>JBBDGP010000713.1:775000-1350408 GCA_037952835.1 Lithobates septentrionalis | reverse complement strand
TTGCAGGACGGTAAAAAAAGTCCTGCAAGCTGCATCTTTGCAGCGCTGTAGGAGCGGTATATACACCGCTCCTAAAGCGCCCCTGCCCATTGAAATCAATAGGCAGCGCCGCCGAACCGCCGGCAATGTGCTGCAGTAGCGGCGCTTTGCGGGCAGTTTTAACTATTTTTTGGGCGCTAGCGGGCGTTAAAAGCGCCCCGTTAGCAGCCGACAACCTCGGCAAAAACGTCGGTAAAGCGCCGCTAAAAATATCTGCGCTTTACCGCCGACGCCCCCAACGCCCCAGTGTGAAAGTAGCCATATTGTTGCGATGTATTTTTCAATGAAACCTGCAAACTGTTTGCATGTGTGGTTTATGCTGGAGCTCCTGCAAGCATTTCGGAAGCAGAGTGACACCTGGAGGTTTCAAAAAGCACAGCAGCCATGTCCGGGAAGGAAGCCTTGTGCATGTTAGGTGTTTTTTGTTAATATATTTTCTCTATGATCTGTTAACTGGTTAAAGAAGCACTGCATTTTAAACTTGTTTTTATAGGCCAAGCCGTTTATCTCTTATATGAGTTATGTTTTTTTTTTTTACCATCTGCAGGTTCTCTCTGAGAAGCGTCACCTAGGAAGTAAAGATGGACCGCCACACCTTGTTGTACTGGTTGCATTACATTCTAGGGCAATCACAAAGAACCTCCTGGACCTGATACAGATTAATGAAGGTGATATACCGCATGTCGAAAACCGCTTTCAGACGAAATTTCGATATACGTCCCATTTTTTTGTATTGCTTACTACAGTGAGTCCACTGTGGATTCTTACAGTGCAGCAGGGTTACCCAGGGGACAAGTCTTCAAAGCTTGGTCAGTGTCCAGTCACCTGAAGGTACCAGCCTATACAACAGGGTCTGTGAATATCAAGCCTGTAATCCAAGATACAACATTTACATGTCAACATTCCTTTACTTCTTTTTTATATCTCGCTCAGAAGAATCCAGCCCACTAATACCTCTGGGATCGCTGGATTGACATTATCAGGGGGCTGGAACTTGGAACGGGTGAGATTGCTACCTAGTGATAGCTTGCACCTTCATGAATATGGTAGCTTCCTTGTATCTACAGAGTACAGAAAAATAGATGACAGAAAAGTTCTAGGCAAAAGAGCAACTGCTGAGTGTCTACTAGTGATGTTTTATGTTTTTGCAGGTTTGAGGAGTTATTTTTTTTTTTTTTTTGACCAATGGAAAGTTAGCAACTAGGAAAAAAACTTGCAATACATGTGTTTTTTTCACACTTTTTGAGGTGCTCTCATTAAGGTCTCTTGGGCCAAATACGCCTGAAGCTTGTAGCTCAGAGGAAGCTCATGTGCTTTTTCAGGCTTCAAGCAACACTATGCTCAGGTGTAAATGGTGCCTTGGAGTAAGGTAACTGCTCATAAACATTCATAAAAACAATGTAGATATGTGTAACTTGTTTTGATATTGCTATTAATGTGTGTGCTTTATATAGTCGGACTGTTCTTCTTTTTATGTCTTTTAGGAGCCTGTTCTGTCTAAGGAGCAGCCAGCTTTTCAGTACAGTAGTCATGTGTCTCTACAGGCCTCCAGTGGCCATATGTGGTGAGTTACATTTGTGCTTGTCAATAAACAGAATTAATACACATTAATTGTGGATAAACTTGACCTACCAGTTCCAGCTGAGTGTCTGTCTGTCTGGTCCTGTACATGGAGACTTCTTTATGTTAAGGGGGACATGAACAAGGCTATCTTTGAAACCACTTTTATACTTTAAAAGGAGGCTAATGTGTGTATCCATCTTATAG
Source organism: Lithobates septentrionalis (assembly GCA_037952835.1). NCBI lineage: Eukaryota > Metazoa > Chordata > Amphibia > Anura > Ranidae > Lithobates > Lithobates septentrionalis. Next base: position 1,348,602 of record JBBDGP010000713.1, on the reverse strand, counting down.
CCTTGTAATCATGAGCACTGTGGTCACAAAATACCCCCGATATGGGCAATACAAGTAAACGATATATTCTCACAAATGTTTAATGGTCTAGCTGAGAATGTCTCCTTGGGGTTCCAGACTGATACTCTGAGCATAGGACTGCCACTGCTGGTTCTGGATATATTCCCATCCATTGCAGCTTGTTCAAAAAGTGCCTCATACCCTATTATCTTTTGGATTGGGTGAATTTGTTATTTATGAATGAGTCATTTTAATTCATTGTTCTGTCGGAGGTGTACTTCTGTTTTTGTATTTCAATAAAGCTGTAATCAATATACCTGTTGATTCCTCTCTGATATTCTTGTGGACCTGTAGTCCCCTTTAGTTTAGCTGAGATGATCCGTCAGATAGTTTAGTTTTATACAGATATTCATGAACAAGGGGTCAATGGGTTAACTTGATATAGTGAATGCAGCTGATGTAACCTTTTTGTCAGTAATTGACAGAAATCATATATTTATTTATTTAGGAGATAACCTAACATGGCCCCATTAAAAAGGAAGGTTTGAAAAGTTTAGGGGCAGTAGCAAGTAGTGCTGAGTTCAGAGGTCAGTATTATGTAACCTGTAGTGCAGAGGTCAGTAATATATAATGCAGCAGTTAAGGAGGTCAGTACTATGTAATGTACAGTTTAGGGGTCAGTAGTATGTAACTCGGGAAGTCAGGAGTAAATAATGCAGAGCACAGGCATGAGTAGTGCAGAGTTCAGAGATCAATAGTATGTAAACCAGAATTCAGAGGTTAGTAGTAAATAACACAGAGGTCAGGTTCAGTGGAATGTAACAAACAGAGTAGAGGTCAGTGGTGCGTAAAGGCCTGTTCACACTGGAGCAGTGATTTGGCGTTTTTCCGCACTGAAAGAACGCTAGTCACTGCTAAGGCACATAGCACACAGAAAACCGCTTCAACACAGCCTGGAGGTGCAGTGCAGTGAGGTGTGATTAAAATGCAGACATGCTTCATAATATGGCACTGCACAGCAGGTGAAATGCACTGCGCTGATTTGTGGTGACATGAATGAAGTGAAATAAAAAAAAAGGGAGCTGTTTAATGTGATAACCTGTATCATACCGCTCCCTGGTGCACTTCTGCCTGCTCACTAAAATGCTCTGATTTGGGTGAATGGGCCCTAAGCCTTGGTTCACACTACTGCGTGCTGTCTAGGGCAACTCATTCATTTCAATGGGCTGCCCTAACTACGAGAAACATGAGGAAAGAATTCTCTGGGCCTTCTGGAAAATTGCCCTGAATCACAGGGTGCTGGGCACCATGTGTTTTGAAGTGTGTGAAAACACACACCCTTTATGATGTGTGGGGTGCCATTAAGAAGTATCTACAGCCGTAGCCATTTACCAATTCCCCTTCTCAGACAGCTACCACAACAATACAAAATACATTTGGATATCTCTGGCATTGTAAGTAGCAGCCTTTTATAAAACTGCCAGCCCAGCACTAAGGACCTGTCATGCGCCTGCTGTCTCCTGTGGCACTGACCCCCTAAAGTTATCTATTTTACAGCACCCCTTTCCTTAATCTCTGCTGTGGCTGCTTTAACACAGACACCACTCCGGGATCTGCTGGGCGTGGGACTCTGCTCCCTGATTGGTGCTGTCTCTCCTGTTCCCATCTGGCCCGCCCCTTACCTAGTACTTGCCTTGGCTGTAATGTAGAATGTCCCTGTTATCTGAGCTATGGCAGGGAGCAGCGTCAGGTTGCGGTCTACCTGTCAGGTGGTCGTGAGCGATGGGTTGCTGATCCGGGTCTTAGAGGATAAAAAAAAAGACTTGCTGGCAGGATCACCAAGTGAAAATAAAGGGAAAAGACCAAAAAAAATAATGTAGTTACCACATCTGAGAAAATTGGTAAGCTGCAGTATACATATTTCTGTTTCTGGGTTTAATACCGCTTTAACTAAGATAGTATTGAAGCCAGAGCATTAGAATGATGACAAATATCTAGCACTTTCTGCATGAACACCCCTGCATTAGCACAGGTTTGCTTTGGGAATAAATGTGCACTTGCTCAAGCACATCCTGTATTTTTCCTTCAGGGGAACCTTCCGCTTTGAGCGACCTGATGGATCACACTTTGATGTCAGGATTCCTCCTTTCTCTCTGGAGAGTAACAAGGATGAAAAGACGCCCCCATCTGGTCTTCATTGGTAGTGATGTTGCACAGCCTTGACTGAAAAGCACTTTGTTGAACTGTTCTCATCAGACTGTGTCTCAGACTATGAACAGGAAGCTATTTGTCATATCCCTATCCTCAGACATCCCTTTTTGTTTAGTTTGAGATGAGGATGTGTGTCCCTCCCCCTCCTGAACACTGAAGTTGCTGCTTTATATTTAATTTCCTACACTGCAGGTATTGTCCCGATCACACATCCTCCTGAAACATCAGAGCCTTTTGGGAATTTTTTTTTTTTTGAATAAAGCAATACATTTCTTGATGTGACTGTGTTGTAACTTTCTTACAGAATGTAGCATTTGATAATCATAAGATGGCATAGCCTTCAAGTTAACTGATGACAATATTCAGTGCCTTATGCCTATAAGAATTGGCAATCTGCAGGTTTGATTTTGGGTTTAATATCACTTTAAAGTCTAACTCCATCTTTCCTTCCACTGTAGCTTTGACAAAGCTGGCCCAAATGAAATGTTTCCTTATTTACTAATTATTGTACCTGCTGTCAGCACTGTATAAACTGCATGTAGCATCATGTACAGCATCCAGCACTGTTCTCTGGCAGCAGTGTCAAGGCAAGGAATCCCTGTCTACTACCAGATCAAAATCAAGTCGGGCTGAGTGAATCAGGGAATACAAGGCCTCCTGTGATTGGCTGTGGTGGAGAGGTGGGCAGACAATTTCACAATCTCCACCTCTACTGTTCAAAGGATGCTTTCTATTCATTGATATAAATCAGGGTGGATTTGATTTATATCAAGTCTATTTAAATCATGATTTAAATCGCTAGTAAAAAGGCTTGATTTAAATCATCATTTATATAGAGCAACTGTCATCTCTGTCCTGCAGCGGCAGCTCTTCTGACCCACTGTTGACTCGCCGACAGTCTCATTCACTTTAACAGGAAGGCTGGTGATGCACCAGAGTGACAACAAGGTGAGGAACGTGACGGAAGAAGGTGAGTGGATGCCCACTAACAGGTGCTGCCATGATGAATCTGAAATGACAGGTGCTCTTATTCTTGCTGGTAATTAGAATTTTTAATATTTGCAAGCAAAATTAAGGTTTCCTATTTAGAATAATAAGCTGTCAGGTTAGTAAAACAGCGATATCATAACCGATTCAATCATACAGTTTGTAGTGTACATAGATATGCACAACAATGGGATAAAGGAATGTTGCTGAACTTTGGTTTATCTCATGGTTACTGTGAAATTGTGTAAATGCATCAATGCAGTGCATGTTATCCCAGCTTGCAGAGCTTGGATGCATTGAATGAGTTTACCAAAAATGTAAATATTGCAGAATATACAGCCTCATGCTACAAAACTAAGCTCAATTTCATGCTGAATAAACTAAATTGTTAATGTATCTTAAATAGTTTTTTGCTCCAAAAGTACTTTATTAAAATAAAATTTGATAAGAATCCAAACTATCGATTTTTTTTTTTTTTTTTTATCATTGATTTTATATACACCCTGAAAACAATACAAGGCTTCCTCTGAATGGCTGACAAGCACACAGCCTGACTTGATGAGTCCACCTACCGCTGCCAGAACAGAGCTCTGCACACTGGAGGAAATAGTTTGGGCCAGCTTGATCCAAAAAAACCTAAAGTGAAAGGAAAGATGGAATTAGCCTTTGAATAGAAGAGTTTAAATTGAAGTGCAAATCAAATTATGTGGCATTAAAGTGATTGTAAAGTCTTGGTTTTTTTTCCCCCAATAAAAATAACAAACATATTATACTTACCTCCTCTGTTGCAGTGGATTTGCACACAACAGCCTGGATCTTCCCCTTCTCAGGTCCCTCTTCGTTGCTCCTGGCCCCTTCCTCCTGTTCAGTGCCCCCACAGCAAGCACCTTGCTGTGGGACACGCGACCCGAGCCACAGCTCCGCGTGTCCATTCAGACACGGAGCCCTGACCCGACCCCATCCCTCTCTCTCCTGATCTCGGACAGCTGCGAAACTCGTGGACAGAGAGGGACCTCAGGTAAGTGTTAGGGGGGCTGCTGCTGCACACAGGTGGCTTTTTATCTTGATGCATAGAATGCATTAAGATAAAAAAAAAACCCTATTGCCTTTACAACCCCTTTAAGTGTGTGTTCAACCTCCAAATCTGTATAATTGGTCATCAAGTGCCGGATTTCATTAGCTGCTACTAGAGTGATGTCAGATGGTTTGAAACACAGCTCTACATTTGCCCAACGTATATTCAGCAAAGCAGAAGTATGAATTCCCAAAAAGTGTTTTTTCCACAGGGTTAATGTTACCATGTAATAAATATCACCATGACCAAAGAAAACCACAGAACTGTAAATGTGCCTTAATGCTGGACTAAGTAGGATGAGGTTTTAGGCCTTGTTCACATCTATGCATTTTTTTTTTTAGTGCGTTTTCAGTTTTGCAGAAACACACTACAGTCCATTTAACCACTTGCCGACCGCCTCCTGTAGATATACGTCGGCAGAATGGCACGGCTGCGCAAAGTAACGTACCCGTACGTTACTTTGAATTTGCCGCCGTGCGTGCGCGCCTGCTGCGAGCTCCGTGGGGCGGGTCCCACGGACTCAATCGCCGCGGAGATACCCACGATCGCCTCACGGAGAGGACAAACGGGGAGATGCTGATGTAAACAGCATCTCCCCGTTCTGCCTAGTGACAGTGTCACTGATCTCTGCTCCTTGTCATCAGGAGCAGAGATCAGTGACGTGTCACACACAGCCCATCCCCCTACAGTTAGAACACATCCCTAGTACTGACTTAACCCCTCCCCGCCCCCTAGTGGTTAACCCCTTCACTGCCAGTGTCATTTACATAGGAATCAGTGCATTTTTATAGCACTGATTGCTGTATAAATGACAATGGTCCCAAAAAATGTCCGACATGTCCGCCATAATGTCACAGTCACAATAAAAATAGCTGATCGCCGCCATTACAAGTAAAAAAAGAAAATTAATAAAAATGCCATAAAACTATCCCCTATTTTGTAAACGCTATAACTTTTGCGCAAACCAATCAAATGCTTATTGCAATTTTTTTTATTTTTTTTTTTACCAAAAATATGTAGAATACATATCGGCCTAAACTGAGGGAAAAAAAATGTTTTTATATATTTTTGGGGGATATTTATTATAACAAAATGTAAAAAATAATACGTTTTTTTTTTTCAAAATTGTCGCTCTTATTTTGTTTATAGCGCAAAAAATAAAAATCGCAGAGGTGATCAAATACCACCAAAAGAAAGCTCTATTTCTGGGGAAAAAAAGGACATCAATTTTGTTTGGGAGCCACGTCGCACGACCGCGCACTCGTCAGTTAAAGCGACGCAGTGCCGAATCGCAAAAAAACGCATTGGTCAGGAAGGGGGTAAATCCTTCCGGGGCTGAAGTGGTTAACATGGTTTCCTATGGATGTGGTTCACATCTGTGCATTTTATGGAAAGGGCCAGGGACTTGTTTTTGGTTCCACATACTTCAGTGGATCAAAAGTGTGTATTGAAAAACGCAAAATGCATCGGCAATATGCAAACTGCAACCTGCATAGGTGTGAATAAGGACTTGTAGACCTTTCCAACCCACCCATTGGTTAAACACAAATTAGTGGGCACACAGCATGTTCTATTTATGTGCTCCCATGCAGATAGTACATGTTAAATGTTACTGGAGCCGTGCCATGTCAAGCTGACCAAGATTGCACCTCCAATAAACTATCTCCTCATGTCGGGTCTTCTCAAGTGGCAGGACACGGGCACTGGCAGGCTGTACATGACGGGGCACTGGCAGGCTGTACATGACTGGGCACTGGCAGGCGGACGGACACGGGCACTGGCAGGCTGTACATGACGTGGCACTGGCAGGCGGCAGGACACAGGCACTGGCAGGCTGTACATGATGGGGCACTGGCAGGCGGCCACGGGCACTGGCAGGCATTACATGACGGGGCACTGGCAGGCTGTACATGACGGGGCACTGGCAGGGGGCAGAACACGGGCACTGGCAGGCTGTACATGACGGGGCACTGGCAGGTGGAAGGACACGGGCACTGGCAGGCTGTACATGATGGGGCACTGGCAGGCGGCAGGACACTGGCACTGGCAGGCTGTACATGACGGGGCACTGGCAGGCGGCCACGGGCACTGGCAGGCTGTACACGATGGGGCACTGGCAGGCGGACACGGCACTGACAGGCTGTACATGACGGGGCACTGGCAGGCGGCAGGACACAAGCACTGGCAGGCTGTACATGATGGGGCACTGGCAGGCGGCAGGACACGGGCACTGGCAGGCTGTACATGATGGGGCACTGGCAGGCGGCAGGACACGGGCACTGGCAGGCTGTACATGATGGGGCACTGGCAGGCTGTACATGATGGGGCACTGGCAGGCGGCAGGACACGGGCACTGGCAGGCTGTACATGATGGGGCACTGGCAGGCGGCAGGGCACAGGCACTGGCAGGCTGTACATGATGGGGCACTGGCAGGGGGCAGGACACGGGCACTGGCAGGCTGTACATGATGGGGCACTGGCAGGCTGTACATGACGGGGCACTGGCAGGTGGCAGGACACGGGCACTGGCAAGCTGTACATGACGGGGCACTGGCAGGCGGCAGGACATGGGCACTGGCAAGCTGTACATGACGGGGCACTGGCAGGCGGCAGGACACGGGCACTCGCAGGCTGTACATGATGGGGCACTGGCAGGCTGTACATGATGGGGCACTGGCAGGCGGCAGGGCACAGGCAGGCTGTACATGATGGGGCACTGGCAGGGGGCAGGACACGGGCACTGGCAGGCTGTACATGATGGGGCACTGGCAGGCGGCAGGACACGGGCACTGGCAGGCTGTACATGATGGGGCACTGGCAGGCTGTACATGACGGGGCACTGGCAGGCGGCAGGACACGGGCACTGGCAAGCTGTACATGACGGGGCACTGGCAGGCGGCAGGACACGGGCACTGGCAAGCTGTACATGACGGGGCACTGGCAGGCGGCAGGACACGGGCACTCGCAGGCTGTACATGATGGGGCACTGGCAGGCTGTACATGATGGGGCACTGGCAGGCGGCAGGGCACAGGCAGGCTGTACATGATGGGGCACTGGCAGGGGGCAGGACACGGGCACTGGCAGGCTGTACATGATGGGGCACTGGCAGGCGGCAGGACACGGGCACTGGCAGGCTGTATATGACGGGGCACTGGCAGGCGGCAGGACACGGGCACTGGCAGGCTGTACATGACGGGGCACTGGCAGGCGGCAGGACACAGGCACTCGCAGGCTGTACATGATGGGGCACTGGCAGGCGGACACGGCACTGACAGGCTGTACATGACGGGGCACTGGCAGGCGGCAGGACACGAGCACTGGCAGGCTGTTACGTACCTGGGATGTGAGCCTGACGTGTAGAGGAAGGCCTCTCGTACAACTCCGGCTCGCGGACCACTGGTAGTGATACAGCAGCCACAGGAGCACGGTGGGGTATGAGTGCCTGTAAACAGTTCAATAGTCCGTGTAGTAGCGGTGATCAGCAGGCAGATAGTAGATGAGCTGACACGATGCTTGACTGGTGGCAGGCTGGGATGAACCACAGAGCAGTACCAGATGCAGGCTTGCAGGGCTGTGAGCTGTAGCAGGCTGGATGAGCGAGATGCAGGGTCAGACAGGCCGGGTCGGTAATAATCAGGCATAGACGGTAGGCAGAAGAGAGGTCAGGTCACAAGCCAAGTAGTACCGGAAGATCAGCAGACAGAATCAGCAGGCAGGATCAGAGTCTATGGGAAGCCGGGATCAGAACAGGCAGCAGGCAATCACAGGTAACAACAAGCTGGATCAGAATCAGAGGTCACACAGGAAACAGGATACAACACAGGAGCTGCAGACCAAACAGCAATGAACCTCTGTAGGAGCCCTGTTTAAATAGCCCGCCTGACTTCAGTATTAGTGACAGGTGTGTGTCTTAAAGTGCTAGTACGCATGCGTGCACGCCGGGTGCTTACATGGAAAGCCTGTTGTCACAGACCTAGCCGGGACAGAGGCTGTTGGAGAGGACTGAATGCAAGCCTGTTGCCTTTTGATTATGGGCCCTGGATTTTCCATGGAACGGTGCTCTTTGTGGGGTGAATTGGAGGTCCGGTCTGAACTGTACTAATCGGACTCAGTCGTGTATATATGTATATACTGTTTGTTGTTTGATTTTGTTGGAGACTCCTTGCTGTGGATCTGTGTCCCTGAAGAGGGAGGGGGGGTTCCTCCAGCAGCCCCCTGCTGATAAGACTGATTCATTCTGTTGGGACACATCCTGTGAGGAGATGCTGGTGTCATGATCAACCTGTGTTTATGTTAATTGAGAGAGCTGATCACATTAGCCACCAGCACTGGCTAGGAGACGAATGGTCTAGGCTGAGGAGGGGGTAGATTGTTGTTTGTATTGTTAATTGTAATTAGCTCCAGCTATTGTGTTTATATTAATGTGTGAAGCTCGGTGCCCAAAAGTCTGTCATCTGGTCTGGGTACATTTTGTAGTAAATTAGCTCATGTTAATTAGGTTAGCTTTGAGTCATCCCTGCTGTATAAATGTGTGTGAGATCTCAAATAAAAAGTTAGTTCTGATGTACTCCAAGACTGGTGTTGTCTAGTTCTTGGGGTTCCTATAGCCAGATCCATTGGACTCGTGTTCCAGAACTTAGGAAGCGGTATATGACGGAAGCACTCAAGCGGAGTGTGGGACGTTCCGTGACACCTGTCTTCCCTGACATTGCCCCCTCCCTACGGGCAACCTCCGGGTGCCCAACCGGTTCCTCTTTTGCGGGTTCCTGCGGAAGAAGGCACGGATCAAGTCTGTGGCATGTACATTTCGTGCGGGTTCCCAGGAATTTTCCTCTGGACCATAACCCTTCCACTTGATTAAATATTGTGTCTGCCCCCTTCTTTTCCTGCAGTCTAAAACAGCCTCAACCTGAAATTCCTCATCCCCATCAATAATAATAGGTGCGGGAGGACCTGGTCTATGATCCGGAAATGGATCTGGCACAACAGGCTTTAGCAAGGATACATGAAACACTGGGTGGATTTTAAAAGACTCAGGTAAGGTTAATTCAAAAGAAACATCATTAATTTTTCTCCTTACCGGAAATGGTCCTACGAACCTTGGTGCCAGCTTCCTTGAAGGACATAGCATCTTCAAATTTGTTGTTGAAAGCCATACTTGATCTCCTGGTTGCAAGATCAGTTCCCCCCTTCTTTTCTTGTCAAATGATTTCTTGCTGTCCTCCTGCGCTTTCGCAATGGTTTCCTGTAACAACATATTATTGCGAGAGAAAAAGTCCACAGTATCCTGGATGGCTGGAACGGAAGATTCTGTGATAAGATTAGGTAAGAAGGTGGGATAGAATCCATAATTAGCAAAGAACGGAGATTGCTTGGTGGCAGAATGGGTGGCATTATTATAGGCAAATTCCACCAGTGGTAATAATGATACCCAATCATCCTGGACAAAAGAAGTAAAACAACGGATGTATTGTTCTAGGGTTTGATTAGTCCTCTCCGTCTGCCCATTAGTTTGTGGGTGGTAAGCAGAAGAGAATGAGAGTTCAATCTGTAGGGTCTCGCACAAGGCCTTCCAAAATCTGGATGTGAACTGGACACCGCGATCAGACACAATATTTGCGGGGACTCCATGGAGTCTGAGAATTTCTTTTATAAACACCCGAGCGGTTTCTGCAGCCGATGGTGTACTCTTTAGAGGAATGAAATGAGCCATCTTTGTTAAGCGATCCACTACCACAAAGATAGCGGTACATTCTTCAGAAGGTGGAAGTTCAACTATAAAATCCATAGCAATCATCTTCCACTGTCTGTCGGGTATAGGCAAAGGTCTGAGTAATCCCCAAGCTTTGTTACGGGAACTTTTACTCCGGGTGCAGGTGGTGCATGCATTTACATAGGCTCTGCAGTCTTTCTCCAAACCTGGCCACCAAAATGAGCGTTGTACAAGTTCGACAGTCTTATGAACCCCAAAATGGCCTGCCAAAGGGTGGTCATGACAAACCCCCAAGATCATTGCTCGAACCTTTTTAGGTACAAAAATCTGCTTACCCCTCCATAATAGCCCATTCTTTGCTTGTAGTGTGACCCCTGGAGGACTGGGTGTTTCTGCAGAAGCTTGCTGTAACTGAGACATAAGGTCAGTGTGTAATAGTAGGAAATTTCCAGCTGGTAAAATGGTGTCTGGTATTAGGATGCCTCTTGGATCTTCGAACATGTGCGACAACGCATCAGGCTTAGTGTTCTTTGATCCGGGCCTGTACGTAATATGGAATGAGAATCTTGAGAAAAAGAGTGCCCAGCGAGCTTGGCGTGGTTTGAGGGGTTTAGCGGATCGCAGATATTCAAGATTCTTATGATCCGTGCAGATCAGAATTGGATGGGCCGCTCCCTCCAACAAGTACCTCCATTCCTCCAACGCGGCTTTGATCGGCAAAAGTTCCCGATCCCCTACATCGTAGTTTCTTTCAGCTGACGTAAGTTTGCGTGAAAAGAATGCCACTGGATGGGTCACTTCTTTGAGGCCTTGACGTTGTGATAGAATGGCCCCAACTGCACTTTCTGAAGCATCCACCTCCACAATATAGGGCAAGGTAGAGTCTGGGTGACTTAAGACAGGAGCAATGGTAAACCGTCTCTTCAAGATTTCAAAAGCAGCTTGAGCCTCAGAAGTCCAACAGAAACGGATACCTTGTTTGGTCAGCTGTGTAATAGGGTGAATGATAGCAGAAAAGTTCTTGATAAACTTGCGATAAAAATTGGCAAAGCCCACGAATCGTTGTATTCCCTTCTTGTCTGTGGGGGCTGGCCAATCTAGTATCGCTGAGACTTTCTGTGGGTCCATCTTGATCCCTTCGGTCGAAATGATCAGACCTAAGAACTGGATGCTCGGTTGCTCAAAGTCGCATTTCTCGGCTTTGGCATAAAGTCCATATTTGCGGAGCCGGCACAATACGCTTTTAACATGCCCTCGGTGCACCTCAAATGATACAGAGAATATCAAGATGTCATCAAGGTAGACAACCACAAAAATATCCAGAAAGTCTTTGAAAATGTCGTTAATAAAGTACTGGAAGGTGGCAGGGGCATTACAAAGGCCAAAGGGCATAACTAGATATTCAAAGTGCCCAAATCGGGTACGGAAGGCAGTTTTCCATTCATCCCCTTCTCGTATGCGAACCAGGTTATAGGCCCCTCTTAAATCCAGCTTAGTAAAAATGCTTGCTGATTTGAGTCTTTGGAACAGTTCAGGGACTAGAGGAAGGGGGTAGCGATTTTTCACTGTTATTTTATTTAGGTCACGATAGTCCACACATGGTCTCAGGGAATGATCCTTTTTTTCTACGAAAAATATACCGGCACCGGCCGGTGAAGTAGAGGGACGGATGAATCCTTTCTGCAGATTCTCATCAATATAGTCCTTCAGAACTCCTGATTCCCGCTCAGATAAAGGGAAGATGCGCCCGAATGGAATCTCTGCCCCAGGAAGGAGCTCGATGGGGCAGTCATAAGGTCTGTGTGGAGGAAGGGTGTCTGTTCCTCGTTTACTGAAAACGTCCAGGTATTCGTGGTAAGAATTCGGAACTACTTGACATAATTCAGGGTCTGCGTCCATACACAGCAGGGTAGCAGGTGATGGTGGTGAAGTTTCCAAACAGTGTCTCTGGCAATATGCTGACTGGAACTTGACACTTCCGGATTTCCAGTCTATCTGTGGATTGTGGGCCTGTAGCCAGGGTAGGCCCAGGATGATGGGAAATAAGGGCGAAGAAATTGCGTCTAAACGCAGCAGCTCTCGGTGGTTGGTGGAGGAGATGGTCAGCATCGGTGGGGTCTCCTTGGTTACCAGTCCAGACTTAATACGAGACCCATCGGCCAGGAATACAGTGAGTCCCTGTCCTCTGGTTTGTAGAGGAATGTGTTGCTGAGCTGCGAAGGACTGGTCGATGAAACAGCTACAGGCTCCAGAATCAATAATAGCGGTCACTGATACGGTTCTTCCCGGTAGTTGGAAGGAAACAGGCAGAGCGATATGAGCTGAGCTGGCAGACAAGGCAGGCAAGGGTGACTGCTTGAGTGAAGAAAGGGAAAGACACTTACGCAGCTTGGCAGGACAGGTATGTACAAAGTGACCGGCTTCTCCACAGTACAGGCAGAGGTTATTTACTCGTCGGCGTTGGCGTTCTTCTGGAGTCAAAGAAGAGCGAATCAGGCCCAATTGCATGGGTTTAGGCACCTCTGGAGTGGGGAAAGTGGAATTTCCAGGAGCCGGGTTAGGAGAAGCAGGGATCTTAGGTAACATCCAGGCTGGACGGAAGTGCTGTGTGGTTCTTTCAGACCTGCGTTCTCGTAGGCGGCGGTTAATCTGATTGGACAGAGTGATTAGGGCTTCCAGAGAGCTTGGCACCCCGCCCCGAGCGAGCTCATCTTTCAGGCTTTCCGAGAGACCCAGACGAAATTGATGACGCAGGGCTGCGTCATTCCAGCTAGTGTCTGCACTCCAGCGTCTAAAGTCAGTGACATAGTCCTCTGCCGCTCTATGGCCTTGCTGGAGTGTATGAAGAGCGGCTTCAGCAGTGGTGGTACGTTGTGGGTCATCATAAATCAGCGCCATGGCGTCAAAGAACATTTGCATGGTGTTTAGTTGTGCGTTGTTCTCTTCTAACAGCCGGTGGGCCCAAGACTGTGGTTCCCCTTGGAGGAGGCAAATAATGAATCTCACCTTGGTGGTTTCCAGGGAAAAAGTCTGTGGCTGGATAGCAAAGTAGAGCTGTCAGGCATTGCGAAAGGCTCTAAATTTACTCCGATCACCGGAAAACCTCTCAGGAGTAGGTACACGAGGCTCAGGGGGTAACATCATTACTGTATGGCTGGCTAAAGCCCCAGCTTGGGTGATGGAGGAGGCAGGATCAGATGCAGGAGCTATGGTTGCTGGATTGGACAGGGACTGTACCCGCTCTTCGAGACGCACGTATCCTTCCTGCAGCGACTTAACCGCCTGTGTAAGAGCAGCAAGGTGCTGACATATTTCATTTACTGGAGAGGGTCCTCTTGCAGGCTCAGACATGGCTGTTTGGTACTGTTACGTACCTGGGATGTGAGCCTGACGTGTAGAAGAAGGCCTCTCGTACAACTCCGGCTCGCGGACCACTGGTAGTGATACAGCAGCCACAGGAGCACGGTGGGGTATGAGTGCCTGTAAACAGTTCAATAGTCCGTGTAGTAGCGGTGATCAGCAGGCAGATAGTAGATGAGCTGACACGATGCTTGACTGGTGGCAGGCTGGGATGAAGCACAGAGCAGTATCAGATGCAGGCTTGCAGGGCTGTGAGCTGTAGCAGGCTGGATGAGCGAGATGCAGGGTCAGACAGGCCGGGTCGGTAATAATCAGGCAGATCAGGCATAGACAGTAGGCAGAAGAGAGGTCAGGTCACAAGCCAAGTAGTACCGGAAGATCAGCAGACAGAATCAGCAGGCAGGATCAGAGTCTATGGGAAGCCGGGATCAGAACAGGCAGCAGGCAATCACAGGTAACAACAAGCTGGATCAGAATCAGAGGTCACACAGGAAACAGGATACAACACAGGAGCTGCAGACCAAACAGCAATGAACCTCTGTAGGAGCCCTGTTTAAATAGCCCGCCTGACTTCAGTATTAGTGACAGGTGTGTGTCTTAAAGTGCTAGTACGCATGCGTGCACGCCGGGTGCTTACATGGAAAGCCTGTCTTCCCTGACACAAGCTGTACACGATGGGGCACTGGCAGGCGGCAGGACACGAGCACTGGCACACTGTACATGATGGGGCACTGGCAGGCGGCAGGACACGGGCACTGGCAGGCTGTACATGATGGGGCACTGGCAGGCGGCAGGACACAGGCACTGGCAGGCTGTACATGATGGGGCACTGGCAGGCGGCAGGACACGGGCACTGGCAGGCTGTACATGATGGGACACTGGCAGGCTGTACATGACGGGGCACTGGCAGGCGGCAGGACACGGGCACTGGCAGGCTGTACATGACGGGGCACTGGCAGGCGGCAGGACACGGGCACTGGCAGGCTGTACATGATGGGGCACTGGCAGGAGGCAGGACACGGGCACTGGCAGGCTGTACATGATGGGGCACTAGCAGGCGGCAGGACATGGGCACTGGCAGGCTGTACATGACGGGGCACTGGCAGGCGGCAGGACACGGGCACTGGCAGGCTGTACATGACGGGGCACTGGCAGGCGGCAGGACACGGGCACTGGCAGGCTGTACATGATGGGGCACTGGCAGGCGGCAGGACACGGGCACTGGCAGGCTGTACATGATGGGGCACTGGCAGGCGGCAGGACACGAGCACTGGCAGGCTGTACATGATGGGGCACTGGCAGGCGGCAGGACACAGGCACTGGCAGGCTGTACATGACGGGGCACTGGCAGGCGGCAGGACACGGGCACTGGCAGGCTGTACATGACGGGGCACTGGCAGGCGGCAGGACACGAGCACTGGCAGGCTGTACATGACGGGGCACTGGCAGGCGGCAGGACACGGCCGCCTGCCAGTGCCTCGTCATGTACAGCCTGCCAGTGCCCTGGCACTGGCAGGCTGTACATGATGGGGCACTGGCAGGCGGCCACGGGCACTGGCAGGCTGAACATGATGGGGCACTGGCAGGCAGACACGGGCACTGGCAGGCTGTACATGACGGGGCACTGGCAGGCGGCAGGACACGGGCACTGGCAGGCTGTACATGATGGGGCACTGGCAGGCGGCAGGACACGGGCAGGCTGTACATGATGGGGCACTGGCAGGCGGCGGGACACGGGCACTGGCAGGCGGCAGGACACGGGCACTGGCAGGCTGTACATGACGGGGCACTGGCAGGCGGCAGGACACGGGCACTGGCAGGCTGTACATGATGGGGCACTGGCAGAAGGACACGGCACTGGCAGGCTGTACATGATGGGGCACTGGCAGGCGGACACGGGCACTGGCAGGCTGCAGGACACGGGCACTGGCAGGCTGTACATGACGGGGCACTGGCAGGCGGCAGGACACGGGCACTGGCAGGCTGTACATGATGGGGCACTGGCAGGCGGCAGGACACGGGCACTGGCAGGCTGTACATGATGGGGCACTGGCAGGCGGCCACGGGCACTGGCAGGCTGTACATGACGGGGCACTGGCAGGCTGTACATGACGGGGCACTGGCAGGCAGCCATGGGCACTGGCAGGCTGTACATGACGGGGCACTGGCAGGTGGGAACAGGCACTGGCAGGCTGTACATGACGGGGCACTGGCAGGCGGCCACAGGCACTGGCAGGCTGTACATGACGGGGCACTGGCAGGCTGTACATGACGGGGCACTGGCAGGACACGGGCACTGGCAGGCTGTACATGATGGGGCACTGGCAGGTGGACACGGGCACTGGCAGGCTGCAGGACATGGGCACTGGCAGGCTGTACATGACGGGGCACTGGCAGGCGGCCACGGGCACTGGCAGGCTGTACATGACGGGGCACTGGCAGGCGGCCACGGGCACTGGCAGGCTGAACATGATGGGGCACTGGCAGGCGGACACGGGCACTGGCAGGCTGTACATGACGGGGCACTGGCAGGCGGCAGGACACGGGCACTGGCAGGCTGTACATGACGGGGCACTGGCAGGCGGCAGGACACGGGCACTGGCAGGCTGTACATGATGAGGCACTGGCAGGCGGTGGGACACGGGCACTGGCAGGCTGTACATGATGGGGCACTGGCAGGCGGCAGGACACGGGCACTGGCAGGCTGTACATGACGGGGCACTGGCAGGCGGCAGGACACAGGCACTGGCAGGCTGTACATGACGGGGCACTGGCAGGCGGCAGGACACGGGCACTGGCAGGCTGTATAAGATGGGGCACTGGCAGGCGGCAGGACACGGGCACTGGCAGGCTGTACATGACGGGGCACTGGCAGGCGGCAGGACACGGGCACTGGCAGGCTGTACATGATGGGACACTGGCAGAAGGACACGGGCACTGGCAGGCTGTACATGATGGGGCACTGGCAGGCGGACACGGGCACTGGCAGGCTGCAGGACACGGGCACTGGCAGGCTGTACATGACGGGGCACTGGCAGGCGGCAGGACACGGGCACTGGCAGGCTGTACATGATGGGGCACTGGCAGGCGGCAGGACACGGGCACTGGCAGGCTGTACATGATGGGGCACTGGCAGGACACGGGCACTGGCAGGCTGTACATGATGGGGCACTGGCAGGCGGCAGGACATGGGCACTGGCAGGCTGTACATGATGGGGCACTGGCAGGCGGCAGGACACGGGCACTGGCAGGCTGTACATGATGGGGCACTGGCAGGTGGCAGGACACGGGCACTGGCAGGCTGTACATGACGGGGCACTGGCAGGCAGCCACGGGCACTGGCAGGCTGTACATGACAGGGCACTGGCAGGCGGCCACAGGCACTGGCAGGCTGTACATGACAGGGCACTGGGAGGCGGCCACAGGCACTGGCAGGCTGTAAATGACGGGGCACTGGCGGGCGGCAGGACACGGGCACTGGCAGGCTGTACATGACGGGTGTCACGGAACGCCCCACACTCCGCTTGAGTGCTTCCGTCATATACCGCTTCCTAAGTTCTGTAACACGAGTCCAATGGATCTGGCTATAGGAACCCCAAGAACTAGACAACACCAGTCTTGGAGTACATCAGAACTACCTTTATTTTGAGATCTCACAGACCTTTATACAGCAGGGATGACTCAAAGCTAACCTAATTAACATGACCTAATTTACTACAAAATGTACCCAGACCAGATGACAGTCTTGTGGGCACCGAGCTTCACACATTAATACAATTAACAATATAAACAACAATCTCCCCCCTCCTCAGCCTAGACCATTCGTCTATTAGCCAGGGCTGGTGGCTAATGTGATCAGCTCTCTCAATTAACATAAACACATGTTGATAACACCAGCATCTCCTCACAGGATGTGTCCCAGCAGAATGTGAATCAGTCTTATCAGCAGGGGGCTGCTGGAGGAATCCCCCCTCCCTCTTCAGGGACACAAATATACAGTAAGGAGTCCCCATGCAATATATACATGACTGAGTCCGATTAATACAGTTCAGACTGGATTTCTCATTCACCTCAAATGCTAGGGCCCATAATCGGTGGGCAACAGGCTTGCACACAGTCCTCTCCAACAGCCTCCGCTCTGGCCATGCCCGTGACATTTCTCCCCTTTCGGCAGGAGACTAACACAGGAGGAGACCCCAGACGGGTTGACTCCGAAGTTAGTAAACAGCTCCAGTCCTCTACTGCCTGTACCCACACAGTACCCCAAACAAATTATCCCAAACAGTGCATTACTCACCCAGCCATCCTCTGCCTCTCTCAGAGAACATATCTGCCGCTGGGGAGAGGCCCGGACTGGCCCTTCTCCCTGGAATCCTTTCTGCCGCTGGAGAGAAGACAGGGTGACTGGGCTCACTCTGTCATGCTGTTGGGGATCTGGGCCCACTGCCCAGCATCCCTGGGGTATACAGGTGGAGACTGAAGTCCCATCCACCTTCACAGGAAATCCATCCTCTGTTAGTTGAGGGCAGAGTCCAGCAGTCCTCGGCCCTGTTGCCAGCCCTTCTGCTGGAAACCCCACACCATCTGTTCCGGCTAACTGTTGGGGCAGGCAACTGGCTTCCTCCCCTCCCAAACTGTGTAGCTGCCATTGGGGAGGTGAGCCGGCTGCTTCCTTTTCCATTCCCTCATCTGGCTGCTGGGACGACATATCGATGGTACTGTCTCCCAGGTACACGGATCTTTGCTGGGGAGGAAAGCCCACTTCCTCCACCCTGGCCAACTGTTGGGGAGGGACAACACACACCTCCTCTCCCTTCTCCCCCTGTATCTGCTGCTGGGAAGTGATTGCCATCTTCTCACCCTGAGCCTCCACAATTGCTGCAGGTGTGGGGCAGAGGTCTTGGACCCTCTGTCCGGTTGCCAGCACTTCTGCTGGGGGTTTGCTAGGTGGTTCCTCCTCTACAGAAATGTCTATTAAATCCCCAGTCTCTGGAAGTGGTAAAAGTGTGGGACAGAGGTCTTGGACCCTCTGTTCAGTTACCAGATCTTCAGCTGGAGAAGTTTGTTTTAACTCCATAGATGCTGCTGGCAGAAAATCACATGTCCCTGTCAGTGTTGTGGGAGAAAGGCCGACTACCTCTTCTCTCAGGAAGGCCGAAGCCACCGTTGGTGCTGGGCAGAACACAGTGAACTTTGGCCCTGATAGCAGCTCTTCTGCTGGAGGCTCATCAGGTTGTTCTTCCTCAGCAGAAAAGTCTATCAAATCCCATGTCTCTGCAACTGATGTCGGGGAATAGGGGTTCATCATCTCCTGTCCATGGAACCCAGAAGATGTTATCATTTCTGGACAGAGGTTAGCAGAGCTCTGCCCTGTTGTCAGCACTTCAGGTTTGGGGACGGCAATCTCCGGATTTTCCACTGCCGATTCTCTGGCATGCTGCTGAACTTGTTCTAGCAGTTTCCTGTATGCCCTTTCCAGATGCTGTTCCTTCCTTAGCAAATGGTCCAGATCAGGTTTGAGCTCTGAGACCCCTGCAAGACCGAGCATAGACTCTCTATAGTCTCTCATGTCCTCAAGGTCAGGTTCCCCTTCATCGCCAAACATAAAAAGATCTGTAAGGTTCTCCCACAGCAATCCAGGGCCGCCAAAGTCATATCCCTCTGGAGAGCATTCTGTTGTCTCCCCTAAATATCCCTCCTCTGCGTGCCATTGCAGAGCCCGATATCGATTGTCCAGCTCTATCTCCTGCTGGACCAACCTGTCCAACTCAGTCACCCATTGCTCCTGGGGCTGCTCTCCCAGGAATGCCATCCGTAATGCCCGTTGGTCACTGGCCCGTTGCTCTTGGGTTGGAAAGCACTTGCCCTGTTTTATACCAGCGAGACGGAGGGCTGCAATCCAGAGCTCCACCCGAATCAGCTGCCTGAGCTCCAGGTATTCATCCTCAGACACAGTCCTGGTGTACGTTGAAAGGATGATCCGCAGCAGCCCCGGGAATTCTGATGCCAGGTCCATATCTCCGCTGGGGTGACTGAAGTCTGCTATGCTGATCTTGGATCCAGTTGGAGGTTTGGATGTCCCAGACTTCAGACTTCAGGAAGCTTTCCCGCTGCTTGCCACCAATGTCACGGAACGCCCCACACTCCGCTTGAGTGCTTCCGTCATATACCGCTTCCTAAGTTCTGTAACACGAGTCCAATGGATCTGGCTATAGGAACCCCAAGAACTAGACAACACCAGTCTTGGAGTACATCAGAACTACCTTTATTTTGAGATCTCACAGACCTTTATACAGCAGGGATGACTCAAAGCTAACCTAATTAACATGACCTAATTTACTACAAAATGTACCCAGACCAGATGACAGTCTTGTTGGCCCCGAGCTTCACACATTAATACAATTAACAATATAAACAACAATCTCCCCCCTCCTCAGCCTAGACCATTCGTCTATTAGCCAGGGCTGGTGGCTAATGTGATCAGCTCTCTCAATTAACATAAACACATGTTGATAACACCAGCATCTCCTCACAGGATGTGTCCCAGCAGAATGTGAATCAGTCTTATCAGCAGGGGGCTGCTGGAGGAATCCCCCCTCCCTCTTCAGGGACACAAATATACAGTAAGGAGTCCCCATGCAATATATACATGACTGAGTCCGATTAATACAGTTCAGACTGGATTTCTCATTCACCTCAAATGCTAGGGCCCATAATCGGTGGGCAACAGGCTTGCACACAGTCCTCTCCAACAGCCTCCGCTCTGGCCATGCCCGTGACAACGGGGCACTGGCGGGCGGCAGGACACGGGCACTGGCAGGCTGTACATGACGGGGCACTGGCAGGCGGCAGGACACGGGCACTGGCAGGCTGTACATGATGGGGCACTGGCAGGCGGCAGGACACGGGCACTGGCAGGCTGTACATGATGGGGCACTGGCAGGCGGCAGGACACGGGCACTGGCAGGCTGTACATGATGGGGCACTGGCAGGCGGCAGGACACAGGCACTGGCAGGCTGTACATGATGGGGCACTGGCAGGCGGCAGGACACGGGCACTGGCAGGCTGTACATGACGGGGCACTGGCAGCCGGCATGACACGGGCACTGGCAGGCTGTACATGATGGGGCACTGGCAGGCGGCAGGACACGGGCACTGGCAGGCTGTACATGATGGGGCACTGGCAGGCGGCCATGGGCACTGGCAGGCTGTACATGATGGGCACTGGCAGGCGGACAGGGCACTGGCAGGCTGTACATGATGGGGCACTGGCAGGCGGACACGGGCACTGGCAGGCTGTACATGACGGGGCACTGGCAGGCGGCAGGACACGGGCACTGGCAGGCTGTACATGATGGGGCACTGGCAGGCGGCAGGACACGGGCACTGGCAGGCTGTACATGATGGGGCACTGGCAGGCGGCAGGACACGGGCACTGGCAGGCTGTACATGATGGGGCACTGGCAGGCGGCAGGACACAGGCACTGGCAGGCTGTACATGATGGGGCACTGGCAGGCGGCAGGACACGGGCACTGGCAGGCTGTACATGACGGGGCACTGGCAGCCGGCATGACACGGGCACTGGCAGGCTGTACATGATGGGGCACTGGCAGGCGGCAGGACACGGGCACTGGCAGGCTGTACATGATGGGGCACTGGCAGGCGGCAGGACACGAGCACTGGCAGGCTGTACATGATGGGGCACTGGCAGGCGGCAGGACACGGGCACTGGCAGGCTGTACATGATGGGGCACTGGCAGGCGGCAGGACACAAGCACTGGCAGGCTGTACATGAAGGGGCACTGGCAGGCAGCAGGACACGGCCGCCTGCCAGTGCCTCGTCATGTACAGCCTGCCAGTGCCCTGGCACTGGCAGGCTGTACATGATGGGGCACTGGCAGGCGGCCACGGGCACTGGCAGGCTGTACATGATGGGGCACTGGCAGGCGGCCACGGGCACTGGCAGGCTGTACATGATGGGGCACTGGCAGGCAGACACGGGCACTGGCAGGCTGTACATGACGGGGCACTGGCAGGCGGCAGGACACGGGCACTGGCAGGCTGTACATGATGGGGCACTGGCAGGCGGCAGGACCTGGGCACTGGCAGGCTGTACATGACGGGGCACTGGCAGGCGACAGGACACAGGCACTGGCAGGCTGTACATGACGGGGCACTGGCGGGCGGCAGGACACGGGCACTGGCAGGCTGTACATGACGGGGCACTGGCAGGCTGCAGGACACGGGCACTGGCAGGCTGTGCATGATGGGGCACTGGCAGGCGGCAGGACACGGGCACTGGCAGGCTGTACATGATGGGGCACTGGCAGGCGGCAGGACACGGGCACTGGCAGGCTGTACATGATGGGGCACTGGCAGGCGGCAGGACACGAGCACTGGCAGGCTGTACATGATGGGGCACTGGCAGGCGGCCACGGGCACTGGCAGGCTGTACATGATGGACACTGGCAGGCGGACACAGGCACTGGCAGGCTGTACATGACGGGGCACTGGCAGGCGGCAGGACATGAGCACTGGCAGGCTGTACATGACGGGGCACTGGCAGGCAGCAGGACACGGCCGCCTGCCAGTGCCTCGTCATGTACAGCCTGCCAGTGCCCTGGCACTGGCAGGCTGTACATGATGGGGCACTGGCAGGCGGCCACGGGCACTGGCAGGCGGACACGGGCACTGGCAGGCTGTACATGACGGGGCACTGGCAGGCGGCAGGACACGAGCACTGGCAGGCTGTACATGACGGGGCACTGGCAGGTGGCAGGACACGGCACTGGCAGGCTGTACATGATGGGGCACTGGCATCTGGCATGACACGGGCACTGACAGGCTGTACATTACAGGGCACTGCCAGGCGGCAGGACACAAGCACTGGCAGGCTGTACATGATGGGGCACTGGCAGGCGGCAGGACACGGGCACTGGCAGGCTGTACATGATGGGGCAATGGCAGGCGGCAGGACATGGGCACTGGCAGGCTGTACATGATGGGGCACTGGCAGGCGGCAGGACACGGGCACTGGCAGGCTGTACATGATGGGGCACTGGCAGGCGGCAGGACATGGGCACTGGCAGGCTGTACATGATGGGGCACTGGCAGGCGGCAGGACACGGGCACTGGCAGGCTGTACATGATGGGGCACTGGCAGGCGGCAGGACACAAGCACTGGCAGGCTGTACATGATGGGGCACTGGCAGGCGGCAGGACATGGGCACTGGCAGGCTGTACATGACGGGGCACTGGCAGGCAGCCACGGGCACTGGCAGGCTGTACATGACAGGGCACTGGGAGGCGGCCACAGGCACTGGCAGGCTGTACATGACGGGGCACTGGCAGGCGGCAGGACATGGGCACTGGCAGGCTGTACATGATGGGGCACTGGCAGGAGGCCACAGGCACTGGCAGGCTGTACATGACGGGGCACTGGCAGGCTGTACATGATGGGGCACTGGCAGGCGGCAGGACACGGATACTGGCAGGCTGTACATGATGGGGCACTGGCAGGCGGCAGGACACGGGCACTGGCAGGCTGTACATGATGGGGCACTGGCAGGCGGCAGGACACGAGCACTGGCAGGCTGTACATGATGGGGCACTGGCAGGCGGCCACGGGCACTGGCAGGCAGACACGGGCACTGGCAGGCTGTACATGAAGGGGCACTGGCAGGCGGCAGGACACGAGCACTGGCAGGCTGTACATGACGGGGCACTGGCAGGCGGTAGGACACGGCCGCCTGCCAGTGCCTCGTCATGTACAGCCTGCAAGTGCCCTGGCACTGGCAGGCTGTACATGATGGGGCACTGGCAGGCGGCCACGGGCACTGGCAGGCTGTACATGATGGGGCACTGGCAGGCGGACACGGGCACTGGCAGGCTGTACATGACGGGGCACTGGCAGGCGGCAGGACACGGGCACTGGCAGGCTGTACATGACGGGGCACTGGCAGGCGGCAGGACACGGGCACTGGCAGGCTGTACATGACGGGGCACTGGCAGGCGGCGGGACACGGGCACTGGCAGGCTGTACATGATGGGGCACTGGCAGGCGGCAGGACACGGGCACTGGCAGGCTGTACATGATGGGGCACTGGCAGGCGGCAGGACACGGGCACTGGCAGGCTGTACATGATGGGGCACTGGCAGGCGGCAGGACACAGGCACTGGCAGGCTGTACATGACGGGGCACTGGCAGGTGGCAGGACACGGGCACTGGCAGGCTGTACATGACAGGGCACTGGCAGGCGGCAGGACACGAGCACTGGCAGGCTGTACATGACGGGGCACTGGCAGGCGGCAGGACACGGCCGCCTGCCAGTGCCTCGTCATGTACAGCCTGCCAGTGCCCTGGCACTGGCAGGCTGTACATGATGGGGCACTGGCAGGCGGCCACGGGCACTGGCAGGCTGAACATGATGGGGCACTGGCAGGCAGACACGGGCACTGGCAGGCTGTACATGACGGGGCACTGGCAGGCGGCAGGACATGGGCACTGGCAGGCTGTACATGATGGGGCACTGGCAGGCGGCAGGACACGGGCAGGCTGTACATGATGGGGCACTGGCAGGCGGCGGGACACGGGCACTGGCAGGCTGTACATGATGGGGCACTGGCAGGCGGCAGGACACGGGCACTGGCAGGCTGTACATAATGGGGCACTGGCAGGCGGCAGGACACGGGCACTGGCAGGCTGTACATGATGGGGCACTGGCAGGCGGCAGGACACGGGCACTGGCAGGCTGTACATGATGGGGCACTGGCAGGCGGCAGGACACGGGCACTGGCAGGCTGTACATGATGGGGCACTGGCAGGCGGCAGGACACGGGCACTGGCAGGCTGTACATGATGGGGCACTGGCAGAAGGACACGGCACTGGCAGGCTGTACATGATGGGGCACTGGCAGGCGGACACGGGCACTGGCAGGCTGCAGGACACGGGCACTGGCAGGCTGTACATGACGGGGCACTGGCAGGCGGCAGGACACGGGCACTGGCAGGCTGTACATGATGGGGCACTGGCAGGCGGCAGGACACGGGCACTGGCAGGCTGTACATGACGGGGCACTGGCAGGCTGTACATGACGGGGCACTGGCAGGCGGCCACAGGCACTGGCAGGCTGTACATGATGGGGCACTAGCAGGCGGCAGGACACGGGCACTGGCAGGGTGTACATGACGGGGCACTGGCAGGAGGACACGGGCACTGGCAGGCTGTACATGATGGGGCACTGGCAGGCGGACACGTGCACTGGCAGGCTGCAGGACACGGGCACTGGCAGGCTGTACATGACGGGGCACTGGCAGGCGGCCACGGGCACTGGCAGGCTGAACATGATGGGGCACTGGCAGGCGGACACGGGCACTGGCAGGCTGTACATGACGGGGCACTGGCAGGCGGCAGGAAACGGGCACTGGCAGGCTGTACATGACGGGGCACTGGCAGGCGGCAGGACACGGGCACTGGCAGGCTGTACATGATGGGGCACTGGCAGGCGGCGGGACACGGGCACTGGCAGGCTGTACATGATGGGGCACTGGCAGGCGGCAGGACACGGGCACTGGCAGGCTGTACATGACGGGGCACTGGCAGGCGGCAGGACACAGGCACTGGCAGGCTGTACATGACGGGGCACTGGCAGGCGGCAGGACACGGGCACTGGCAGGCTGTATATGACGGGGCACTGGCAGGCGGCAGGACACGGGCACTGGCAGGCTGTACATGACGGGGCACTGGCAGGCGGCAGGACACGGGCACTGGCAGGCTGTACATGATGGGACACTGGCAGAAGGACACGGGCACTGGCAGGCTGTACATGATGGGGCACTGGCAGGCGGACACGGGCACTGGCAGGCTGCAGGACACGGGCACTGGCAGGCTGTACATGACGGGGCACTGGCAGGCGGCAGGACACGGGCACTGGCAGGCTGTACATGATGGGGCACTGGCAGGCGGCAGGACACGGGCACTGGCAGGCTGTACATGATGGGGCACTGGCAGGACACGGGCACTGGCAGGCTGTACATGACGGGGCACTGGCAGGCGGCAGGACATGGGCACTGGCAGGCTGTACATGATGGGGCACTGGCAGGCGGCCACGGGCACTGGCAGGCTGTACATGACAGGGCACTGGCAGGCAGCAGGACACGAGCACTGGCAGGCTGTACATGACGGGGCACTGGCAGGCGGCAGGACACGGGCACTGGCAGGCTGTACACGACGGGGCACTGGCAGGCGGCAGGACATGGGCACTGACAGGCTGTACATGACGGGGCACTGACAGGCGGCAGGACACGGGCACTGGCAGGCTGTACATGATGGGGCACTGGCAGGCGGCAGGACATGGGCACTGGCAGGCTGTACATGATGGGGCACTGGCAGGCGGCAGGACACGGGCACTGGCAGGCTGTACATGATGGGGCACTGGCAGGCGGCAGGACACGGGCACTGGCAGGCTGTACATGACGGGGCACTGGCAGGCAGCCACGGGCACTGGCAGGCTGTACATGACAGGGCACTGGGAGGCGGCCACAGGCACTGGCAGGCTGTAAATGACGGGGCACTGGCGGGCGGCAGGACACGGGCACTGGCAGGCTGTACATGACGGGGCACTGGCGGGCGGCAGGACACGGGCACTGGCAGGCTGTACATGACGGGGCACTGGCGGGCGGCAGGACACGGGCACTGGCAGGCTGTACATGACGGGGCACTGGCAGGCGGCAGGACACGGGCACTGGCAGGCTGTACATGATGGGGCACTGGCAGGCGGCAGGACACGGGCACTGGCAGGCTGTACATGATGGGGCACTGGCAGGCGGCAGGACACGGGCACTGGCAGGCTGTACATGATGGGGCACTGGCAGGCGGCAGGACACGGGCACTGGCAGGCTGTACATGACACGGGCACTGGCAGGCTGTACATGATGGGGCACTGGCAGGCGGCAGGACACGGGCACTGGCAGGCTGTACATGATGGGGCACTGGCAGGCGGCCACGGGCACTGGCAGGCTGTACATGATGGGCACTGGCAGGCGGACAGGGCACTGGCAGGCTGTACATGATGGGGCACTGGCAGGCGGACACGGGCACTGGCAGGCTGTACATGACGGGGCACTGGCAGGCGGCAGGACACGGGCACTGGCAGGCTGTACATGATGGGGCAGTGGCAGGCGGCAGGACACGGGCACTGGCAGGCTGTACATGATGGGGCACTGGCAGGCGGCAGGACACGGGCACTGGCAGGCTGTACATGATGGGGCACTGGCACGGGCACTGGCAGGCTGTACATGATGGGGCACTGGCAGGCGGCAGGACACGAGCACTGGCAGGCTGTACATGATGGGGCACTGGCAGGCGGCAGGACACGGGCACTGGCAGGCTGTACATGATGGGGCACTGGCAGGCGGACACGGGCACTGGCAGGCTGTACATGACGGGGCACTGGCAGGCTGCAGGACACGGGCACTGGCAGGCTGTACATGATGGGGCACTGGCAGGCGGCAGGACACGGGCACTGGCAGGCTGTACATGATGGGGCACTGGCAGGCGGCAGGACACGGGCACTGGCAGGCGGACACAAGCACTGGCAGGCTGTACATGAAGGGGCACTGGCAGGCAGCAGGACACGGCCGCCTGCCAGTGCCTCGTCATGTACAGCCTGCCAGTGCCCTGGCACTGGCAGGCTGTACATGATGGGGCACTGGCAGGCGGCCACGGGCACTGGCAGGCTGTACATGATGGGGCACTGGCAGGCGGCCACGGGCACTGGCAGGCTGTACATGATGGGGCACTGGCAGGCAGACACGGGCACTGGCAGGCTGTACATGACGGGGCACTGGCAGGCGGCAGGACACGGGCACTGGCAGGCTGTACATGATGGGGCACTGGCAGGCGGCAGGACCTGGGCACTGGCAGGCTGTACATGACGGGGCACTGGCAGGCGACAGGACACAGGCACTGGCAGGCTGTACATGACGGGGCACTGGCGGGCGGCAGGACACGGGCACTGGCAGGCTGTACATGACGGGGCACTGGCAGGCTGCAGGACACGGGCACTGGCAGGCTGTACATGATGGGGCACTGGCAGGCGGCAGGACACGGGCACTGGCAGGCTGTACATGATGGGGCACTGGCAGGCGGCAGGACACGGGCACTGGCAGGCTGTACATGATGGGGCACTGGCAGGCGGCAGGACACGAGCACTGGCAGGCTGTACATGATGGGGCACTGGCAGGCGGCCACGGGCACTGGCAGGCTGTACATGATGGACACTGGCAGGCGGACACAGGCACTGGCAGGCTGTACATGACGGGGCACTGGCAGGCGGCAGGACACGAGCACTGGCAGGCTGTACATGACGGGGCACTGGCAGGCAGCAGGACACGGCCGCCTGCCAGTGCCTCGTCATGTACAGCCTGCCAGTGCCCTGGCACTGGAAGGCTGTACATGATGGGGCACTGGCAGGCGGCCACGGGCACTGGCAGGCGGACACGGGCACTGGCAGGCTGTACATGACGGGGCACTGGCAGGCGGCAGGACACGAGCACTGGCAGGCTGTACATGACGGGGCACTGGCAGGTGGCAGGACACGGGCACTGGCAGGCTGTACATGACGGGGCACTGGCATCTGGCATGACACGGGCACTGACAGGCTGTACATGACAGGGCACTGGCAGGCGGCAGGACACAAGCACTGGCAGGCTGTACATGATGGGGCACTGGCAGGCGGCAGGACACGGGCACTGGCAGGCTGTACATGATGGGGCAATGGCAGGCGGCAGGACATGGGCACTGGCAGGCTGTACATGATGGGGCACTGGCAGGCGGCAGGACACGGGCACTGGCAGGCTGTACATGATGGGGCACTGGCAGGCGGCAGGACACGGGCACTGGCAGGCTGTACATGACGGGGCACTGGCAGGCAGCCACGGGCACTGGCAGGCTGTACATGACAGGGCACTGGCAGGCGGCCACAGGCACTGGCAGGCTGTACATGACAGGGCACTGGGAGGCGGCCACAGGCACTGGCAGGCTGTAAATGACGGGGCACTGGCGGGCGGCAGGACACGGGCACTGGCAGGCTGTACATGACGGGGCACTGGCGGGCGGCAGGACACGGGCACTGGCAGGCTGTACATGACGGGGCACTGGCAGGCGGCAGGACACGGGCACTGGCAGGCTGTACATGATGGGGCACTGGCAGGCGGCAGGACACGGGCACTGGCAGGCTGTACATGATGGGGCACTGGCAGGCGGCAGGACACGGGCACTGGCAGGCTGTACATGATGGGGCACTGGCAGGCGGCAGGACACGGGCACTGGCAGGCTGTACATGATGGGGCACTGGCAGGCGGCAGGACACGGGCACTGGCAGGCTGTACATGACGGGGCACTGGCAGCCGGCATGACACGGGCACTGGCAGGCTGTACATGATGGGGCACTGGCAGGCGGCAGGACACGGGCACTGGCAGGCTGTACATGATGGGGCACTGGCAGGCGGCAGGACACGGGCACTGGCAGGCTGTACATGATGGGGCACTGGCAGGCGGCAGGACACGGGCACTGGCAGGCTGTACATGATGGGGCAATGGCAGGCGGCAGGACACGGGCACTGGCAGGCTGTACATGACGGGGCACTGGCAGCCGGCATGACACGGGCACTGGCAGGCTGTACATGATGGGGCACTGGCAGGCGGCAGGACACGGGCACTGGCAGGCTGTACATGATGGGGCACTGGCAGGCGGCAGGACACGGGCACTGGCAGGCTGTACATGATGGGCACTGGCAGGCGGACAGGGCACTGGCAGGCTGTACATGATGGGGCACTGGCAGGCGGACACGGGCACTGGCAGGCTGTACATGACGGGGCACTGGCAGGCGGCAGGACACGGGCACTGGCAGGCTGTACATGATGGGGCACTGGCAGGCGGCAGGACACGGGCACTGGCAGGCTGTACATGATGGGGCACTGGCAGGCGGCAGGACACGGGCACTGGCAGGCTGTACATGATGGGGCACTGGCAGGCGGCAGGACACAGGCACTGGCAGGCTGTACATGATGGGGCACTGGCAGGCGGCAGGACACAGGCACTGGCAGGCTGTACATGATGGGGCACTGGCAGGCGGCAGGACACGGGCACTGGCAGGCTGTACATGACGGGGCACTGGCAGCCGGCATGACACGGGCACTGGCAGGCTGTACATGATGGGGCACTGGCAGGCGGCAGGACATGAGCACTGGCAGGCTGTACATGATGGGGCACTGGCAGGCGGCAGGACACAAGCACTGGCAGGCTGTACATGAAGGTGCACTGGCAGGCAGCAGGACACGGCCGCCTGCCAGTGCCTCGTCATGTACAGCCTGCCAGTGCCCTGGCACTGGCAGGCTGTACATGATGGGGCACTGGCAGGCGGCCACGGGCACTGGCAGGCTGTACATGATGGGGCACTGGCAGGCGGCCACGGGCACTGGCAGGCTGTACATGATGGGGCACTGGCAGGCAGACACGGGCACTGGCAGGCTGTACATGACGGGGCACTGGCAGGCGGCAGGACACGGGCACTGGCAGGCTGTACATGATGGGGCACTGGCAGGCGGCAGGACCTGGGCACTGGCAGGCTGTACATGACGGGGCACTGGCAGGCGACAGGACACAGGCACTGGCAGGCTGTACATGACGGGGCACTGGCGGGCGGCAGGACACGGGCACTGGCAGGCTGTACATGACGGGGCACTGGCAGGCTGCAGGACACGGGCACTGGCAGGCTGTACATGATGGGGCACTGGCAGGCGGCAGGACACGGGCACTGGCAGGCTGTACATGATGGGGCACTGGCAGGCGGCAGGACACGGGCACTGGCAGGCTGTACATGATGGGGCACTGGCAGGCGGCAGGACACGGGCACTGGCAGGCTGTACATGATGGGGCACTGGCAGGCGGCAGGACACAGGCACTGGCAGGCTGTACATGATGGGGCACTGGCAGGCGGCAGGACACAGGCACTGGCAGGCTGTACATGATGGGGCACTGGCAGGCGGCAGGACACGGGCACTGGCAGGCTGTACATGACGGGGCACTGGCGGGCGGCAGGACACGGGCACTGGCAGGCTGTACATGACGGGGCACTGGCAGGCTGCAGGACACGGGCACTGGCAGGCTGTACATGATGGGGCACTGGCAGGCGGCAGGACACGGGCACTGGCAGGCTGTACATGATGGGGCACTGGCAGGCGGCAGGAAACGGGCACTGGCAGGCTGTACATGATGGGGCACTGGCAGGCGGCAGGACACGGGCACTGGCAGGCTGTACATGATGGGGCACTGGCAGGCGGCAGGACACGAGCACTGGCAGGCTGTACATGATGGGGCACTGGCAGGCGGCCACGGGCACTGGCAGGCTGTACATGATGGACACTGGCAGGCGGACACAGGCACTGGCAGGCTGTACATGACGGGGCACTGGCAGGCGGCAGGACACGAGCACTGGCAGGCTGTACATGACGGGGCACTGGCAGGCAGCAGGACACGGCCGCCTGCCAGTGCCTCGTCATGTACAGCCTGCCAGTGCCCTGGCACTGGAAGGCTGTACATGATGGGGCACTGGCAGGCGGCCACGGGCACTGGCAGGCGGACACGGGCACTGGCAGGCTGTACATGACGGGGCACTGGCAGGCGGCAGGACACGAGCACTGGCAGGCTGTACATGACGGGGCACTGGCAGGTGGCAGGACACGGGCACTAGCAGGCTGTACATGACGGGGCACTGGCATCTGGCATGACACGGGCACTGACAGGCTGTACATGACAGGGCACTGGCAGGCGGCAGGACACAAGCACTGGCAGGCTGTACATGATGGGGCACTGGCAGGCGGCAGGACACGGGCACTGGCAGGCTGTACATGATGGGGCAATGGCAGGCGGCAGGACACGGGCACTGGCAGGCTGTACATGATGGGGCACTGGCAGGCGGCAGGACACGGGCACTGGCAGGCTGTACATGATGGGGCACTGGCAGGCGGCAGGACACGGGCACTGGCAGGCTGTACATGACGGGGCACTGGCAGGCAGCCACGGGCACTGGCAGGCTGTACATGACAGGGCACTGGCAGGCGGCCACAGGCACTGGCAGGCTGTACATGACAGGGCACTGGGAGGCGGCCACAGGCACTGGCAGGCTGTAAATGACGGGGCACTGGCGGGCGGCAGGACACGGGCACTGGCAGGCTGTACATGACGGGGCACTGGCGGGCGGCAGGACACGGGCACTGGCAGGCTGTACATGACGGGGCACTGGCAGGCGGCAGGACACGGGCACTGGCAGGCTGTACATGATGGGGCACTGGCAGGCGGCAGGACACGGGCACTGGCAGGCTGTACATGATGGGGCACTGGCAGGCGGCAGGACACGGGCACTGGCAGGCTGTACATGATGGGGCACTGGCAGGCGGCAGGACACGGGCACTGGCAGGCTGTACATGATGGGGCACTGGCAGGCGGCAGGACACGGGCACTGGCCGGCTGTACATGACGGGGCACTGGCAGCCGGCATGACACGGGCACTGGCAGGCTGTACATGATGGGGCACTGGCAGGCGGCAGGACACGGGCACTGGCAGGCTGTACATGATGGGGCACTGGCAGGCGGCAGGACACGGGCACTGGCAGGCTGTACATGATGGGCACTGGCAGGCGGACAGGGCACTGGCAGGCTGTACATGATGGGGCACTGGCAGGCGGACACGGGCACTGGCAGGCTGTACATGACGGGGCACTGGCAGGCGGCAGGACACGGGCACTGGCAGGCT
This sequence comes from Lithobates septentrionalis, assembly GCA_037952835.1. NCBI lineage: Eukaryota > Metazoa > Chordata > Amphibia > Anura > Ranidae > Lithobates > Lithobates septentrionalis. Next base: position 1,316,436 of record JBBDGP010000713.1, on the reverse strand, counting down.
GTACATGATGGGGCACTGGCAGGTGGCAGGACACGGGCACTGGCAGGCTGTACATGATGGGGCACTGGCAGGCGGCAGGACACGGGCACTGGCAGGCTGTACATGATGGGGCACTGGCAGGCGGCAGGACACAGGCACTGGCAGGCTGTACATGATGGGGCACTGGCAGGCGGCAGGACACAGGTACTGGCAGGCTGTACATGATGGGGCACTGGCAGGCGGCAGGACACGGGCACTGGCAGGCTGTACATGAAGGGGCACTGGCAGCCGGCATGACACGGGCACTGGCAGGCTGTACATGATGGGGCACTGGCAGGCGGCAGGACATGAGCACTGGCAGGCTGTACATGATGGGGCACTGGCAGGCGGCAGGACACGGGCACTGGCAGGCTGTACATGATGGGGCACTGGCAGGCGGCAGGACACAAGCACTGGCAGGCTGTACATGAAGGTGCACTGGCAGGCAGCAGGACACGGCCGCCTGCCAGTGCCTTGTCATGTACAGCCTGCCAGTGCCCTGGCACTGGCAGGCTGTACATGATGGGGCACTGGCAGGCGGCCACGGGCACTGGCAGGCTGTACATGATGGGGCACTGGCAGGCGGCCACGGGCACTGGCAGGCTGTACATGATGGGGCACTGGCAGGCAGACACGGGCACTGGCAGGCTGTACATGACGGGGCACAGGCAGGCGGCAGGACACGGGCACTGGCAGGCTGTACATGATGGGGCACTGGCAGGCGGCAGGACCTGGGCACTGGCAGGCTGTACATGACGGGGCACTGGCAGGCGACAGGACACAGGCACTGGCAGGCTGTACATGACGGGGCACTGGCAGGCTGCAGGACACGGGCACTGGCAGGCTGTACATGATGGGGCACTGGCAGGCGGCAGGACACGGGCACTGGCAGGCTGTACATGATGGGGCACTGGCAGGCGGCAGGACACGGGCAATGGCAGGCTGTACATGATGGGGCACTGGCAGGCGGCAGGACACGAGCACTGGCAGGCTGTACATGATGGGGCACTGGCAGGCGGCCACGGGCACTGGCAGGCTGTACATGATGGACACTGGCAGGCGGACACAGGCACTGGCAGGCTGTACATGACGGGCACTGGCAGGCGGCAGGACACGAGCACTGGCAGGCTGTACATGACGGGGCACTGGCAGGCAGCAGGACACGGCCGCCTGCCAGTGCCTCGTCATGTACAGCCTGCCAGTGCCCTGGCACTGGCAGGCTGTACATGATGGGGCACTGGCAGGCGGCCACGGGCACTGGCAGGCGGACACGGGCACTGGCAGGCTGTACATGACGGGGCACTGGCAGGCGGCAGGACACGAGCACTGGCAGGCTGTACATGACGGGGCACTGGCAGGTGGCAGGACACGGGCACTGACAGGCTGTACATGACAGGGCACTGGCAGGCGGCAGGACACAAGCACTGGCAGGCTGTACATGATGGGGCACTGGCAGGCGGCAGGACACGGGCACTGGCAGGCTGTACATGATGGGGCAATGGCAGGCGGCAGGACATGGGCACTGGCAGGCGGCAGGACACGGGCACTGGCAGGCTGTACATGATGGGGCACTGGCAGGCGGCAGGACACGGGCACTGGCAGGCTGTACATGATGGGGCACTGGCAGGCGGCAGGACACGGGCACTGGCAGGCTGTACATGATGGGGCACTGGCAGGCGGCAGGACACGGGCACTGGCAGGCTGTACATGACGGGGCATTGGCAGGCAGCCACGGGCACTGGCAGGCTGTACATGACAGGGCACTGGGAGGCTGTACATGACGGGGCACTGGCAGGCGGCAGGACATGGGCACTGGCAGGCTGTACATGATGGGGCACTGGCAGGAGGCCACAGGCACTGGCAGGCTGTACATGACAGGGCACTGGCGGGCGGCAGGACACGGGCACTGGCAGGCTGTACATGACGGGGCACTGGCAGGCGGCATGACACGGGCACTGACAGGCTGTACATGACAGGGCACTGGCAGGCGGCAGGACACAATCACTGGCAGGCTGTACATGATGGGGCACTGGCAGGCAGCAGGACACGGGCACTGGCAGGCTGTACATGATGGGGCACTGGCAGGCGGCAGGACACGGGCACTGGCAGGCTGTACATGATGGGGCACTGGCAGGCGGCAGGACACGGGCACTGGCAGGCTGTACATGATGGGGCACTGGCAGGCGGCCACGGGCACTGGCAGGCTGTACATGATGGACACTGGCAGGCGGACACAGGCACTGGCAGGCTGTACATGACGGGGCACTGGCAGGCGGCAGGACACGAGCACTGGCAGGCTGTACATGATGGGGCACTGGCAGGCGGCCACGGGGACTGGCAGGCAGACACGGGCACTGGCAGGCTGTACATGATGGGGCACTGGCAGGCGGCAGGACACGGGCACTGGCAGGCTGTACATGATGGGGCACTGGCAGGCGGCCACAGGCACTGGCAGGCTGTACAAGATGGGCACTGGCAGGCGGACACGGGCACTGGCAGGCTGTACATGACGGGGCACTGGCAGGCGGCAGGACACGAGCACTGGCAGGCTGTACATGACGGGGCACTGGCAGGCAGCAGGACACGGCCGCCTGCCAGTGCCTCGTCATATACAGCCTGCCAGTGCCCTGGCACTGGCAGGCTGTACATGATGGGGCACTGGTAGGCGGCCACGGGCACTGGCAGGCTGTACATGATGGGGCACTGGCAGGTGGACACGGGCACTGGCAGGCTTTACATGACGGGGCACTGGCAGGCGGCAGGACACGAGCACTGGCAGGCTGTACATGATGGGGCACTGGCAGGCGGCAGGACACGGGCACTGGCAGGCTGTACATGATGGGGCACTGGCAGGCGGCAGGACACGGGCACTGGCAGGCTGTACATGATGGGGCACTGGCAGGCGGCAGGACACGGGCACTGGCAGGCTGTACATGATGGGGCACTGGCAGGCGGCAGGACACGGGCACTGGCAGGCTGTACATGATGGGGCACTGGCAGGCGGCAGGACACGGGCACTGGCAGGCTGTACATGATGGGGCACTGGCAGGCGGCAGGACTCGGGCACTGGCAGGCTGTACATGATGGGGCACTGGCAGGCGGCAGGACACGGGCACTGGCAGGCTGTACATGATGGGGCACTGGCAGGCGGCAGGACACGAGCACTGGCAGGCTGTACATGATGGGGCACTGGCAGGCGGCAGGACACGGGCACTGGCAGGCTGTACATGATGGGGCACTGGCAGGCCACGGGCACTGGCAGGCTGTACATGATGGGGCACTGGCAGGCGGCAGGACACGAGCACTGGCAGGCTGTACATGATGGGCACTGGCAGGCTGTACATGACGGGAAACTGGCAGGCGGCAGGACACGAGCACTGGCAGGCTGTACATGATGGGGCACTGGCAGGCAGCAGGACACGGGCACTGGCAGGCTGTACATGATGGGGCACTGGCAGGCGGCCACGGGCACTGGCAGGCTGTACATGATGGGCACTGGCAGGCGGACACGGGCACTGGCAGGCTGTACATGACGGGGCAAAAAAACAAGGATTTTAGCCCGGATCAACCCGTAATAATTTAGCAATAATGGCTAGTTTCCGCGGGTAGGTATAGACCTATCATGCAGACAGAAAAGTCTGGATGCAGTTCAAGTTGGCCTTTTAAACATGTAGCACAAAAAGAGGGGGGAGAAACAGATTGTTTCTCTAAAGAAGGTCAACAGAGAACACTAGGGTCAAATACAATACCAGCTTTATTAATTACCAAAAAATATATTTACCCAATTATAGTAACAAAAGTGAAGTTAGAGACAGTATGGACAGACGGTTATAACAAACATGTTAAAATTGGACAACGTTGGGAGCCGCGCGCAATCTGATCTGACTCATCTCCACACGGACCCAACAGCTGATCCTACAGCTGATGCTGGCTTTCCCCCACAGTCACGTATCACATGGCGGCATTGGCGCTTCAGCGGTTCTATGGTGAGAAGCAGTGAGAGACGACCCCTTGCCGATCTACACCCTAGATGAACCACACAGAGGCATCTGTCCACAGGGAGACTTCAACACTCAGGACTATCATAGTCTGACGACGGACATAGTGCGATCAGTGAGATTCCTTCACTTTACCTAGCACTTGCAACAAAACGTATGTCGGTTTTTCTATGTTTCCATTAATGTTGTCTCTAAGGACATCTACTCTGCTGCCTTTGTAGATATCTGTACAATCAGTTCTACTGCAACCTGGAAAGCGTTTACTATTTATCCATCAGCTGTGGTCTATGCAATCATTGAATACAATGATCCCTTGAGAGATCGCTCCATCTATGGTCCAATTTTATGATTGTTTGATTTGTCAGATCATCCACCCACTCACATTACCTCCATACTAGTGATATAGGACTGTTCCTGCCCAATTGGACACTCAATACTAGGAATTAATTCCGGCAATTGCTACCTAATGTGCATGACTATCCTGAAAATACTTTACATCCAGTGTGTATGATGAGAATGTGTGGGTGCATGGCCGCGGCTCCCCTTTGATTTTACATCCCTTGTGACAACGTTGTCCAATTTTAACATGTTTGTTATAACCGTCTGTCCATACTGTCTCTAACTTCACTTTTGTTACTATAATTGGGTAAATATATTTTTTGGTAATTAATAAAGCTGGTATTGTATTTGACCCTAGTGCTCTCTGTTGACCTTCTTTAGAGAAACAATCTGTTTCTCCCCCCTCTTTTTGTGTACATGACGGGGCACTGGCAGGCGGCAGGACACGAGCACTGGCAGGCTGTACATGACGGGGCACTGGCAGGCAGCAGGACACGGCCGCCTGCCAGTGCCTCGTCATGTACAGCCTGCCAGTGCCCTGGCACTGGCAGGCTGTACATGATGGGGCACTAGCAGGCGGCCACGGGCACTGGCAGGCTGTACATGATGGGGCACTGGCAGGCGGACACGGGCACTGGCAGGCTGTACATGACGGGGCACTGGCAGGCAGCAGGACACGGCCGCCTGCCAGTGCCTCGTCATGTACAGCCTGCCAGTGCCCTGGCACTGGCAGGCTGTACATGATGGGGCACTAGCAGGCGGCCACGGGCACTGGCAGGCTGTACATGATGGGGCACTGGCAGGCGGACACGGGCACTGGCAGGCTGTACATGACGGGGCACTGGCAGGCGGCAGGACACGGGCACTGGCAGGCTGTACATGATGGGGCACTGGCAGGCGGCAGGACACGGGCACTGGCAGGCTGTACATGATGGGGCACTGGCAGGCGGCAGGACATGGGCACTGGCAGGCTGTACATGATGGGGCACTGGCAGGCGGCAGGACACGGACACTGGCAGGCTGTACATGATGGGGCACTGGCAGGCGGCAGGACACGGGCACTGGCAGGCTGTACATGATGGGGCACTGGCAGGCGGCCACGGGCACTGGCAGGCTGTACATGATGGGCACTGGCAGGCGGACACGGGCACTGGCAGGCTGTACATGACGGGGCACTGGCAGGCGGCAGGACACGAGCACTGGCAGGCTGTACATGACGGGGCACTGGCAGGCAGCAGGACACGGCCGCCTGCCAGTGCCTCGTCATGTACAGCCTGCCAGTGCCCTGGCACTGGCAGGCTGTACATGATGGGGCACTGGCAGGCGGCCACGGGCACTGGCAGGCTGTACATGATGGGGCACTGGCAGGCGGACACGGGCACTGGCAGGCTGTACATGACGGGGCACTGGCAGGCGGCAGGACAAGAGCACTGGCAGGCTGTACATGATGGGGCACTGGCAGGCGGCAGGACACGGGCACTGGCAGGCTGTACATGATGGGGCACTGGCAGGCGGCAGGACACGGGCACTGGCAGGCTGTACATGATGGGGCACTGGCAGGCGGCAGGACACGGGCACTGGCAGGCTGTACATGATGGGGCACTGGCAGGCGGCAGGACACGGGCACTGGCAGGCTGTACATGATGGGACACTGGCAGGCTGTACATGATGGGGCACTGGCAGGCGGCAGGACACGGGCACTGGCAGGCTGTACATGATGGGGCACTGGCAGGCGGCAGGACACGAGCACTGGCAGGCTGTACATGATGGGGCACTGGCAGGCGGACACGGGCACTGGCAGGCTGTACATGACGGGGCACTGGCAGGCGGCAGGACACGGGCACTGGCAGGCTGTACATGATGGGGCACTGGCAGGCGGCAGGACACGGGCACTGGCAGGCTGTACATGATGGGGCACTGGCAGGCGACAGGACACAGGCACTGGCAGGCAGTACATGACGGGGCACTGGCAGGCGGCAGGACACAGGCACTGGCAGGCGGCAGGACACGGGCACTGGCAGGCTGTACATGATGGGGCACTGGCAGGCGGCAGGACACGGGCACTGGCAGGCTGTACATGATGGGGCACTGGCAGGCGGCAGGACACGGGCACTGGCAGGCTGTACATGATGGGGCACTGGCAGGCGGCAGGACACGGGCACTGGCAGGCTGTACATGATGGGGCACTGGCAGGCGGCAGGACTCGGGCACTGGCAGGCTGTACATGATGGGGCACTGGCAGGCGGCAGGACACGGGCACTGGCAAGCTGTACATGATGGGGCACTGGCAGGCGGCAGGACACGAGCACTGGCAGGCTGTACATGATGGGGCACTGGCAGGCGGCCACGGGCACTGGCAGGCTGTACATGATGGGCACTGGCAGGCGGACACGGGCACTGGCAGGCTGTACATGATGGGGCACTGGCAGGCGGCAGGACACGGGCACTGGCAGGCTGTACATGACGGGCCACTGGCAGGCCGCAGGACACGAGCACTGGCAGGCTGTACATGACGGGGCACTGGCAGGCAGCAGGACATGGCCGCCTGCCAGTGCCTCGTCATGTACAGCCTGAAAGTGCCCTGGCAGGCTGTACATGATGGGGCACTGGCAGGCGGCCACGGGCACTGGCAGGCTGTACATGATGGGGCACTGGCAGGCGGCCACGGGCACTGGCAGGCTGTACATGATGGGCACTGGCAGGCGGACACGGGCACTGGCAGGCTGTACATGACGGGGCACTGGCAGGCGGCAGGACACGGGCACTGGCAGGCTGTACATGACGGGGCACTGGCAGGCAACAGGACACGGCCGCCTGCCAGTGCCTCGTCATGTACAGCCTGCCAGTGCCCTGGCACTGGCAGGCTGTACATGATGGGGCACTGGCAAGCGGCCACGGGCACTGGCAGGCTGTACATGATGGGGCACTGGCAGGCAGACACGGGCACTGGCAGGCTGTACATGACGGGGCACTGGCAGGCGGCAGGACACGGGCACTGGCAGGCTGTACATGATGGGGCACTGGCAGGCGGCAGGACACGGGCACTGGCAGGCTGTACATGATGGGGCACTGGCAGGACACGGGCACTGGCAGGCTGTACATGATGGGGCACTGGCAGGCGGACACGGGCACTGGCAGGCTGTACATGACGGGGCACTGGCAGGCGGCAGGACACGAGCACTGGCAGGCTGTACATGATGGGGCACTGGCAGGCGGCAGGACACGGGCAGGCTGTACATGATGGGGCACTGGCAGGCGGCAGGACACGGGCACTGGCAGGCTGTACAAGATGGGGCACTGGCAGGCGGCAGGACACGGGCACTGGCAGGCTGTACATGATGGGGCACTGGCAGGACACGGGCACTGGCAGGCTGTACATGATGGGGCACTGGCAGGCGGCAGGACTCGGGCACTGGCAGGCTGTACATGATGGGGCACTGGCAGGCGGCAGGACACGGCACTGGCAGGCTGTACATAATGGGGCACTGGCAGGCGGCAGGACACGAGCACTGGCAGGCTGTACATGATGGGGCACTGGCAGGTGGCCACGGGCACTGGCAGGCTGTACATGATGGGCACTGGCAGGCGGACACGGGCACTGGCAGGCTGTACATGACGGGGCACTGGCAGGCCGCAGGACACGAGCACTGGCAGGCTGTACATGACGGGGCACTGGCAGGCAGCAGGACACGGCCGCCTGCCAGTGCCTCGTCATGTACAGCCTGCCAGTGCCCTGGCAGGCTGTACATGATGGGGCACTGGCAGGCGGCCACGGGCACTGGCAGGCTGTACATGATGGGGCACTGGCAGGCGGCCACGGGCACTGGCAGGCTGTACATGATGGGGCACTGGCAGGCGGCCACGGGCACTGGCAGGCTGTACATGATGGGGCACTGGCAGGCGGACTCGGGCACTGGCAGGCTGTACATGACGGGGCACTGGCAGGCGGCAGGACACGGGCACTGGCAGGCTGTACATGATGGTGCACTGGCAGGCGGCAGGACACGGGCACTGGCAGGCTGTACATGACGGGGCACTGGCAGGCGACAGGACACAGGCACTGGCAGGCAGTACATGACGGGGCACTGGCAGGCAGCAGGACACGGGCACTGGCAGGCTTTACATGACGGGGCACTGGCAGGCGGCAGGACACGGGCACTGGCAGGCTGTACATGATGGGGCACTGCTAGGCGGCAGGACACGGGCACTGGCAGGCGGCAGGACACGGGCACTGGCAGGCTGTACATGATGGGGCACTGGCAGGCGGCAGGACACGAGCACTGGCAGGCTGTACATGATGGGGTACTAACAGGCGGCAGGACACGGGCACTGGCAGGCTGTACATGATGGGGCACTGGCAGGCGGCCACGGGCACTGGCAGGCTGTACATGATGGGGCACTGGCAGGCAGCAGGACATGGGCACTGGCAGGCTGTACATGACGGGGCACTGGCAGGCGGCCACAGGCACTTGCAGGCTGTACATGACGGGGCACTGGCAGGCTGCCACGGGCACATGACGGGGCACTGGCAGGCGGCAGGACATGGGCACTGGCAGGCTGTACATGACGGGGCACTGGCAGGAGGCAGGACACGGGCACTGGCAGGCTGTACATGATGGGGCACTGGCAGGCGGCAGGACACGGACACTGGCAGGCTGTACATGATGGGGCACTGGCAGGCGGCAGGACACGGGCACTGGCAGGCTGTACATGATGGGGCACTGGCAGGCGGCAGGACACGAGCACTGGCAGGCTGTACATGATGGGCACTGGCAGGCTGTACATGACGGGAAACTGGCAGGCGGCAGGACACGAGCACTGGCAGGCTGTACATGACGGGGCACTGGCAGGCAGCAGGACACGGCCGCCTGCCAGTGCCTCACCATGTACAGCCTGCCAGTGCCCTGGCACTGGCAGGCTGTACATGATGGGGCACTGGCAGGCAGCGACGGGCACTGGCAGGCTGTACATGATGGGGCACTGGCAGGCGGACACGGGCACTGGCAGGCTGTACATGACGGGCACTGGCAGGCGGCAGGACAGGAGCACTGGCAGGCTGTACATGATGGGGCACGTCCCCAGTCTCTGACCATCTCCTGTATAAAATATTTTTTAAAAACAGTCACTTTCGGTTTCGGTGCTGTTTCGGTATCAGCACCAAAAAACCCATTCGGTGCATCCCTAGATAAAACTATTAAAACGTGCCACAATATCCAAATAAAACCACAGTATAGAAAAACAATTATTGAACTCAAGTCTTTGCTGAAAAAAATCAATTGGCAAACTTCAGTAGATGACGTAATAATAAGTGGTCAGATCAGGGACTCTGCTGCTTAATTCATTAGTGCTGGACTGGGTATAAACCTGGTTTTGTTCCCACAGTATTCAAGTATAAAAAAGAAAACCATTGTGCAGACAGTCCGAGGAATAATAGCCTGTGTGATGACGATAAATAACACTCACACTATCACTGCAGAGTAGATCGCACATAAAAGGTTAGTTGCACACAAAACACTGCTCCTCATCCGCCGACAATGCTGACCTAGCACTGTGGGTGACTTTACTGGCTCCAGTACAATGACTCCAGTGAAAATCCGTTGTTTCGTCAGATTAGGCGACCCGCCAGAATGTGTAACGGAAGTAACGGTTCGTTGCCGCCATCTTGCTACGCCCCGCACTCCTGCACAATAAGGATACACTGAGAAGGGGGAAAGCGGACATCGTGTTACACCCACCGGAGTTTTGCATTTTACTTATTTTTAACAGTAAACAGGTTATATAATGAGGTACAGTACTGAATTTCACTATATAGCCTAACTTTACTGTTAAATAAGTGTAAAATGCAAAACTCCTGTGGGTGTAACAAGATGTCCGCTCTCCCCCTTCTCAGTGTATCCTTACTTATGGAGGAGTGCGGGATGTAGAAAGACGAAACGTCACTTCCGTTAACTTTCTGACGGATCGCCAAATCTGATGAAACACCGTACAACAGTCTAGTACACCTGCATGCGCACTGGATTAGATGCGGTAGTGTCACTTCCGCCCGGAGTTGGGCGGCTTTACTCTCTGCAAGGCTGTTAGTGGGCGTGGATTTCGAGATAGCATGGCGATGGGTGACAAGCAAGCGGCTCAGCAGCCCGGAGCCTTCAAACAGCACACAAGAGTGGTAGACACCGAGGACGGAGAGCGCAGGAGCGCGAGAATAAAGGTGAGAAGGGGGAGGGGAAGATAGCTGTGTGCCACGTGCTCGCCCCAGGTGTTTCTGCTGTACAGCAAAGTGTACTCTGCACTGTGCGAGGAAAGTAGACCAGGGGCCCCTAGTGGTCTGCAATCCACCGTACTGTGTGTTCCTGGTGGAAACTCTTCTCGCGCTTCCTGTCTCGGTGACAACAGGACAGGAAGTGATGAGAGTACTTTCACTGGGGACACAGACAAGAGCATGAGTGAGGTGAATTCCCTTCTGTTCCCTGAGCGTTTTCCACTGCCTCTTCTTCTAGTGACATATGAATTTCTGTCCCTTTTCATTCTACGGAAACTGTGGTCACCAGGACACCCCTCCCCTCCCCCAATACAAAAATAAATGTTTTGTCTTTACATACATTTTTAAAGTCAAAATGTGTGTGTTTTTTTTTTTTTTTTTAACTTTAACCACTTCAGCCCCGGAAAGATTTACCCCTTGATGACCAGGCCATTTTTTGAGATACAGCACTGCGTTACTTTAACAGACAATTGCGTGATCGTGCGACATACCCAAATACAATTGATGTCCCTTTTGCCCACAAATAGAGTTTTCTTTTGGTGTTATTTGATTACCTCTGCAATTTTTATTTTTTTGCGCTAAAAACAAAAAAAGACTGACAATTTAAAAAAAAAAATATATATATATATTTTTTTTTTTTTTTTTTTTTGCTTTAATAAATATCCAAGAAAAAAAAAAGGGCTTCTAAATCAGCTTAGACCAATGTTTATTCTACAATAAGCGTATACTGATTGGTTTGAGCAAAAGTTATAGCATCTGCAAAATAGGGGATAGGTTTGTGGACTTTTAATTTTTTTTACAAATATTTTTACTAGTATTGGTGGAGATCTACAATTTTTTTTTTTTTTTTTTTTTTTTTTTTTTTGCGGGACTGCGACATTGTGGAAGACAAATCTGACCCCAAGTGACTCTTTTTGGGGACCAGTGACCCCAATACAGTGATCCTGGAATGGCGACAAACTTTTACCCTTAAAAATCTCCATGGGCGCCGTTTAAAAAAATTCTACAGGTTGCATGTTTATTACTTACAGGGGAGGTCTAGGGCTAGAATTATTGCTCTCGCTCTACCGATCGCCGCGACCCCTCACGTGTGTGGTTTGAACGCCATTTTCATATGTAGGCGCTACTCGCGTTTGCTTCTGCACGCGAGCTCGGTGGAACGGGGCAAGTTTAAAAATTTTAGTTATTTTTTTCTTATTTATATTAACTTTTTATTTTTACACTGTTCTTTAAAAAAAAAAATGTGTCACTTTTATTCCTATTACAAGGAATGTAAACATCCCTTGTAATAGAAAAAAAGCATGACAGGTCCTCTTAAATATGAGATCTGGGGTCAAAAAGACCTCAGATCTCATATTTTCACTAACATGCTAAAAAAAAAATAAAAAAAAAATAGTCCTTTTAAGAGCTATGGGCGGAAGTGATGTTTTGACGTCGCTCCCGCCCTGCAATGGTATGGAGACGGGTGGGGGCCATCTTCCCCTCACTCGTCTCCTTACCAAGGAAGGAGAAGGATCCGATCGCCGACGGATCCGGTAAGCGGCGGAAGGCCCTCCCGCCGCCGATAAAAGTGATCTTGCGGCCAATCCACCGCAGAGAGCACTAGTATCGGAAACCGGACCGCCCGCTGAAGAAGAGGTTACCGGGGTTATGGCAGGTAGCTGCTGCCATAACAAAGATATCCCTTGTCAAAGATAAGACTTATATCGGCGTGCGGCGGTCCGGAAGTGGTTAATTGGACAGCTGGTGATGCGGCAGTGACACAACAAGGTCTTGCTGGTAGTTAGAATCTTTAATATTTGCAAACAAAATGAAGGTTTCCTTTTTAGAATAACAAGCTGCCAGGTTAGGAAAACAGTGATATCAGAACCAATTCAATCATAGAGCTTGCAGTGTACATAGATTTGAAAAACAATGGGATAAAGGAATATTCCTGAAGGTTTATCTCATGGTTAATGTGAAATCGTGTGAATGTATTAATGCAGTGCATGTTATCTCAGCTTGCAGAGCTTGGATTCATTGAATGAGTTTACCAAAAATATAAATATTGCAGAATATGTAGCCTTATGCTACATAACTAAGCTCCATTCCATGCTGAATAGACTAAATTACTAAGGTATCTTTAAATAGAAACCATTTTATTAAAATAAAGCAAATCCCGTTTTTTTTTTTTTTTTAAATCATTGATATCTGGTATAGGCATCTGTTTTTTTAAACAAACAATATAAAGTGCAGCGCAAAAATCATGAGAGAAACAAAAGTCCTAAATAAGGCAAAAATTTCTCTTCTGAAAAGTTTCTTCTTGCTATAAGACACTCGAGGTTCATCAAAGTTACTGAGCAAATATACTGCTTACCAGATGGAAGATCAAAGTAGGCATAAATAGCACCAATGCTGGATACGCCCGGATCAGATGATCTGATGGTCTTTGGTGACAGCCAACAGCTTATCCTCCAGTGTGACAGGCGATGAAATACCTCCAAGGTGCGGTAAAATAGGAAAAAGAAGGGACATCTAAGAGCGTTCCATATGGCTCAGTATTTTATTTCATATAACACATCAGGATACAATCCATGTAAAGCGCGTGCAGAAAGCGCTGTTAAAACTCATAAAAATCCAAGAGCGGGGATGCAACAGACTGTTCGCATCCGAACAGCTGTGAGATGACAACGGGTGACGTCAGACTCCGCCCCCATACGCGGCGTTATGTCCAATGGACTTCGTCAGCAGGGGTGGAGTCAGGCTGTCACCCGGGATCTTAAATACTTGCCGACTGTCAGCAAGAAGTGTATCTCAGAGCGGAAACGGAAGCGCAATTCCACAATAGCTAATTCCTGAGCAGAGACACTTGCTGATAATGTGGCAGTATAAAAAGATAATAATAAAAGCTACCACTTGATTGTAAATACATTAATTAATGCACACTTACTAATCTACACTCAAAGCATAGATACACCATTTGTCCATATAAGTAATAGGACATAATAGGAATGGTCGGAATAGTCACCCGCTGCCATCTCTGATACGTTATAACAACACTAAATGTACTAAAACGACAAATGCATTAAACTAGCACAAAATGTTATTATAAATTCTATAAAAAATCTTTAAAAACATACATATAATAAGAAACATACATTAAAACTGGTAAATGTAAAAGGCATTAAAAAAAGCTCATTTGTCAGAAATAAAACAATTGAGGTCAAACTCAATGTTTAACCCTCTAGGGACTCCTACTTTTGTTTCATGAATCCATAGAGATTCTCGGCGACTCAATTGCCTAATAAAATTTCCGCCCCTCCAATGTTTCGAAACTTTTTCTATACCCCAGAAATGCAATTTCCTCGGGTCCCTATTGTGGCATATTCTAAAATGTTTCGATACATAATGTGACTTTAAACCTTTTTTGATGTTATTCACATGCTCCGCTATACGGACGCCCATAGGTCGGGAGGTTCTTCCTACATATTGCAGTCCGCATTCGCACTGCAACTTGTACACGACTCCTACCGTATCGCATGTAATTAAGTTCTTAATCTGATAGGTTCTGTTAGTGGCGGTAGCATTAAATTCTTTTCTTTTCTTAACATTAAATGTACATTGCCTGCATGCTGGGCATTTACCGCAGGCATAAAATCCTGACATGAAGCTAAAGATTCTACTTTCTTTAATCACCGGAGGATCAACCACGATTGGGGCAATAATATCCCTCAAGGTGGGTGGTCTCCGATATACAAATCTAGGACGGGCAGGGAGGGTGGGGCCTAAAATATTGTCCTTTTTTAGAATATCCCAATATTTTAGAATAATATTTTCAACCTTCTTATGTTGAATGTTATAATCCAAGATGATCCTATACTGAGGACTCTGTTGTTCTATATTCATATTTTTTCTTCTATCCGAGTTTTTAACTAAGGAAGATCTATCCATATTACCCACTTTTTGGACTTCCTCTGCTATAAGAGACCTAGAATATCCCTTCTGTAGGAATTTTTCTTCCATATGGTTAGCTTGTAAAAAAGATGTCCCTTCTTTTTCCTATTTTACCGCACCTTGGAGGTATTTCATCGCCTGTCACACTGGAGGATAAGCTGTTGGCTGTCACCAAAGACCATCAGATCATCTGATCCGGGCGTATCCAGCATTGGTGCTATTTATGCCTACTTTGATCTTCCATCTGGTAAGCAGTATATTTGCTCAATAACTTTGATGAACCTCGAGTGTCTTATAGCAAGAAGAAACTTTTCAGAAGAGAAATTTTTGCCTTATTTAGGACTTTTGTTTCTCTCATGATTTTTGCGCTGCACTTTATATTGTTTGTTTATTATGTCATTTTGGGCTTGGTGTTAACCCTTAAGTGTCCAGCTTGCATTAGATTGATTTCATATTTTGTTTGCGCTGATTGTACATATTTTTTGCCATCTGTTTTTTTAGCCTAGAAACACAGCGTAAGGACCTAAGCTCCCTGCTGGGAATCTTGGTCCACTTTTTTTTTACAGAGAAATCTTTTTTTTCCTTTTTTTTTTTTTTTTTCTTTAAGCCTTTTAGATCTTCTCTCAAGCTGGGTGACAGGTTAGATAAAAATAGATCCAATAGTCACCCCAGCTTGACTTATGAGCGTATACAGTCATTTAACCTTGCACTGGGTTGGTTGTGACATCCCGGTGTGGACGATGGGCAACCTTGTGAGTGTTCCTCACGAGGGGGGGGGGGGGGGCACATATGACCATTCAGGTCTACGGGATGGTTGCTCACGTGTCAGCAGGCCTCTTTCAGAAAATATATATTTTGGGGAGTTTACAATAATTCTAGCTAAAAAAAATGCAGATTTTAACATATGCCAAAAATTTTAAAAAAAAGCCCCAGTAGACAAGTGGTTAAACACATCATAACCAATAAGCTACTTTCACTCTGAGGCGCTTTACAGGCGCTATAACGCTAAAAGTAGCGACTGCAAAGCGCTTTGAAAGAGCCTCTTTTCTCACTCCAATGTGAAAGCCCGAGGGCTTTCACACTGGAGCGGTGCGCTTGCAGGACGGTAAAAAAAGTCCTGCAAGCTGCATCTTTGCAGCGCTGTAGGAGCGGTATATACACCGCTCCTAAAGCGCCCCTGCCCATTGAAATCAATAGGCAGCGCCGCCGAACCGCCGGCAATGTGCTGCAGTAGCGGCGCTTTGCGGGCAGTTTTAACTATTTTTTGGGCGCTAGCGGGCGTTAAAAGCGCCCCGTTAGCAGCCGACAACCTCGGCAAAAACGTCGGTAAAGCGCCGCTAAAAATATCTGCGCTTTACCGCCGACGCCCCCAACGCCCCAGTGTGAAAGTAGCCATATTGTTGCGATGTATTTTTCAATGAAACCTGCAAACTGTTTGCATGTGTGGTTTATGCTGGAGCTCCTGCAAGCATTTCGGAAGCAGAGTGACACCTGGAGGTTTCAAAAAGCACAGCAGCCATGTCCGGGAAGGAAGCCTTGTGCATGTTAGGTGTTTTTTGTTAATATATTTTCTCTATGATCTGTTAACTGGTTAAAGAAGCACTGCATTTTAAACTTGTTTTTATAGGCCAAGCCGTTTATCTCTTATATGAGTTATGTTTTTTTTTTTTACCATCTGCAGGTTCTCTCTGAGAAGCGTCACCTAGGAAGTAAAGATGGACCGCCACACCTTGTTGTACTGGTTGCATTACATTCTAGGGCAATCACAAAGAACCTCCTGGACCTGATACAGATTAATGAAGGTGATATACCGCATGTCGAAAACCGCTTTCAGACGAAATTTCGATATACGTCCCATTTTTTTGTATTGCTTACTACAGTGAGTCCACTGTGGATTCTTACAGTGCAGCAGGGTTACCCAGGGGACAAGTCTTCAAAGCTTGGTCAGTGTCCAGTCACCTGAAGGTACCAGCCTATACAACAGGGTCTGTGAATATCAAGCCTGTAATCCAAGATACAACATTTACATGTCAACATTCCTTTACTTCTTTTTTATATCTCGCTCAGAAGAATCCAGCCCACTAATACCTCTGGGATCGCTGGATTGACATTATCAGGGGGCTGGAACTTGGAACGGGTGAGATTGCTACCTAGTGATAGCTTGCACCTTCATGAATATGGTAGCTTCCTTGTATCTACAGAGTACAGAAAAATAGATGACAGAAAAGTTCTAGGCAAAAGAGCCAACTGCTGAGTGTCTACTAGTGATGTTTTATGTTTTTGCAGGTTTGAGGAGTTATTTTTTTTTTTTTTTTGACCAATGGAAAGTTAGCAACTAGGAAAAAAACTTGCAATACATGTGTTTTTTTCACACTTTTTGAGGTGCTCTCATTAAGGTCTCTTGGGCCAAATACGCCTGAAGCTTGTAGCTCAGAGGAAGCTCATGTGCTTTTTCAGGCTTCAAGCAACACTATGCTCAGGTGTAAATGGTGCCTTGGAGTAAGGTAACTGCTCATAAACATTCATAAAAACAATGTAGATATGTGTAACTTGTTTTGATATTGCTATTAATGTGTGTGCTTTATATAGTCGGACTGTTCTTCTTTTTATGTCTTTTAGGAGCCTGTTCTGTCTAAGGAGCAGCCAGCTTTTCAGTACAGTAGTCATGTGTCTCTACAGGCCTCCAGTGGCCATATGTGGTGAGTTACATTTGTGCTTGTCAATAAACAGAATTAATACACATTAATTGTGGATAAACTTGACCTACCAGTTCCAGCTGAGTGTCTGTCTGTCTGGTCCTGTACATGGAGACTTCTTTATGTTAAGGGGGACATGAACAAGGCTATCTTTGAAACCACTTTTATACTTTAAAAGGAGGCTAATGTGTGTATCCATCTTATAGCCTTGTAATCATGAGCACTGTGGTCACAAAATACCCCCGATATGGGCAATACAAGTAAACGATATATTCTCACAAATGTTTAATGGTCTAGCTGAGAATGTCTCCTTGGGGTTCCAGACTGATACTCTGAGCATAGGACTGCCACTGCTGGTTCTGGATATATTCCCATCCATTGCAGCTTGTTCAAAAAGTGCCTCATACCCTATTATCTTTTGGATTGGGTGAATTTGTTATTTATGAATGAGTCATTTTAATTCATTGTTCTGTCGGAGGTGTACTTCTGTTTTTGTATTTCAATAAAGCTGTAATCAATATACCTGTTGATTCCTCTCTGATATTCTTGTGGACCTGTAGTCCCCTTTAGTTTAGCTGAGATGATCCGTCAGATAGTTTAGTTTTATACAGATATTCATGAACAAGGGGTCAATGGGTTAACTTGATATAGTGAATGCAGCTGATGTAACCTTTTTGTCAGTAATTGACAGAAATCATATATTTATTTATTTAGGAGATAACCTAACATGGCCCCATTAAAAAGGAAGGTTTGAAAAGTTTAGGGGCAGTAGCAAGTAGTGCTGAGTTCAGAGGTCAGTATTATGTAACCTGTAGTGCAGAGGTCAGTAATATATAATGCAGCAGTTAAGGAGGTCAGTACTATGTAATGTACAGTTTAGGGGTCAGTAGTATGTAACTCGGGAGGTCAGGAGTAAATAATGCAGAGCACAGGCATGAGTAGTGCAGAGTTCAGAGATCAATAGTATGTAAACCAGAATTCAGAGGTTAGTAGTAAATAACACAGAGGTCAGGTTCAGTGGAATGTAACAAACAGAGTAGAGGTCAGTGGTGCGTAAAGGCCTGTTCACACTGGAGCAGTGATTTGGCGTTTTTCCGCACTGAAAGAACGCTAGTCACTGCTAAGGCACATAGCACACAGAAAACCGCTTCAACACAGCCTGGAGGTGCAGTGCAGTGAGGTGTGATTAAAATGCAGACATGCTTCATAATATGGCACTGCACAGCAGGTGAAATGCACTGCGCTGATTTGTGGTGACGTGAATGAAGTGAAATAAAAAAAAAGGGAGCTGTTTAATGTGATAACCTGTATCATACCGCTCCCTGGTGCACTTCTGCCTGCTCACTAAAATGCTCTGATTTGGGTGAATGGGCCCTAAGCCTTGGTTCACACTACTGCGTGCTGTCTAGGGCAACTCATTCATTTCAATGGGCTGCCCTAACTACGAGAAACATGAGGAAAGAATTCTCTGGGCCTTCTGGAAAATTGCCCTGAATCACAGGGTGCTGGGCACCATGTGTTTTGAAGTGTGTGAAAACACACACCGTTTATGATGTGTGGGGTGCCATTAAGAAGTATCTACAGCCGTAGCCATTTACCAATTCCCCTTCTCAGACAGCTACCACAACAATACAAAATACATTTGGATATCTCTGGCATTGTAAGTAGCAGCCTTTTATAAAACTGCCAGCCCAGCACTAAGGACCTGTCATGCGCCTGCTGTCTCCTGTGGCACTGACCCCCTAAAGTTATCTATTTTACAGCACCCCTTTCCTTAATCTCTGCTGTGGCTGCTTTAACACAGACACCACTCCGGGATCTGCTGGGCGTGGGACTCTGCTCCCTGATTGGTGCTGTCTCTCCTGTTCCCATCTGGCCCGCCCCTTACCTAGTACTTGCCTTGGCTGTAATGTAGAATGTCCCTGTTATCTGAGCTATGGCAGGGAGCAGCGTCAGGTTGCGGTCTACCTGTCAGGTGGTCGTGAGCGATGGGTTGCTGATCCGGGTCTTAGAGGATAAAAAAAAAGACTTGCTGGCAGGATCACCAAGTGAAAATAAAGGGAAAAGACCAAAAAAAATAATGTAGTTACCACATCTGAGAAAATTGGTAAGCTGCAGTATACATATTTCTGTTTCTGGGTTTAATACCGCTTTAACTAAGATAGTATTGAAGCCAGAGCATTAGAATGATGACAAATATCTAGCACTTTCTGCATGAACACCCCTGCATTAGCACAGGTTTGCTTTGGGAATAAATGTGCACTTGCTCAAGCACATCCTGTATTTTTCCTTCAGGGGAACCTTCCGCTTTGAGCGACCTGATGGATCACACTTTGATGTCAGGATTCCTCCTTTCTCTCTGGAGAGTAACAAGGATGAAAAGACGCCCCCATCTGGTCTTCATTGGTAGTGATGTTGCACAGCCTTGACTGAAAAGCACTTTGTTGAACTGTTCTCATCAGACTGTGTCTCAGACTATGAACAGGAAGCTATTTGTCATATCCCTATCCTCAGACATCCCTTTTTGTTTAGTTTGAGATGAGGATGTGTGTCCCTCCCCCTCCTGAACACTGAAGTTGCTGCTTTATATTTAATTTCCTACACTGCAGGTATTGTCCCGATCACACATCCTCCTGAAACATCAGAGCCTTTTGGGAATTTTTTTTTTTTTGAATAAAGCAATACATTTCTTGATGTGACTGTGTTGTAACTTTCTTACAGAGTGTAGCATTTGATAATCATAAGATGGCATAGCCTTCAAGTTAACTGATGACAATATTCAGTGCCTTATGCCTATTGAATTGGCAATCTGCAGGTTTGATTTTGGGTTTAATATCACTTTAAAGTCTAACTCCATCTTTCCTTCCACTGTAGCTTTGACAAAGCTGGCCCAAATGAAATGTTTCCTTATTTACTAATTATTGTACCTGCTGTCAGCACTGTATAAACTGCATGTAGCATCATGTACAGCATCCAGCACTGTTCTCTGGCAGCAGTGTCAAGGCAAGGAATCCCTGTCTACTACCAGATCAAAATCAAGTCGGGCTGAGTGAATCAGGGAATACAAGGCCTCCTGTGATTGGCTGTGGTGGAGAGGTGGGCAGACAACTTCACAATCTCCACCTCTACTGTTCAAAGGATGCTTTCTATTCATTGATATAAATCAGGGTGGATTTGATTTATATCAAGTCTATTTAAATCATGATTTAAATCGCTAGTAAAAAGGCTTGATTTAAATCATCATTTATATAGAGCAACTGTCATCTCTGTCCTGCAGCGGCAGCTCTTCTGACCCACTGTTGACTCGCCGACAGTCTCATTCACTTTAACAGGAAGGCTGGTGATGCACCAGAGTGACAACAAGGTGAGGAACGTGACGGAAGAAGGTGAGTGGATGCCCACTAACAGGTGCTGCCATGATGAATCTGAAATGACAGGTGCTCTTATTCTTGCTGGTAATTAGAATTTTTAATATTTGCAAGCAAAATTAAGGTTTCCTATTTAGAATAATAAGCTGTCAGGTTAGTAAAACAGCGATATCATAACCGATTCAATCATACAGTTTGTAGTGTACATAGATATGCACAACAATGGGATAAAGGAATGTTGCTGAACTTTGGTTTATCTCATGGTTACTGTGAAATTGTGTAAATGCATCAATGCAGTGCATGTTATCCCAGCTTGCAGAGCTTGGATGCATTGAATGAGTTTACCAAAAATGTAAATATTGCAGAATATACAGCCTCATGCTACAAAACTAAGCTCAATTTCATGCTGAATAAACTAAATTGTTAATGTATCTTAAATAGTTTTTTGCTCCAAAAGTACTTTATTAAAATAAAATTTGATAAGAATCCAAACTATCGATTTTTTTTTTTTTTTTTTTATCATTGATTTTATATACACCCTGAAAACAATACAAGGCTTCCTCTGAATGGCTGACAAGCACACAGCCTGACTTGATGAGTCCACCTACCGCTGCCAGAACAGAGCTCTGCACACTGGAGGAAATAGTTTGGGCCAGCTTGATCCAAAAAAACCTAAAGTGAAAGGAAAGATGGAATTAGCCTTTGAATAGAAGAGTTTAAATTGAAGTGCAAATCAAATTATGTGGCATTAAAGTGATTGTAAAGTCTTGTTTTTTTTTCCCCCAATAAAAATAACAAACATATTATACTTACCTCCTCTGTTGCAGTGGATTTGCACACAACAGCCTGGATCTTCCCCTTCTCAGGTCCCTCTTCGTTGCTCCTGGCCCCTTCCTCCTGTTCAGTGCCCCCACAGCAAGCACCTTGCTGTGGGACACGCGACCCGAGCCACAGCTCCGCGTGTCCATTCAGACACGGAGCCCTGACCCGACCCCATCCCTCTCTCTCCTGATCTCGGACAGCTGCGAAACTCGTGGACAGAGAGGGACCTCAGGTAAGTGTTAGGGGGGCTGCTGCTGCACACAGGTGGCTTTTTATCTTGATGCATAGAATGCATTAAGATAAAAAAAAAACCCTATTGCCTTTACAACCCCTTTAAGTGTGTGTTCAACCTCCAAATCTGTATAATTGGTCATCAAGTGCCGGATTTCATTAGCTGCTACTAGAGTGATGTCAGATGGTTTGAAACACAGCTCTACATTTGCCCAACGTATATTCAGCAAAGCAGAAGTATGAATTCCCAAAAAGTGTTTTTTCCACAGGGTTAATGTTACCATGTAATAAATATCACCATGACCAAAGAAAACCACAGAACTGTAAATGTGCCTTAATGCTGGACTAAGTAGGATGAGGTTTTAGGCCTTGTTCACATCTATGCATTTTTTTTTCTAGTGCGTTTTCAGTTTTGCAGAAACACACTACAGTCCATTTAACCACTTGCCGACCGCCTCCTGTAGATATACGTCGGCAGAATGGCACGGCTGCGCAAAGTAACGTACCCGTACGTTACTTTGAATTTGCCGCCGTGCGTGCGCGCCTGCTGCGAGCTCCGTGGGGCGGGTCCCACGGACTCAATCGCCGCGGAGATACCCGCGATCGCCTCACGGAGAGGACAAGCGGGGAGATGCTGATGTAAACAGCATCTCCCCGTTCTGCCTAGTGACAGTGTCACTGATCTCTGCTCCTTGTCATCAGGAGCAGAGATCAGTGACGTGTCACACACAGCCCATCCCCCTACAGTTAGAACACATCCCTAGTACTGACTTAACCCCTCCCCGCCCCCTAGTGGTTAACCCCTTCACTGCCAGTGTCATTTACATAGGAATCAGTGCATTTTTATAGCACTGATTGCTGTATAAATGACAATGGTCCCAAAAAATGTCCGCCATAATGTCACAGTCACAATAAAAATAGCTGATCGCCGCCATTACAAGTAAAAAAAGAAAATTAATAAAAATGCCATAAAACTATCCCCTATTTTGTAAACGCTATAACTTTTGCGCAAACCAATCAAATGCTTATTGCAATTTTTTTTATTTTTTTTTTTACCAAAAATATGTAGAATACATATCGGCCTAAACTGAGGGAAAAAAAATGTTTTTATATATTTTTGGGGGATATTTATTATAACAAAATGTAAAAAATAATACGTTTTTTTTTTTCAAAATTGTCGCTCTTATTTTGTTTATAGCGCAAAAAATAAAAATCGCAGAGGTGATCAAATACCACCAAAAGAAAGCTCTATTTCTGGGGAAAAAAAGGACATCAATTTTGTTTGGGAGCCACGTCGCACGACCGCGCACTCGTCAGTTAAAGCGACGCAGTGCCGAATCGCAAAAAAACGCATTGGTCAGGAAGGGGGTAAATCCTTCCGGGGCTGAAGTGGTTAACATGGTTTCCTATGGATGTGGTTCACATCTGTGCATTTTATGGAAAGGGCCAGGGACTTGTTTTTGGTTCCACATACTTCAGTGGATCAAAAGTGTGTATTGAAAAACGCAAAATGCATCGGCAATATGCAAACTGCAACCTGCATAGGTGTGAATAAGGACTTGTAGACCTTTCCAACCCACCCATTGGTTAAACACAAATTAGTGGGCACACAGCATGTTCTATTTATGTGCTCCCATGCAGATAGTACATGTTAAATGTTACTGGAGCCGTGCCATGTCAAGCTGACCAAGATTGCACCTCCAATAAACTATCTCCTCATGTCGGGTCTTCTCAAGTGGCAGGACACGGGCACTGGCAGGCTGTACATGACGGGGCACTGGCAGGCTGTACATGACTGGGCACTGGCAGGCGGACGGACACGGGCACTGGCAGGCTGTACATGACGTGGCACTGGCAGGCGGCAGGACACAGGCACTGGCAGGCTGTACATGATGGGGCACTGGCAGGCGGCCGGACACGGGCACTGGCAGGCTGTACATGACGTGGCACTGGCAGGCGGCAGGACACAGGCACTGGCAGGCTGTACATGATGGGGCACTGGCAGGCGGCCACGGGCACTGGCAGGCATTACATGACGGGGCACTGGCAGGCTGTACATGACGGGGCACTGGCAGGGGGCAGAACACGGGCACTGGCAGGCTGTACATGACGGGGCACTGGCAGGTGGAAGGACACGGGCACTGGCAGGCTGTACATGATGGGGCACTGGCAGGCGGCCACGGGCACTGGCAGGCTGTACACGATGGGGCACTGGCAGGCGGACACGGCACTGACAGGCTGTACATGACGGGGCACTGGCAGGCGGCAGGACACAAGCACTGGCAGGCTGTACATGATGGGGCACTGGCAGGCGGCCGGACACGGGCACTGGCAGGCTGTACATGATGGGGCACTGGCAGGCGGCAGGACACGGGCACTGGCAGGCTGTACATGATGGGGCACTGGCAGGCTGTACATGATGGGGCACTGGCAGGCGGCAGGACACGGGCACTGGCAGGCTGTACATGATGGGGCACTGGCAGGCGGCAGGGCACTGGCAGGCTGTACATGATGGGGCACTGGCAGGCGGCAGGGCACAGGCACTGGCAGGCTGTACATGATGGGGCACTGGCAGGGGGCAGGACACGGGCACTGGCAGGCTGTACATGATGGGGCACTGGCAGGCTGTACATGACGGGGCACTGGCAGGCGGCAGGACACGGGCACTGGCAAGCTGTACATGACGGGGCACTGGCAGGCGGCAGGACACGGGCACTGGCAAGCTGTACATGACGGGGCACTGGCAGGCGGCAGGACACGGGCACTCGCAGGCTGTACATGATGGGGCACTGGCAGGCTGTACATGATGGGGCACTGGCAGGCGGCAGGGCACAGGCAGGCTGTACATGATGGGGCACTGGCAGGGGGCAGGACACGGGCACTGGCAGGCTGTACATGATGGGGCACTGGCAGGCGGCAGGACACGGGCACTGGCAGGCTGTATATGACGGGGCACTGGCAGGCGGCAGGACACGGGCACTGGCAGGCTGTACATGACGGGGCACTGGCAGGCGGCAGGACACAGGCACTCGCAGGCTGTACATGATGGGGCACTGGCAGGCGGACACGGCACTGACAGGCTGTACATGACGGGGCACTGGCAGGCGGCAGGACACGAGCACTGGCAGGCTGTTACGTACCTGGGATGTGAGCCTGACGTGTAGAGGAAGGCCTCTCGTACAACTCCGGCTCGCGGACCACTGGTAGTGATACAACAGCCACAGGAGCACGGTGGGGTATGAGTGCCTGTAAACAGTTCAATAGTCCGTGTAGTAGCGGTGATCAGCAGGCAGATAGTAGATGAGCTGACACGATGCTTGACTGGTGGCAGGCTGGGATGAACCACAGAGCAGTACCAGATGCAGGCTTGCAGGGCTGTGAGCTGTAGCAGGCTGGATGAGCGAGATGCAGGGTCAGACAGGCCGGGTCGGTAATAATCAGGCATAGACGGTAGGCAGAAGAGAGGTCAGGTCACAAGCCAAGTAGTACCGGAAGATCAGCAGACAGAATCAGCAGGCAGGATCAGAGTCTATGGGAAGCCGGGATCAGAACAGGCAGCAGGCAATCACAGGTAACAACAAGCTGGATCAGAATCAGAGGTCACACAGGAAACAGGATACAACACAGGAGCTGCAGACCAAACAGCAATGAACCTCTGTAGGAGCCCTGTTTAAATAGCCCGCCTGACTTCAGTATTAGTGACAGGTGTGTGTCTTAAAGTGCTAGTACGCATGCGTGCACGCCGGGTGCTTACATGGAAAGCCTGTTGTCACAGACCTAGCCAGGACAGAGGCTGTTGGAGAGGACTGAATGCAAGCCTGTTGCCTTTTGATTATGGGCCCTGGATTTTCCATGGAACGGTGCTCTTTGTGGGGTGAATTGGAGGTCCGGTCTGAACTGTACTATTCGGACTCAGTCGTGTATATATGTATATACTGTTGTTTGATTCTGTTGGGGACTCCTTGCTGTGGATCTGTGTCCCTGAAGAGGGAGGGGGGGTTCCTCCAGCAGCCCCCTGCTGATAAGACTGATTCATTCTGTTGGGACACATCCTGTGAGGAGATGCTGGTGTCATGATCAACCTGTGTTTATGTTAATTGAGAGAGCTGATCACATTAGCCACCAGCACTGGCTAGGAGACGAATGGTCTAGGCTGAGGAGGGGGTAGATTGTTGTTTGTATTGTTAATTGTAATTAGCTCCAGCTATTGTGTTTATATTAATGTGTGAAGCTCGGTGCCCAAAAGTCTGTCATCTGGTCTGGGTACATTTTGTAGTAAATTAGCTCATGTTAATTAGGTTAGCTTTGAGTCATCCCTGCTGTATAAATGTGTGTGAGATCTCAAATAAAAAGTTAGTTCTGATGTACTCCAAGACTGGTGTTGTCTAGTTCTTGGGGTTCCTATAGCCAGATCCATTGGACTCGTGTTCCAGAACTTAGGAAGCGGTATATGACGGAAGCACTCAAGCGGAGTGTGGGACGTTCCGTGACACCTGTCTTCCCTGACATTGCCCCCTCCCTACGGGCAACCTCCGGGTGCCCAACCGGTTCCTCTTTTGCGGGTTCCTGCGGAAGAAGGCACGGATCAAGTCTGTGGCATGTACATTTCGTGCAGGTTCCCAGGAATTTTCCTCTGGACCATAACCCTTCCACTTGATTAAATATTGTGTGTGCCCCCTTCTTTTCCTGCAGTCTAAAACAGCCTCAACCTGAAATTCCTCATCCCCATCAATAATAATAGGTGCGGGAGGACCTGGTCTATGATCTGGAAATGGATCTGGCACAACAGGCTTTAGCAAGGATACATGAAACACTGGGTGGATTTTAAAAGACTCAGGTAAGGTTAATTCAAAAGAAACATCATTAATTTTTCTCCTTACCGGAAATGGTCCTACGAACCTTGGTGCCAGCTTCCTTGAAGGACATAGCATCTTCAAATTTGTTGTTGAAAGCCATACTTGATCTCCTGGTTGCAAGATCAGTTCCCCCCTTCTTTTCTTGTCAAATGATTTCTTGCTGTCCTCCTGCGCTTTCGCAATGGTTTCCTGTAACAACATATTATTGCGAGAGAAAAAGTCCACAGTATCCTGGATGGCTGGAACGGAAGATTCTGTGATAAGATTAGGTAAGAAGGTGGGATAGAATCCATAATTAGCAAAGAACAGAGATTGCTTGGTGGCAGAATGGGTGGCATTATTATAGGCAAATTCCACCAGTGGTAATAATGATACCCAATCATCCTGGACAAAAGAAGTAAAACAACGGATGTATTGTTCTAGGGTTTGATTAGTCCTCTCCGTCTGCCCATTAGTTTGTGGGTGGTAAGCAGAAGAGAATGAGAGTTCAATCTGTAGGGTCTCGCACAAGGCCTTCCAAAATCTGGATGTGAACTGGACACCGCGATCAGACAATATTTGCGGGGACTCCATGGAGTCTGAGAATTTCTTTTATAAACACCCGAGCGGTTTCTGCAGCCGATGGTGTACTCTTTAGAGGAATGGAATGAGCCATCTTTGTTAAGCGATCCACTACCACAAAGATAGCGGTACATTCTTCAGAAGGTGGAAGTTCAACTATAAAATCCATAGCAATCATCTTCCACTGTCTGTCGGGTATAGGCAAAGGTCTGAGTAATCCCCAAGCTTTGTTACGGGAACTTTTACTCCGGGTGCAGGTGGTGCATGCATTTACATAGGCTCTGCAGTCTTTCTCCAAACCTGGCCACCAAAATGAGCGTTGTACAAGTTCGACAGTCTTATGAACCCCAAAATGGCCTGCCAAAGGGTGGTCATGACAAACCCCCAAGATCATTGCTCGAACCTTTTTAGGTACAAAAATCTGCTTACCCCTCCATAATAGCCCATTCTTTGCTTGTAGTGTGACCCCTGGAGGACTGGGTGTTTCTGCAGAAGCTTGCTGTAACTGAGACATAAGGTCAGTGTGTAATAGTAGGAAATTTCCAGCTGGTAAAATGGTGTCTGGTATTAGGATGCCTCTTGGATCTTCGAACATGTGCGACAACGCATCAGGCTTAGTGTTCTTTGATCCGGGCCTGTACGTAATATGGAATGAGAATCTTGAGAAAAAGAGTGCCCAGCGAGCTTGGCGTGGTTTGAGGCGTTTAGCGGATCGCAGATATTCAAGATTCTTATGATCCGTGCAGATCAGAATTGGATGGGCCGCTCCCTCCAACAAGTACCTCCATTCCTCCAACGCGGCTTTGATCGGCAAAAGTTCCCGATCCCCTACATCGTAGTTTCTTTCAGCTGACGTAAGTTTGCGTGAAAAGAATGCCACTGGATGGGTCACTTCTTTGAGGCCTTGACGTTGTGATAGAATGGCCCCAACTGCACTTTCTGAAGCATCCACCTCCACAATATAGGGCAAGGTAGAGTCTGGGTGACTTAAGACAGGAGCAATGGTAAACCGTCTCTTCAAGATTTCAAAAGCAGCTTGAGCCTCAGAAGTCCAACAGAAACGGATACCTTGTTTGGTCAGCTGTGTAATAGGGTGAATGATAGCAGAAAAGTTCTTGATAAACTTGCGATAAAAATTGGCAAAGCCCACGAATCGTTGTATTCCCTTCTTGTCTGTGGGGGCTGGCCAATCTAGTATCGCTGAGACTTTCTGTGGGTCCATCTTGATCCCTTCGGTCGAAATGATCAGACCTAAGAACTGGATGCTCGGTTGCTCAAAGTCGCATTTCTCGGCTTTGGCATAAAGTCCATATTTGCGGAGCCGGCACAATACGCTTTTAACATGCCCTCGGTGCACCTCAAATGATTCAGAGAATATCAAGATGTCATCAAGGTAGACAACCACAAAAATATCCAGAAAGTCTTTGAAAATGTCGTTAATAAAGTACTGGAAGGTGGCAGGGGCATTACAAAGGCCAAAGGGCATAACTAGATATTCAAAGTGCCCAAATCGGGTACGGAAGGCAGTTTTCCATTCATCCCCTTCTCGTATGCGAACCAGGTTATAGGCCCCTCTTAAATCCAGCTTAGTAAAAATGCTTGCTGATTTGAGTCTTTGGAACAGTTCAGGGACTAGAGGAAGGGGGTAGCGATTTTTCACTGTTATTTTATTTAGGTCACGATAGTCCACACATGGTCTCAGGGAATGATCCTTTTTTTCTACGAAAAATATACCGGCACCGGCCGGTGAAGTAGAGGGACGGATGAATCCTTTCTGCAGATTCTCATCAATATAGTCCTTCAGAACTCCTGATTCCCGCTCAGATAAAGGGAAGATGCGCCCGAATGGAATCTCTGCCCCAGGAAGGAGCTCGATGGGGCAGTCATAAGGTCTGTGTGGAGGAAGGGTGTCTGTTCCTCGTTTACTGAAAACGTCCAGGTATTCGTGGTAAGAATTCGGAACTACTTGACATAATTCAGGGTCTGCGTCCATACACAGCAGGGTAGCAGGTGATGGTGGTGAAGTTTCCAAACAGTGTCTCTGGCAATATGCTGACTGGAACTTGACACTTCCGGATTTCCAGTCTATCTGTGGATTGTGGGCCTGTAGCCAGGGTAGGCCCAGGATGATGGGAAATAAGGGCGAAGAAATTGCGTCTAAACGCAGCAGCTCTCGGTGGTTGGTGGAGGAGATGGTCAGCATCGGTGGGGTCTCCTTGGTTACCAGTCCAGACTTAATACGAGACCCATCGGCCAGGAATACAGTGAGTCCCTGTCCTCTGGTTTGTAGAGGAATGTGTTGCTGAGCTGCGAAGGACTGGTCGAAGAAACAGCTACAGGCTCCAGAATCAATAATAGCGGTCACTGATACGGTTCTTCCCGGTAGTTGGAAGGAAACAGGCAGAGCGATATGAGCTGAGCTGGCAGACAAGGCAGGCAAGGGTGACTGCTTGAGTGAAGAAAGGGAAAGACACTTACGCAGCTTGGCAGGACAGGTATGTACAAAGTGACCGGCTTCCCCACAGTACAGGCAGAGGTTATTTACTCGTCGGCGTTGGCGTTCTTCTGGAGTCAAAGAAGAGCGAATCAGGCCCAATTGCATGGGTTTAGGCACCTCTGGAGTGGGGAAAGTGGAATTTCCAGGAGCCGGGTTAGGAGAAGCAGGGATCTTAGGTAACATCCAGGCTGGACGGAAGTGCTGTGTGGTTCTTTCAGACCTGCGTTCTCGTAGGCGGCGGTCAATCTGATTGGACAGAGTGATTAGGGCTTCCAGAGAGCTTGGCACCCCGCCCCGAGCGAGCTCATCTTTCAGGCTTTCCGAGAGACCCAGACGAAATTGATGACGCAGGGCTGCGACATTCCAGCTAGTGTCTGCACTCCAGCGTCTAAAGTCAGTGACATAGTCCTCTGCCGCTCTATGGCCTTGCTGGAGAGTATGAAGAGCGGCTTCAGCAGTGGTGGTACGTTGTGGGTCATCATAAATCAGCGCCATGGCGTCAAAGAACATTTGCATGGTGTTTAGTTGTGCGTTGTTCTCTTCTAACAGCCGGTGGGCCCAAGACTGTGGTTCCCCTTGGAGGAGGCAAATAATGAATCTCACCTTGGTGGTTTCCAGGGAAAAAGTCTGTGGCTGGAGAGCAAAGTAGAGCTGTCAGGCATTGCGAAAGGCTCTAAATTTACTCCGATCACCGGAAAACCTCTCAGGAGTAGGTACACGAGGCTCAGGGGGTAACATCATTACTGTATGGCTGGCTAAAGCCCCAGCTTGGGTGATGGAGGAGGCAGGATCAGATGCAGGAGCTATGGTTGCTGGATTGGACAGGGACTGTACCCGCTCTTCGAGACGCACGTATCCTTCCTGCAGCGACTTAACCGCCTGTGTAAGAGCAGCAAGGTGCTGACATATTTCATTTACTGGAGAGGGTCCTCTTGCAGGCTCAGACATGGCTGTTTGGTACTGTTACGTACCTGGGATGTGAGCCTGACGTGTAGAAGAAGGCCTCTCGTACAACTCCGGCTCGCGGAACACTGGTAGTGATACAGCAGCCACAGGAGCACGGTGGGGTATGAGTGCCTGTAAACAGTTCAATAGTCCGTGTAGTAGCGGTGATCAGCAGGCAGATAGTAGATGAGCTGACACGATGCTTGACTGGTGGCAGGCTGGGATGAAGCACAGAGCAGTATCAGATGCAGGCTTGCAGGGCTGTGAGCTGTAGCAGGCTGGATGAGCGAGATGCAGGGTCAGACAGGCCGGGTCGGTAATAATCAGGCAGATCAGGCATAGACAGTAGGCAGAAGAGAGGTCAGGTCACAAGCCAAGTAGTACCGGAAGATCAGCAGACAGAATCAGCAGGCAGGATCAGAGTCTATGGGAAGCCGGGATCAGAACAGGCAGCAGGCAATCACAGGTAACAACAAGCTGGATCAGAATCAAAGGTCACACAGGAAACAGGATACAACACAGGAGCTGCAGACCAAACAGCAATGAACCTCTGTAGGAGCCCTGTTTAAATAGCCCGCCTGACTTCAGTATTAGTGACAGGTGTGTGTCTTAAAGTGCTAGTACGCATGCGTGCACGCCGGGTGCTTACATGGAAAGCCTGTCTTCCCTGACACAAGCTGTACACGATGGGGCACTGGCAGGCGGCAGGACACGAGCACTGGCACACTGTACATGATGGGGCACTGGCAGGCGGCAGGACACGGGCACTGGCAGGCTGTACATGATGGGGCACTGGCAGGCGGCAGGACACAGGCACTGGCAGGCTGTACATGATGGGGCACTGGCAGGCGGCAGGACACGGGCACTGGCAGGCTGTACATGATGGGACACTGGCAGGCTGTACATGACGGGGCACTGGCAGGCGGCAGGACACGGCACTGGCAGGCTGTACATGACGGGGCACTGGCAGGCGGCAGGACACGGGCACTGGCAGGCTGTACATGATGGGGCACTGGCAGGAGGCAGGACACAGGCACTGGCAGGCTGTACATGATGGGGCACTAGCAGGCGGCAGGACACGGGCACTGGCAGGCTGTACATGATGGGGCACTAGCAGGTGGCAGGACACGGGCACTGGCAGGCTGTAAATGATGGGGCACTGGCAGGCGGCAGGACACGGACACTGGCAGGCTGTACATGATGGGGCACTGGCAGGCGGCAGGACACGAGCACTGGCAGGCTGTACATGATGGGGCACTGGCAGGCGGCCACAGGCACTGGCAGGCGGACATGGGCACTGGCAGGCTGTACATGACGGGGCACTGGCAGGCGGCAGGACACGAGCACTGGCAGGCTGTACATGACGGGGCACTGGCAGGCGGTAGGACACGGCCTCCTGCCAGTGCCTCGTCATGTACAGCCTGCCAGTGCCCTGGCACTGGCAGGCTGTACATGATGGGGCACTGGCAGGCGGCCACGGGCACTGGCAGGCTGTACATGATGGGGCACTGGCAGGCGGACACGGGCACTGGCAGGCTGTACATGACGGGGCACTGGCAGGCGGCAGGACACGGGCACTGGCAGGCTGTACATGACGGGGCACTGGCAGGCGGCAGGACACGGGCACTGGCAGGCTGTACATGACGGGGCACTGGCAGGCGGCGGGACACGGGCACTGGCAGGCTGTACATGATGGGGCACTGGCAGGCGGCAGGACACGGGCACTGGCAGGCTGTACATGATGGGGCACTGGCAGGCGGCAGGACACGGGCACTGGCAGGCTGTACATGATGGGGCACTGGCAGGCGGCAGGACACAGGCACTGGCAGGCTGTACATGACGGGGCACTGGCAGGCGGCAGGACACGGGCACTGGCAGGCTGTACATGACGAGGCACTGGCAGGCGGCAGGACACGAGCACTGGCAGGCTGTACATGACGGGGCACTGGCAGGCGGCAGGACACGGCCGCCTGCCAGTGCCTCGTCATGTACAGCCTGCCAGTGCCCTGGCACTGGCAGGCTGTACATGATGGGGCACTGGCAGGCGGCCACGGGCACTGGCAGGCTGAACATGATGGGGCACTGGCAGGCAGACACGGGCACTGGCAGGCTGTACATGACGGGGCACTGGCAGGCGGCAGGACACGGGCACTGGCAGGCTGTACATGATGGGGCACTGGCAGGCGGCAGGACACGGGCAGGCTGTACATGATGGGGCACTGGCAGGCGGCGGGACACGGGCACTGGCAGGCGGCAGGACACGGGCACTGGCAGGCTGTACATGACGGGGCACTGGCAGGCGGCCACGGGCACTGGCAGGCTGAACATGATGGGGCACTGGCAGGCGGACACGGGCACTGGCAGGCTGTACATGACGGGGCACTGGCAGGAGGACACGGGCACTGGCAGGCTATACATGATGGGGCACTGGCAGGCGGACACGGGCACTGGCAGGCTGCAGGAAACGGGCACTGGCAGGCTGTACATGACGGGGCACTGGCAGGCGGCAGGACACAGGCACTCGCAGGCTGTACATGATGGGGCACTGGCAGGCGGACACGGCACTGGCAGGCTGTACATGACGGGGCACTGGCAGGCGGCAGGACACGAGCACTGGCAGGCTGTACATGATGGGGCACTGGCAGGCGGCAGGACACGGGCAGGCTGTACATGATGGGGCACTGGCAGGCGGCAGGACACGGGCACTGGCAGGCTGTACAAGATGGGGCACTGGCAGGCGGCAGGACACGGGCACTGGCAGGCTGTACATGATGGGGCACTGGCAGGACACGGGCACTGGCAGGCTGTACATGATGGGGCACTGGCAGGCGGCAGGACTCGGGCACTGGCAGGCTGTACATGATGGGGCACTGGCAGGCGGCAGGACACGGCACTGGCAGGCTGTACATAATGGGGCACTGGCAGGCGGCAGGACACGAGCACTGGCAGGCTGTACATGATGGGGCACTGGCAGGTGGCCACGGGCACTGGCAGGCTGTACATGATGGGCACTGGCAGGCGGACACGGGCACTGGCAGGCTGTACATGACGGGGCACTGGCAGGCCGCAGGACACGAGCACTGGCAGGCTGTACATGACGGGGCACTGGCAGGCAGCAGGACACGGCCGCCTGCCAGTGCCTCGTCATGTACAGCCTGCCAGTGCCCTGGCAGGCTGTACATGATGGGGCACTGGCAGGCGGCCACGGGCACTGGCAGGCTGTACATGATGGGGCACTGGCAGGCGGCCACGGGCACTGGCAGGCTGTACATGATGGGGCACTGGCAGGCGGCCACGGGCACTGGCAGGCTGTACATGATGGGGCACTGGCAGGCGGACTCGGGCACTGGCAGGCTGTACATGACGGGGCACTGGCAGGCGGCAGGACACGGGCACTGGCAGGCTGTACATGATGGTGCACTGGCAGGCGGCAGGACACGGGCACTGGCAGGCTGTACATGACGGGGCACTGGCAGGCGACAGGACACAGGCACTGGCAGGCAGTACATGACGGGGCACTGGCAGGCAGCAGGACACGGGCACTGGCAGGCTTTACATGACGGGGCACTGGCAGGCGGCAGGACACGGGCACTGGCAGGCTGTACATGATGGGGCACTGCTAGGCGGCAGGACACGGGCACTGGCAGGCGGCAGGACACGGGCACTGGCAGGCTGTACATGATGGGGCACTGGCAGGCGGCAGGACACGAGCACTGGCAGGCTGTACATGATGGGGTACTAACAGGCGGCAGGACACGGGCACTGGCAGGCTGTACATGATGGGGCACTGGCAGGCGGCCACGGGCACTGGCAGGCTGTACATGATGGGGCACTGGCAGGCAGCAGGACATGGGCACTGGCAGGCTGTACATGACGGGGCACTGGCAGGCGGCCACAGGCACTTGCAGGCTGTACATGACGGGGCACTGGCAGGCTGCCACGGGCACATGACGGGGCACTGGCAGGCGGCAGGACATGGGCACTGGCAGGCTGTACATGACGGGGCACTGGCAGGAGGCAGGACACGGGCACTGGCAGGCTGTACATGATGGGGCACTGGCAGGCGGCAGGACACGGACACTGGCAGGCTGTACATGATGGGGCACTGGCAGGCGGCAGGACACGGGCACTGGCAGGCTGTACATGATGGGGCACTGGCAGGCGGCAGGACACGAGCACTGGCAGGCTGTACATGATGGGCACTGGCAGGCTGTACATGACGGGAAACTGGCAGGCGGCAGGACACGAGCACTGGCAGGCTGTACATGACGGGGCACTGGCAGGCAGCAGGACACGGCCGCCTGCCAGTGCCTCACCATGTACAGCCTGCCAGTGCCCTGGCACTGGCAGGCTGTACATGATGGGGCACTGGCAGGCAGCGACGGGCACTGGCAGGCTGTACATGATGGGGCACTGGCAGGCGGACACGGGCACTGGCAGGCTGTACATGACGGGCACTGGCAGGCGGCAGGACAGGAGCACTGGCAGGCTGTACATGATGGGGCACGTCCCCAGTCTCTGACCATCTCCTGTATAAAATATTTTTTAAAAACAGTCACTTTCGGTTTCGGTGCTGTTTCGGTATCAGCACCAAAAAACCCATTCGGTGCATCCCTAGATAAAACTATTAAAACGTGCCACAATATCCAAATAAAACCACAGTATAGAAAAACAATTATTGAACTCAAGTCTTTGCTGAAAAAAATCAATTGGCAAACTTCAGTAGATGACGTAATAATAAGTGGTCAGATCAGGGACTCTGCTGCTTAATTCATTAGTGCTGGACTGGGTATAAACCTGGTTTTGTTCCCACAGTATTCAAGTATAAAAAAGAAAACCATTGTGCAGACAGTCCGAGGAATAATAGCCTGTGTGATGACGATAAATAACACTCACACTATCACTGCAGAGTAGATCGCACATAAAAGGTTAGTTGCACACAAAACACTGCTCCTCATCCGCCGACAATGCTGACCTAGCACTGTGGGTGACTTTACTGGCTCCAGTACAATGACTCCAGTGAAAATCCGTTGTTTCGTCAGATTAGGCGACCCGCCAGAATGTGTAACGGAAGTAACGGTTCGTTGCCGCCATCTTGCTACGCCCCGCACTCCTGCACAATAAGGATACACTGAGAAGGGGGAAAGCGGACATCG
Source organism: Lithobates septentrionalis (assembly GCA_037952835.1). NCBI lineage: Eukaryota > Metazoa > Chordata > Amphibia > Anura > Ranidae > Lithobates > Lithobates septentrionalis. The sequence continues at coordinate 1,280,757 of JBBDGP010000713.1, read as the reverse complement.
TGTTACACCCACCGGAGTTTTGCATTTTACTTATTTTTAACAGTAAACAGGTTATATAATGAGGTACAGTACTGAATTTCACTATATAGCCTAACTTTACTGTTAAATAAGTGTAAAATGCAAAACTCCTGTGGGTGTAACAAGATGTCCGCTCTCCCCCTTCTCAGTGTATCCTTACTTATGGAGGAGTGCGGGATGTAGAAAGACGAAACGTCACTTCCGTTAACTTTCTGACGGATCGCCAAATCTGATGAAACACCGTACAACAGTCTAGTACACCTGCATGCGCACTGGATTAGATGCGGTAGTGTCACTTCCGCCCGGAGTTGGGCGGCTTTACTCTCTGCAAGGCTGTTAGTGGGCGTGGATTTCGAGATAGCATGGCGATGGGTGACAAGCAAGCGGCTCAGCAGCCCGGAGCCTTCAAACAGCACACAAGAGTGGTAGACACCGAGGACGGAGAGCGCAGGAGCGCGAGAATAAAGGTGAGAAGGGGGAGGGGAAGATAGCTGTGTGCCACGTGCTCGCCCCAGGTGTTTCTGCTGTACAGCAAAGTGTACTCTGCACTGTGCGAGGAAAGTAGACCAGGGGCCCCTAGTGGTCTGCAATCCACCGTACTGTGTGTTCCTGGTGGAAACTCTTCTCGCGCTTCCTGTCTCGGTGACAACAGGACAGGAAGTGATGAGAGTACTTTCACTGGGGACACAGACAAGAGCATGAGTGAGGTGAATTCCCTTCTGTTCCCTGAGCGTTTTCCACTGCCTCTTCTTCTAGTGACATATGAATTTCTGTCCCTTTTCATTCTACGGAAACTGTGGTCACCAGGACACCCCTCCCCTCCCCCAATACAAAAATAAATGTTTTGTCTTTACATACATTTTTAAAGTCAAAATGTGTGTGTTGTTGTTTTTTTTTTTTTTTTTTTAACTTTAACCACTTCAGCCCCGGAAAGATTTACCCCTTGATGACCAGGCCATTTTTTGAGATACAGCACTGCGTTACTTTAACAGACAATTGCGTGATCGTGCGACATACCCAAATACAATTGATGTCCCTTTTGCCCACAAATAGAGTTTTCTTTTGGTGTTATTTGATTACCTCTGCAATTTTTATTTTTTTGCGCTAAAAACAAAAAAAGACTGACAATTTAAAAAAAAAAATATATATATATATTTTTTTTTTTTTTTTTTTTTGCTTTAATAAATATCCAAGAAAAAAAAAAGGGCTTCTAAATCAGCTTAGACCAATGTTTATTCTACAATAAGCGTATACTGATTGGTTTGAGCAAAAGTTATAGCATCTGCAAAATAGGGGATAGGTTTGTGGACTTTTAATTTTTTTTTACAAATATTTTTACTAGTATTGGTGGAGATCTACAATTTTTTTTTTTTTTTTTTTTTTTTTGCGGGACTGCGACATTGTGGAAGACAAATCTGACCCCAAGTGACTCTTTTTGGGGACCAGTGACCCCAATACAGTGATCCTGGAATGGCGACAAACTTTTACCCTTAAAAATCTCCATGGGCGCCGTTTAAAAAAATTCTACAGGTTGCATGTTTATTACTTACAGGGGAGGTCTAGGGCTAGAATTATTGCTCTCGCTCTACCGATCGCCGCGACCCCTCACGTGTGTGGTTTGAACGCCATTTTCATATGTAGGCGCTACTCGCGTTTGCTTCTGCACGCGAGCTCGGTGGAACGGGGCAAGTTTAAAAATTTTAGTTATTTTTTTCTTATTTATATTAACTTTTTATTTTTACACTGTTCTTTAAAAAAAAAAATGTGTCACTTTTATTCCTATTACAAGGAATGTAAACATCCCTTGTAATAGAAAAAAAGCATGACAGGTCCTCCTTAAATATGAGATCTGGGGTCAAAAAGACCTCAGATCTCATATTTTCACTAACATGCTAAAAAAAAAATAGTCCTTTTAAGAGCTATGGGCGGAAGTGATGTTTTGACGTCGCTCCCGCCCTGCAATGGTATGGAGACGGGTGGGGGCCATCTTCCCCTCACTCGTCTCCTTACCAAGGAAGGAGAAGGATCCGATCGCCGACGGATCCGGTAAGCGGCGGAAGGCCCTCCCGCCGCCGATAAAAGTGATCTTGCGGCCAATCCACCGCAGAGAGCACTAGTATCGGAAACCGGACCGCCCGCTGAAGAAGAGGTTACCGGGGTTATGGCAGGTAGCTGCTGCCATAACAAAGATATCCCTTGTCAAAGATAAGACTTATATCGGCGTGCGGCGGTCCGGAAGTGGTTAATTGGACAGCTGGTGATGCGGCAGTGACACAACAAGGTCTTGCTGGTAGTTAGAATCTTTAATATTTGCAAACAAAATGAAGGTTTCCTTTTTAGAATAACAAGCTGCCAGGTTAGGAAAACAGTGATATCAGAACCAATTCAATCATAGAGCTTGCAGTGTACATAGATTTGAAAAACAATGGGATAAAGGAATATTCCTGAAGGTTTATCTCATGGTTAATGTGAAATCGTGTGAATGTATTAATGCAGTGCATGTTATTAAGCTTGCAGAGCTTGGATTCATTGAATGAGTTTACCAAAAATATAAATATTGCAGAATATGTAGCCTTATGCTACATAACTAAGCTCCATTCCATGCTGAATAGACTAAATTACTAAGGTATCTTTAAATAGAAACCATTTTATTAAAATAAAGCAAATCCCGTTTTTTTTTTTTTTAAATCATTGATATCTGGTATAGGCATCTGTTTTTTTAAACAAACACTATAAAGTGCAGCGCAAAAATCATGAGAGAAACAAAAGTCCTAAATAAGGCAAAAATTTCTCTTCTGAAAAGTTTCTTCTTGCTATAAGACACTCGAGGTTCATCAAAGTTACTGAGCAAATATACTGCTTACCAGATGGAAGATCAAAGTAGGCATAAATAGCACCAATGCTGGATACGCCCGGATCAGATGATCTGATGGTCTTTGGTGACAGCCAACAGCTTATCCTCCAGTGTGACAGGCGATGAAATACCTCCAAGGTGCGGTAAAATAGGAAAAAGAAGGGACATCTAAGAGCGTTCCATATGGCTCAGTATTTTATTTCATATAACACATCAGGATACAATCCATGTAAAGCGCGTGCAGAAAGCGCTGTTAAAACTCATAAAAATCCAAGAGCGGGGATGCAACAGACTGTTCGCATCCGAACAGCTGTGAGATGACAACGGGTGACGTCAGACTCCGCCCCCATACGCGGCGTTATGTCCAATGGACTTCGTCAGCAGGGGTGGAGTCAGGCTGTCACCCGGGATCTTAAATACTTGCCGACTGTCAGCAAGAAGTGTATCTCAGAGCGGAAACGGAAGCGCAATTCCACAATAGCTAATTCCTGAGCGGAGACACTTGCTGATAATGTGGCAGTATAAAAAGATAATAATAAAAGCTACCACTTGATTGTAAATACATTAATTAATGCACACTTACTAATCTACACTCAAAGCATAGATACACCATTTGTCCATATAAGTAATAGGACATAATAGGAATGGTCGGAATAGTCACCCGCTGCCATCTCTGATACGTTATAACAACACTAAATGTACTAAAACGACAAATGCATTAAACTAGCACAAAATGTTATTATAAATTCTATAAAAAATCTTTAAAAACATACATATAATAAGAAACATACATTAAAACTGGTAAATGTAAAAGGCATTAAAAAAAGCTCATTTGTCAGAAATAAAACAATTGAGGTCGAACTCAATGTTTAACCCTCTAGGGACTCCTACTTTTGTTTCATGAATCCATAGAGATTCTCGGCGACTCAATTGCCTAATAAAATTTCCGCCCCTCCAATGTTTCGAAACTTTTTCTATACCCCAGAAATGCAATTTCCTCGGGTCCCTATTGTGGCATATTCTAAAATGTTTCGATACATAATGTGACTTTAAACCTTTTTTGATGTTATTCACATGCTCCGCTATACGGACGCCCATAGGTCGGGAGGTTCTTCCTACATATTGCAGTCCGCATTCGCACTGCAACTTGTACACGACTCCTACCGTATCGCATGTAATTAAGTTCTTAATCTGATAGGTTCTGTTAGTGGCGGTAGCATTAAATTCTTTTCTTTTCTTAACATTAAATGTACATTGCCTGCATGCTGGGCATTTACCGCAGGCATAAAATCCTGACATGAAGCTAAAGATTCTACTTTCTTTAATCACCGGAGGATCAACCACGATTGGGGCAATAATATCCCTCAAGGTGGGTGGTCTCCGATATACAAATCTAGGACGGGCAGGGAGGGTGGGGCCTAAAATATTGTCCTTTTTTAGAATATCCCAATATTTTAGAATAATATTTTCAACCTTCTTATGTTGAATGTTATAATCCAAGATGATCCTATACTGAGGACTCTGTTCTATATTCATATTTTTTCTTCTATCCGAGTTTTTAACTAAGGAAGATCTATCCATATTACCCACTTTTTGGACTTCCTCTGCTATAAGAGACCTAGAATATCCCTTCTGTAGGAATTTTTCTGCCATATGGTTAGCTTGTAAAAAAGATGTCCCTTCTTTTTCCTATTTTACCGCACCTTGGAGGTATTTCATCGCCTGTCACACTGGAGGATAAGCTGTTGGCTGTCACCAAAGACCATCAGATCATCTGATCCGGGCGTATCCAGCATTGGTGCTATTTATGCCTACTTTGATCTTCCATCTGGTAAGCAGTATATTTGCTCAGTAACTTTGATGAACCTCGAGTGTCTTATAGCAAGAAGAAACTTTTCAGAAGAGAAATTTTTGCCTTATTTAGGACTTTTGTTTCTCTCATGATTTTTGCGCTGCACTTTATATTGTTTGTTTATTATGTCATTTTGGGCTTGGTGTTAACCCTTAAGTGTCCAGCTTGCATTAGATTGATTTCATATTTTGTTTGCGCTGATTGTACATATTTTTTGCCATCTGTTTTTTTAGCCTAGAAACACAGCGTAAGGACCTAAGCTCCCTGCTGGGAATCTTGGTCCACTTTTTTTTTACAGAGAAATCTTTTTTTTCCTTTTTTTTTTTTTTTTTTTTTTTTTTCTTTAAGCCTTTTAGATCTTCTCTCAAGCTGGGTGACAGGTTAGATAAAAATAGATCCAATAGTCACCCCAGCTTGACTTATGAGCGTATACAGTCATTTAACCTTGCACTGGGTTGGTTGTGACATCCCGGTGTGGACGATGGGCAACCTTGTGAGTGTTCCTCACGAGGGGGGGGGCACATATGACCATTCAGGTCTACGGGATGGTTGCTCACGTGTCAGCAGGCCTCTTTCAGAAAATATATATTTTGGGGAGTTTACAATAATTCTAGCTAAAAAAAATGCAGATTTTAACATATGCCAAAAATTAAAAAAAAAAGCCCCAGTAGACAAGTGGTTAAACACATCATAACCAATAAGCTACTTTCACTCTGAGGCGCTTTACAGGCGCTATAACGCTAAAAGTAGCGACTGCAAAGCGCTTTGAAAGAGCCTCTCTTCTCACTCCAATGTGAAAGCCCGAGGGCTTTCACACTGGAGCGGTGCGCTTGCAGGACGGTAAAAAAAGTCCTGCAAGCTGCATCTTTGCAGCGCTGTAGGAGCGGTATATACACCGCTCCTAAAGCGCCCCTGCCCATTGAAATCAATAGGCAGCGCCGCCGAACCGCCGGCAATGTGCTGCAGTAGCGGCGCTTTGCGGGCAGTTTTAACTATTTTTTGGCCGCTAGCGGGCGTTAAAAGCGCCCCGTTAGCAGCCGACAACTTCGGCAAAAACGTCGGTAAAGCGCCGCTAAAAATATCTGCGCTTTACCGCCGACGCCCCCAACGCCCCAGTGTGAAAGTAGCCATATTGTTGCGATGTATTTTTCAATGAAACCTGCAAACTGTTTGCATGTGTGGTTTATGCTGGAGCTCCTGCAAGCACTTCGGAAGCAGAGTGACACCTGGAGGTTTCAAACAGCACAGCAGCCATGTCCGGGAAGGAAGCCTTGTGCATGTTAGGTGTTTTTTGTTAATATATTTTCTCTATGATCTGTTAACTGGTTAAAGGAGCACTGCATTTTAAACTTGTTTTTATAGGCCAAGCCGTTTATCTCTTATATGAGTTATGTTTTTTTTTTTTACCATCTGCAGGTTCTCTCTGAGAAGCGTCACCTAGGAAGTAAAGATGGACCGCCACACCTTGTTGTACTGGTTGCATTACATTCTAGGGCAATCACAAAGAACCTCCTGGACCTGATACAGATTAATGAAGGTGATATACCGCATGTCGAAAACCGCTTTCAGACGAAATTTCGATATACGTCCCATTTTTTTGTATTGCTTACTACAGTGAGTCCACTGTGGATTCTTACAGTGCAGCAGGGTTACCCAGGGGACAAGTCTTCAAAGCTTGGTCAGTGTCCAGTCACCTGAAGGTACCAGCCTATACAACAGGGTCTGTGAATATCAAGCCTGTAATCCAAGATACAACATTTACATGTCAACATTCCTTTACTTCTTTTTTATATCTCGCTCAGAAGAATCCAGCCCACTAATACCTCTGGGATCGCTGGATTGACATTATCAGGGGGCTGGAACTTGGAACGGGTGAGATTGCTACCTAGTGATAGCTTGCACCTTCATGAATATGGTAGCTTCCTTGTATCTACAGAGTACAGAAAAATAGATGACAGAAAAGTTCTAGGCAAAAGAGCAACTGCTGAGTGTCTACTAGTGATGTTTTATGTTTTTGCAGGTTTGAGGAGTTATTTTTTTTTTTTTTTTTGACCAATGGAAAGTTAGCAACTAGGAAAAAAACTTGCAATACATGTGTTTTTTTCACACTTTTTGAGGTGCTCTCATTAAGGTCTCTTGGGCCAAATACGCCTGAAGCTTGTAGCTCAGAGGAAGCTCATGTGCTTTTTCAGGCTTCAAGCAACACTATGCTCAGGTGTAAATGGTGCCTTGGAGTAAGGTAACTGCTCATAAACATTCATAAAAACAATGTAGATATGTGTAACTTGTTTTGATATTGCTATTAATGTGTGTGCTTTATATAGTCGGACTGTTCTTCTTTTTATGTCTTTTAGGAGCCTGTTCTGTCTAAGGAGCAGCCAGCTTTTCAGTACAGTAGTCATGTGTCTCTACAGGCCTCCAGTGGCCATATGTGGTGAGTTACATTTGTGCTTGTCAATAAACAGAATTAATACACATTAATTGTGGATAAACTTGACCTACCAGTTCCAGCTGAGTGTCTGTCTGTCTGGTCCTGTACATGGAGACTTCTTTATGTTAAGGGGGACATGAACAAGGCTATCTTTGAAACCACTTTTATACTTTAAAAGGAGGCTAATGTGTGTATCCATCTTATAGCCTTGTAATCATGAGCACTGTGGTCACAAAATACCCCCGATATGGGCAATACAAGTAAACGATATATTCTCACAAATGTTTAATGGTCTAGCTGAGAATGTCTCCTTGGGGTTCCAGACTGATACTCTGAGCATAGGACTGCCACTGCTGGTTCTGGATATATTCCCATCCATTGCAGCTTGTTCAAAAAGTGCCTCATACCCTATTATCTTTTGGATTGGGTGAATTTGTTATTTATGAATGAGTCATTTTAATTCATTGTTCTGTCGGAGGTGTACTTCTGTTTTTGTATTTCAATAAAGCTGTAATCAATATACCTGTTGATTCCTCTCTGATATTCTTGTGGACCTGTAGTCCCCTTTAGTTTAGCTGAGATGATCCGTCAGATAGTTTAGTTTTATACAGATATTCATGAACAAGGGGTCAATGGGTTAACTTGATATAGTGAATGCAGCTGATGTAACCTTTTTGTCAGTAATTGACAGAAATCATATATTTATTTATTTAGGAGATAACCTAACATGGCCCCATTAAAAAGGAAGGTTTGAAAAGTTTAGGGGCAGTAGCAAGTAGTGCTGAGTTCAGAGGTCAGTATTATGTAACCTGTAGTGCAGAGGTCAGTAATATATAATGCAGCAGTTAAGGAGGTCAGTACTATGTAATGTACAGTTTAGGGGTCAGTAGTATGTAACTCGGGAGGTCAGGAGTAAATAATGCAGAGCACAGGCATGAGTAGTGCAGAGTTCAGAGATCAATAGTATGTAAACCAGAATTCAGAGGTTAGTAGTAAATAACACAGAGGTCAGGTTCAGTGGAATGTAACAAACAGAGTAGAGGTCAGTGGTGCGTAAAGGCCTGTTCACACTGGAGCAGTGATTTGGCGTTTTTCCGCACTGAAAGAACGCTAGTCACTGCTAAGGCACATAGCACACAGAAAACCGCTTCAACACAGCCTGGAGGTGCAGTGCAGTGAGGTGTGATTAAAATGCAGACATGCTTCATAATATGGCACTGCACAGCAGGTGAAATGCACTGCGCTGATTTGTGGTGACATGAATGAAGTGAAATAAAAAAAAAAAGGGAGCTGTTTAATGTGATAACCTGCATCATACCGCTCCCTGGTGCACTTCTGCCTGCTCACTAAAATGCTCTGATTTGGGTGAATGGGCCCTAAGCCTTGGTTCACACTACTGCGTGCTGTCTAGGGCAACTCATTCATTTCAATGGGCTGCCCTACCTACGAGAAACATGAGGAAAGAATTCTCTGGGCCTTCTGGAAAATTGCCCTGAATCACAGGGTGCTGGGCACCATGTGTTTTGAAGTGTGTGAAAACACACACCGTTTATGATGTGTGGGGTGCCATTAAGAAGTATCTACAGCCGTAGCCATTTACCAATTCCCCTTCTCAGACAGCTACCACAACAATACAAAATACATTTGGATATCTCTGGCATTGTAAGTAGCAGCCTTTTATAAAACTGCCAGCCCAGCACTAAGGACCTGTCATGCGCCTGCTGTCTCCTGTGGCACTGACCCCCTAAAGTTATCTATTTTACAGCACCCCTTTCCTTAATCTCTGCTGTGGCTGCTTTAACACAGACACCACTCCGGGATCTGCTGGGCGTGGGACTCTGCTCCCTGATTGGTGCTGTCTCTCCTGTTCCCATCTGGCCCGCCCCTTACCTAGTACTTGCCTTGGCTGTAATGTAGAATGTCCCTGTTATCTGAGCTATGGCAGGGAGCAGCGTCAGGTTGCGGTCTACCTGTCAGGTGGTCGTGAGCGATGGGTTGCTGATCCGGGTCTTAGAGGATAAAAAAAAAGACTTGCTGGCAGGATCACCAAGTGAAAATAAAGGGAAAAGACCAAAAAAAATAATGTAGTTACCACATCTGAGAAAATTGGTAAGCTGCAGTATACATATTTCTGTTTCTGGGTTTAATACCGCTTTAACTAAGATAGTATTGAAGCCAGAGCATTAGAATGATGACAAATATCTAGCACTTTCTGCATGAACACCCCTGCATTAGCACAGGTTTGCTTTGGGAATAAATGTGCACTTGCTCAAGCACATCCTGTATTTTTCCTTCAGGGGAACCTTCCGCTTTGAGCGACCTGATGGATCACACTTTGATGTCAGGATTCCTCCTTTCTCTCTGGAGAGTAACAAGGATGAAAAGACGCCCCCATCTGGTCTTCATTGGTAGTGATGTTGCACAGCCTTGACTGAAAAGCACTTTGTTGAACTGTTCTCATCAGACTGTGTCTCAGACTATGAACAGGAAGCTATTTGTCATATCCCTATCCTCAGACATCCCTTTTTGTTTAGTTTGAGATGAGGATGTGTGTCCCTCCCCCTCCTGAACACTGAAGATGCTGCTTTATATTTAATTTCCTACACTGCAGGTATTGTCCCGATCACACATCCTCCTGAAACATCAGAGCCTTTTGGGAATTTTTTTTTTTTTTGAATAAAGCAATACATTTCTTGATGTGACTGTGTTGTAACTTTCTTACAGAGTGTAGCATTTGATAATCATAAGATGGCATAGCCTTCAAGTTAACTGATGACAATATTCAGTGCCTTATGCCTATAAGAATTGGCAATCTGCAGGTTTGATTTTGGGTTTAATATCACTTTAAAGTCTAACTCCATCTTTCCTTCCACTGTAGCTTTGACAAAGCTGGCCCAAATGAAATGTTTCCTTATTTACTAATTATTGTACCTGCTGTCAGCACTGTATAAACTGCATGTAGCATCATGTACAGCATCCAGCACTGTTCTCTGGCAGCAGTGTCAAGGCAAGGAATCCCTGTCTACTACCAGATCAAAATCAAGTCGGGCTGAGTGAATCAGGGAATACAAGGCCTCCTGTGATTGGCTGTGGTGGAGAGGTGGGCAGACAACTTCACAATCTCCACCTCTACTGTTCAAAGGATGCTTTCTATTCATTGATATAAATCAGGGTGGATTTGATTTATATCAAGTCTATTTAAATCAGGATTTAAATCGCTAGTAAAAAGGCTTGATTTAAATCATCATTTATATAGAGCAACTGTCATCTCTGTCCTGCAGCGGCAGCTCTTCTGACCCACTGTTGACTCGCCGACAGTCTCATTCACTTTAACAGGAAGGCTGGTGATGCACCAGAGTGACAACAAGGTGAGGAACGTGACGGCAGAAGGTGAGTGGATGCCCACTAACAGGTGCTGCCATGATGAATCTGAAATGACAGGTGCTCTTATTCTTGCTGGTAATTAGAATTTTTAATATTTGCAAGCAAAATTAAGGTTTCCTATTTAGAATAATAAGCTGTCAGGTTAGTAAAACAGCGATATCATAACCGATTCAATCATACAGTTTGTAGTGTACATAGATATGCACAACAATGGGATAAAGGAATGTTGCTGAACTTTGGTTTATCTCATGGTTACTGTGAAATTGTGTAAATGCATCAATGCAGTGCATGTTATCCCAGCTTGCAGAGCTTGGATGCATTGAATGAGTTTACCAAAAATGTAAATATTGCAGAATATACAGCCTCATGCTACAAAACTAAGCTCAATTTCATGCTGAATAAACTAAATTGTTAATGTATCTTAAATAGAAAACTATATTTAGATAGTTTTTTGCTCCAAAAGTACTTTATTAAAATAAAATTTGATAAGAATCCAAACTATCGATTTTTTTTTTTTTTTTTTTTTATCATTGATTTTATATACACCCTGAAAACAATACAAGGCTTCCTCTGAATGGCTGACAAGCACACAGCCTGACTTGATGAGTCCACCTACCGCTGCCAGAACAGAGCTCTGCACACTGGAGGAAATAGTTTGGGCCAGCTTGATCCAAAAAAACCTAAAGTGAAAGGAAAGATGGAATTAGCCTTTGAATAGAAGAGTTTAAATTGAAGTGCAAATCAAATTATGTGGCATTAAAGTGATTGTAAAGTCTTGTTTTTTTTTCCCCCAATAAAAATAACAAACATATTATACTTACCTCCTCTGTTGCAGTGGATTTGCACACAACAGCCTGGATCTTCCCCTTCTCAGGTCCCTCTTCGTTGCTCCTGGCCCCTTCCTCCTGTTCAGTGCCCCCACAGCAAGCACCTTGCTGTGGGACACGCGACCCGAGCCACAGCTCCGCGTGTCCATTCAGACACGGAGCCCTGACCCGACCCCATCCCTCTCTCTCCTGATCTCGGACAGCTGCGAAACTCGTGGACAGAGAGGGACCTCAGGTAAGTGTTAGGGGGGCTGCTGCTGCACACAGGTGGCTTTTTATCTTGATGCATAGAATGCATTAAGATAAAAAAAAAACCCTATTGCCTTTACAACCCCTTTAAGTGTGTGTTCAACCTCCAAATCTGTATAATTGGTCATCAAGTGCCGGATTTCATTAGCTGCTACTAGAGTGATGTCAGATGGTTTGAAACACAGCTCTACATTTGCCCAACGTATATTCAGCAAAGCAGAAGTATGAATTCCCAAAAAGTGTTTTTTCCACAGGGTTAATGTTACCATGTAATAAATATCACCATGACCAAAGAAAACCACAGAACTGTAAATGTGCCTTAATGCTGGACTAAGTAGGATGAGGTTTTAGGCCTTGTTCACATCTATGCATTTTTTTTTTAGTGCGTTTTCAGTTTTGCAGAAACACACTACAGTCCATTTAACCACTTGCCGACCGCCTCCTGTAGATATACGTCGGCAGAATGGCACGGCTGCGCAAAGTAACGTACCCGTACGTTACTTTGAATTTGCCGCCGTGCGTGCGCGCCTGCTGCGAGCTCCGTGGGGCGGGTCCCACGGACTCAATCGCCGCGGAGATACCCACGATCGCCTCACGGAGAGGACAAACGGGGAGATGCTGATGTAAACAGCATCTCCCCGTTCTGCCTAGTGACAGTGTCACTGATCTCTGCTCCTTGTCATCAGGAGCAGAGATCAGTGACGTGTCACACACAGCCCATCCCCCTACAGTTAGAACACATCCCTAGTACTGACTTAACCCCTCCCCGCCCCCTAGTGGTTAACCCCTTCACTGCCAGTGTCATTTACATAGGAATCAGTGCATTTTTATAGCACCGATTGCTGTATAAATGACAATGGTCCCAAAAAATGTCCGACATGTCCGCCATAATGTCACAGTCACAATAAAAATAGCTGATCGCCGCCATTACAAGTAAAAAAAGAAAATGAATAAAAATGCCATAAAACTATCCCCTATTTTGTAAACGCTATAACTTTTGCGCAAACCAATCAAATGCTTATTGCAATTTTTTTAATTTTTTTTTTTACCAAAAATATGTAGAATACATATCGGCCTAAACTGAGGGAAAAAAAATGTTTTTATATATTTTTGGGGGATATTTATTATAACAAAATGTAAAAAATAATACGTTTTTTATTTCAAAATTGTCGCTCTTATTTTGTTTATAGCGCAAAAAATAAAAATCGCAGAGGTGATCAAATACCACCAAAAGAAAGCTCTATTTGTGGGGAAAAAAAGGACATCAATTTTGTTTGGGAGCCACGTCGCACGACCGCGCACTCGTCAGTTAAAGCGACGCAGTGCCGAATCGCAAAAAAACGCATTGGTCAGGAAGGGGGTAAATCCTTCCGGGGCTGAAGTGGTTAACATGGTTTCCTATGGATGTGGTTCACATCTGTGCATTTTATGGAAAGGGCCAGGGACTTGTTTTTGGTTCCACATACTTCAGTGGATCAAAAGTGTGTATTGAAAAACGCAAAATGCATCGGCAATATGCAAACTGCAACCTGCATAGGTGTGAATAAGGACTTGTAGACCTTTCCAACCCACCCATTGGTTAAACACAAATTAGTGGGCACACAGCATGTTCTATTTATGTGCTCCCATGCAGATAGTACATGTTAAATGTTACTGGAGCCGTGCCATGTCAAGCTGACCAAGATTGCACCTCCAATAAACTATCTCCTCATGTCGGGTCTTCTCAAGTGGCAGGACACGGGCACTGGCAGGCTGTACATGACGGGGCACTGGCAGGCTGTACATGACTGGGCACTGGCAGGCGGACGGACACGGGCACTGGCAGGCTGTACATGACGTGGCACTGGCAGGCGGCAGGACACAGGCACTGGCAGGCTGTACATGATGGGGCACTGGCAGGCGGCCACGGGCACTGGCAGGCATTACATAACGGGGCACTGGCAGGCTGTACATGACGGGGCACTGGCAGGGGGCAGAACACGGGCACTGGCAGGCTGTACATGACGGGGCACTGGCAGGTTGAAGGACACGGGCACTGGCAGGCTGTACATGATGGGGCACTGGCAGGCGGCAGGACACTGGCACTGGCAGGCTGTACATGACGGGGCACTGGCAGGCGGCCACGGGCACTGGCAGGCTGTACACGATGGGGCACTGGCAGGCGGACACGGCCCTGACAGGCTGTACATGACGGGGCACTGGCAGGCGGCAGGACACAAGCACTGGCAGGCTGTACATGATGGGGCACTGGCAGGCGGCAGGACACGGGCACTGGCAGGCTATACATGATGGGGCACCGGCAGGACACGGGCACTGGCAGGCTGTACATGATGGGGCACTGGCAGGCTGTACATGACGGGGCACTGGCAGGCGGCAGGACACGAGCACTGGCAGGCTGTTACGTACCTGGGATGTGAGCCTGACGTGTAGAGGAAGGCCTCTCGTACAACTCCGGCTCGCGGACCACTGGTAGTGATACAACAGCCACAGGAGCACGGTGGGGTATGAGTGCCTGTAAACAGTTCAATAGTCCGTGTAGTAGCGGTGATCAGCAGGCAGATAGTAGATGAGCTGACACGATGCTTGACTGGTGGCAGGCTGGGATGAACCACAGAGCAGTACCAGATGCAGGCTTGCAGGGCTGTGAGCTGTAGCAGGCTGGATGAGCGAGATGCAGGGTCAGACAGGCCGGGTCGGTAATAATCAGGCATAGACGGTAGGCAGAAGAGAGGTCAGGTCACAAGCCAAGTAGTACCGGAAGATCAGCAGACAGAATCAGCAGGCAGGATCAGAGTCTATGGGAAGCCGGGATCAGAACAGGCAGCAGGCAATCACAGGTAACAACAAGCTGGATCAGAATCAGAGGTCACACAGGAAACAGGATACAACACAGGAGCTGCAGACCAAACAGCAATGAACCTCTGTAGGAGCCCTGTTTAAATAGCCCGCCTGACTTCAGTATTAGTGACAGGTGTGTGTCTTAAAGTGCTAGTACGCATGCGTGCACGCCGGGTGCTTACATGGAAAGCCTGTTGTCACAGACCTAGCCAGGACAGAGGCTGTTGGAGAGGACTGAATGCAAGCCTGTTGCCTTTTGATTATGGGCCCTGGATTTTCCATGGAACGGTGCTCTTTGTGGGGTGAATTGGAGGTCCGGTCTGAACTGTACTATTCGGACTCAGTCGTGTATATATGTATATACTGTTGTTTGATTCTGTTGGGGACTCCTTGCTGTGGATCTGTGTCCCTGAAGAGGGAGGGGGGGTTCCTCCAGCAGCCCCCTGCTGATAAGACTGATTCATTCTGTTGGGACACATCCTGTGAGGAGATGCTGGTGTCATGATCAACCTGTGTTTATGTTAATTGAGAGAGCTGATCACATTAGCCACCAGCACTGGCTAGGAGACGAATGGTCTAGGCTGAGGAGGGGGTAGATTGTTGTTTGTATTGTTAATTGTAATTAGCTCCAGCTATTGTGTTTATATTAATGTGTGAAGCTCGGTGCCCAAAAGTCTGTCATCTGGTCTGGGTACATTTTGTAGTAAATTAGCTCATGTTAATTAGGTTAGCTTTGAGTCATCCCTGCTGTATAAATGTGTGTGAGATCTCAAATAAAAAGTTAGTTCTGATGTACTCCAAGACTGGTGTTGTCTAGTTCTTGGGGTTCCTATAGCCAGATCCATTGGACTCGTGTTCCAGAACTTAGGAAGCGGTATATGACGGAAGCACTCAAGCGGAGTGTGGGACGTTCCGTGACACCTGTCTTCCCTGACATTGCCCCCTCCCTACGGGCAACCTCCGGGTGCCCAACCGGTTCCTCTTTTGCGGGTTCCTGCGGAAGAAGGCACGGATCAAGTCTGTGGCATGTACATTTCGTGCAGGTTCCCAGGAATTTTCCTCTGGACCATAACCCTTCCACTTGATTAAATATTGTGTCTGCCCCCTTCTTTTCCTGCAGTCTAAAACAGCCTCAACCTGAAATTCCTCATCCCCATCAATAATAATAGGTGCGGGAGGACCTGGTCTATGATCCGGAAATGGATCTGGCACAACAGGCTTTAGCAAGGATACATGAAACACTGGGTGGATTTTAAAAGACTCAGGTAAGGTTAATTCAAAAGAAACATCATTAATTTTTCTCCTTACCGGAAATGGTCCTACGAACCTTGGTGCCAGCTTCCTTGAAGGACATAGCATCTTCAAATTTGTTGTTGAAAGCCATACTTGATCTCCTGGTTGCAAGATCAGTTCCCCCCTTCTTTTCTTGTCAAATGATTTCTTGCTGTCCTCCTGCGCTTTCGCAATGGTTTCCTGTAACAACATATTATTGCGAGAGAAAAAGTCCACAGTATCCTGGATGGCTGGAACGGAAGATTCTGTGATAAGATTAGGTAAGAAGGTGGGATAGAATCCATAATTAGCAAAGAACGGAGATTGCTTGGTGGCAGAATGGGTGGCATTATTATAGGCAAATTCCACCAGTGGTAATAATGATACCCAATCATCCTGGACAAAAGAAGTAAAACAACGGATGTATTGTTCTAGGGTTTGATTAGTCCTCTCCGTCTGCCCATTAGTTTGTGGGTGGTAAGCAGAAGAGAATGAGAGTTCAATCTGTAGGGTCTCGCACAAGGCCTTCCAAAATCTGGATGTGAACTGGACACCGCGATCAGACAATATTTGCGGGGACTCCATGGAGTCTGAGAATTTCTTTTATAAACACCCGAGCGGTTTCTGCAGCCGATGGTGTACTCTTTAGAGGAATGAAATGAGCCATCTTTGTTAAGCGATCCACTACCACAAAGATAGCGGTACATTCTTCAGAAGGTGGAAGTTCAACTATAAAATCCATAGCAATCATCTTCCACTGTCTGTCGGGTATAGGCAAAGGTCTGAGTAATCCCCAAGCTTTGTTACGGGAACTTTTACTCCGGGTGCAGGTGGTGCATGCATTTACATAGGCTCTGCAGTCTTTCTCCAAACCTGGCCACCAAAATGAGCGTTGTACAAGTTCGACAGTCTTATGAACCCCAAAATGGCCTGCCAAAGGGTGGTCATGACAAACCCCCAAGATCATTGCTCGAACCTTTTTAGGTACAAAAATCTGCTTACCCCTCCATAATAGCCCATTCTTTGCTTGTAGTGTGACCCCTGGAGGACTGGGTGTTTCTGCAGAAGCTTGCTGTAACTGAGACATAAGGTCAGTGTGTAATAGTAGGAAATTTCCAGCTGGTAAAATGGTGTCTGGTATTAGGATGCCTCTTGGATCTTCGAACATGTGCGACAACGCATCAGGCTTAGTGTTCTTTGATCCGGGCCTGTACGTAATATGGAATGAGAATCTTGAGAAAAAGAGTGCCCAGCGAGCTTGGCGTGGTTTGAGGCGTTTAGCGGATCGCAGATATTCAAGATTCTTATGATCCGTGCAGATCAGAATTGGATGGGCCGCTCCCTCCAACAAGTACCTCCATTCCTCCAACGCGGCTTTGATCGGCAAAAGTTCCCGATCCCCTACATCGTAGTTTCTTTCAGCTGACGTAAGTTTGCGTGAAAAGAATGCCACTGGATGGGTCACTTCTTTGAGGCCTTGACGTTGTGATAGAATGGCCCCAACTGCACTTTCTGAAGCATCCACCTCCACAATATAGGGCAAGGTAGAGTCTGGGTGACTTAAGACAGGAGCAATGGTAAACCGTCTCTTCAAGATTTCAAAAGCAGCTTGAGCCTCAGAAGTCCAACAGAAACGGATACCTTGTTTGGTCAGCTGTGTAATAGGGTGAATGATAGCAGAAAAGTTCTTGATAAACTTGCGATAAAAATTGGCAAAGCCCACGAATCGTTGTATTCCCTTCTTGTCTGTGGGGGCTGGCCAATCTAGTATCGCTGAGACTTTCTGTGGGTCCATCTTGATCCCTTCGGTCGAAATGATCAGACCTAAGAACTGGATGCTCGGTTGCTCAAAGTCGCATTTCTCGGCTTTGGCATAAAGTCCATATTTGCGGAGTCGGCACAATACGCTTTTAACATGCCCTCGGTGCACCTCAAATGATTCAGAGAATATCAAGATGTCATCAAGGTAGACAACCACAAAAATATCCAGAAAGTCTTTGAAAATGTCGTTAATAAAGTACTGGAAGGTGGCAGGGGCATTACAAAGGCCAAAGGGCATAACTAGATATTCAAAGTGCCCAAATCGGGTACGGAAGGCAGTTTTCCATTCATCCCCTTCTCGTATGCGAACCAGGTTATAGGCCCCTCTTAAATCCAGCTTAGTAAAAATGCTTGCTGATTTGAGTCTTTGGAACAGTTCAGGGACTAGAGGAAGGGGGTAGCGATTTTTCACTGTTATTTTATTTAGGTCACGATAGTCCACACATGGTCTCAGGGAATGATCCTTTTTTTCTACGAAAAATATACCGGCACCGGCCGGTGAAGTAGAGGGACGGATGAATCCTTTCTGCAGATTCTCATCAATATAGTCCTTCAGAACTCCTGATTCCCGCTCAGATAAAGGGAAGATGCGCCCGAATGGAATCTCTGCCCCAGGAAGGAGCTCGATGGGGCAGTCATAAGGTCTGTGTGGAGGAAGGGTGTCTGTTCCTCGTTTACTGAAAACGTCCAGGTATTCGTGGTAAGAATTCGGAACTACTTGACATAATTCAGGGTCTGCGTCCATACACAGCAGGGTAGCAGGTGATGGTGGTGAAGTTTCCAAACAGTGTCTCTGGCAATATGCTGACTGGAACTTGACACTTCCGGATTTCCAGTCTATCTGTGGATTGTGGGCCTGTAGCCAGGGTAGGCCCAGGATGATGGGAAATAAGGGCGAAGAAATTGCGTCTAAACGCAGCAGCTCTCGGTGGTTGGTGGAGGAGATGGTCAGCATCGGTGGGGTCTCCTTGGTTACCAGTCCAGACTTAATACGAGACCCATCGGCCAGGAATACAGTGAGTCCCTGTCCTCTGGTTTGTAGAGGAATGTGTTGCTGAGCTGCGAAGGACTGGTCGAAGAAACAGCTACAGGCTCCAGAATCAATAATAGCGGTCACTGATACGGTTCTTCCCGGTAGTTGGAAGGAAACAGGCAGAGCGATATGAGCTGAGCTGGCAGACAAGGCAGGCAAGGGTGACTGCTTGAGTGAAGAAAGGGAAAGACACTTACGCAGCTTGGCAGGACAGGTATGTACAAAGTGACCGGCTTCCCCACAGTACAGGCAGAGGTTATTTACTCGTCGGCGTTGGCGTTCTTCTGGAGTCAAAGAAGAGCGAATCAGGCCCAATTGCATGGGTTTAGGCACCTCTGGAGTGGGGAAAGTGGAATTTCCAGGAGCCGGGTTAGGAGAAGCAGGGATCTTAGGTAACATCCAGGCTGGACGGAAGTGCTGTGTGGTTCTTTCAGACCTGCGTTCTCGTAGGCGGCGGTCAATCTGATTGGACAGAGTGATTGGGGCTTCCAGAGAGCTTGGCACCCCGCCCCGAGCGAGCTCATCTTTCAGGCTTTCCGAGAGACCCAGACGAAATTGATGACGCAGGGCTGCGTCATTCCAGCTAGTGTCTGCACTCCAGCGTCTAAAGTCAGTGACATAGTCCTCTGCCGCTCTATGGCCTTGCTGGAGTGTATGAAGAGCGGCTTCAGCAGTGGTGGTACGTTGTGGGTCATCATAAATCAGCGCCATGGCGTCAAAGAACATTTGCATGGTGTTTAGTTGTGCGTTGTTCTCTTCTAACAGCCGGTGGGCCCAAGACTGTGGTTCCCCTTGGAGGAGGCAAATAATGAATCTCACCTTGGTGGTTTCCAGGGAAAAAGTCTGTGGCTGGAGAGCAAAGTAGAGCTGTCAGGCATTGCGAAAGGCTCTAAATTTACTCCGATCACCGGAAAACCTCTCAGGAGTAGGTACACGAGGCTCAGGGGGTAACATCATTACTGTATGGCTGGCTAAAGCCCCAGCTTGGGTGATGGAGGAGGCAGGATCAGATGCAGGAGCTATGGTTGCTGGATTGGACAGGGACTGTACCCGCTCTTCGAGACGCACGTATCCTTCCTGCAGCGACTTAACCGCCTGTGTAAGAGCAGCAAGGTGCTGACATATTTCATTTACTGGAGAGGGTCCTCTTGCAGGCTCAGACATGGCTGTTTGGTACTGTTACGTACCTGGGATGTGAGCCTGACGTGTAGAAGAAGGCCTCTCGTACAACTCCGGCTCGCGGAACACTGGTAGTGATACAGCAGCCACAGGAGCACGGTGGGGTATGAGTGCCTGTAAACAGTTCAATAGTCCGTGTAGTAGCGGTGATCAGCAGGCAGATAGTAGATGAGCTGACACGATGCTTGACTGGTGGCAGGCTGGGATGAAGCACAGAGCAGTATCAGATGCAGGCTTGCAGGGCTGTGAGCTGTAGCAGGCTGGATGAGCGAGATGCAGGGTCAGACAGGCCGGGTCGGTAATAATCAGGCAGATCAGGCATAGACAGTAGGCAGAAGAGAGGTCAGGTCACAAGCCAAGTAGTACCGGAAGATCAGCAGACAGAATCAGCAGGCAGGATCAGAGTCTATGGGAAGCCGGGATCAGAACAGGCAGCAGGCAATCACAGGTAACAACAAGCTGGATCAGAATCAAAGGTCACACAGGAAACAGGATACAACACAGGAGCTGCAGACCAAACAGCAATGAACCTCTGTAGGAGCCCTGTTTAAATAGCCCGCCTGACTTCAGTATTAGTGACAGGTGTGTGTCTTAAAGTGCTAGTACGCATGCGTGCACGCCGGGTGCTTACATGGAAAGCCTGTCTTCCCTGACACAAGCTGTACACGATGGGGCACTGGCAGGCGGCAGGACACGAGCACTGGCACACTGTACATGATGGGGCACTGGCAGGCGGCAGGACACGGGCACTGGCAGGCTGTACATGATGGGGCACTGGCAGGCGGCAGGACACAGGCACTGGCAGGCTGTACATGATGGGGCACTGGCAGGCGGCAGGACACGGGCACTGGCAGGCTGTACATGATGGGACACTGGCAGGCTGTACATGACGGGGCACTGGCAGGCGGCAGGACACGGCACTGGCAGGCTGTACATGACGGGGCACTGGCAGGCGGCAGGACACGGGCACTGGCAGGCTGTACATGATGGGGCACTGGCAGGAGGCAGGACACGGGCACTGGCAGGCTGTACATGATGGGGCACTAGCAGGCGGCAGGACACGGGCACTGGCAGGCTGTACATGATGGGGCACTAGCAGGTGGCAGGACACGGGCACTGGCAGGCTGTACATGATGGGGCACTGGCAGGCGGCAGGACACGGACACTGGCAGGCTGTACATGATGGGGCACTGGCAGGCGGCAGGACACGGACACTGGCAGGCTGTACATGATGGGGCACTGGCAGGCGGCAGGACACGAGCACTGGCAGGCTGTACATGATGGGGCACTGGCAGGCGGCCACGGGCACTGGCAGGCGGACATGGGCACTGGCAGGCTGTACATGACGGGGCACTGGCAGGCGGCAGGACACGAGCACTGGCAGGCTGTACATGATGGGGCACTGGCAGGCGGCAGGACACGGCCGCCTGCCAGTGCCTCGTCATGTACAGCCTGCCAGTGCCCTGGCACTGGCAGGCTGTACATGATGGGGCACTGGCAGGCGGCCACGGGCACTGGCAGGCTGAACATGATGGGGCACTGGCAGGCAGACACGGGCACTGGCAGGCTGTACATGACGGGGCACTGGCAGGCGGCAGGACACGGGCACTGGCAGGCTGTACATGATGGGGCACTGGCAGGCGGCAGGACACGGGCAGGCTGTACATGATGGGGCACTGGCAGGCGGCGGGACACGGGCACTGGCAGGCGGCAGGACACGGGCACTGGCAGGCTGTACATGACGGGGCACTGGCAGGCGGCCACGGGCACTGGCAGGCTGAACATGATGGGGCACTGGCAGGCGGACACGGGCACTGGCAGGCTGTACATGACGGGGCACTGGCAGGAGGACACGGGCACTGGCAGGCTATACATGATGGGGCACTGGCAGGCGGACACGGGCACTGGCAGGCTGCAGGACACGGGCACTGGCAGGCTGTACATGACGGGGCACTGGCAGGCGGCCACGGGCACTGGCAGGCTGAACATGATGGGGCACTGGCAGGCGGACATGGGCACTGGCAGGCTGTACATGACGGGGCACTGGCAGGCGGCAGGACACGGGCACTGGCAGGCTGTACATGACGGGGCACTGGCAGGCGGCAGGACACGGGCACTGGCAGGCTGTACATGACGGGGCACTGGCAGGCGGCAGGACACGGGCACTGGCAGGCTGTACATGACGGGGCACTGGCAGGCGGCGGGACACGGGCACTGGCAGGCTGTACATGATGGGGCACTGGCAGGCGGCAGGACACGGGCACTGGCAGGCTGTACATGACGGGGCACTGGCAGGCGGCAGGACACAGGCACTGGCAGGCTGTACATGACGGGGCACTGGCAGGCGGCAGGACACGGGCACTGGCAGGCTGTATATGACGGGGCACTGGCAGGCGGCAGGACACGGGCACTGGCAGGCTGTACATGACGGGGCACTGGCAGGCGGCAGGACACGGGCACTGGCAGGCTGTACATGATGGGACACTGGCAGAAGGACACGGGCACTGGCAGGCTGTACATGATGGGGCACTGGCAGGCGGACACGGGCACTGGCAGGCTGCAGGACACGGGCACTGGCAGGCTGTACATGACGGGGCACTGGCAGGCGGCAGGACATGGGCACTGGCAGGCTGTACATGATGGGGCATTGGCAGGCGGCAGGACACGGGCACTGGCAGGCTGTACATGATGGGGCACTGGCAGGACACGGGCACTGGCAGGCTGTACATGACGGGGCACTGGCAGGCGGCAGGACATGGGCACTGGCAGGCTGTACATGATGGGGCACTGGCAGGCGGCCACGGGCACTGGCAGGCTGTACATGACGGGGCACTGGCAGGCGGCAGGACACGAGCACTGGCAGGCTGTACATGACGGGGCACTGGCAGGCGGCAGGACACGGGCACTGGCAGGCTGTACACGACGGGGCACTGGCAGGCGGCAGGACACGGGCACTGACAGGCTGTACATGACGGGGCACTGACAGGCGGCAGGACACGGGCACTGGCAGGCTGTACATGATGGGGCACTGGCAGGCGGCAGGACATGGGCACTGGCAGGCTGTACATGATAGGGCACTGGCAGGCGGCAGGACACGGGCACTGGCAGGCTGTACATGATGGGGCACTGGCAGGCGGCAGGACACGGGCACTGGCAGGCTGTACATGACGGGGCACTGGCAGGCAGCCACGGGCACTGGCAGGCTGTACATGACAGGGCACTGGCAGGCGGCCACAGGCACTGGCAGGCTGTAAATGACGGGGCACTGGCGGGCGGCAGGACACGGGCACTGGCAGGCTGTACATGACAGGGCACTGGGAGGCGGCCACAGGCACTGGCAGGCTGTAAATGACGGGGCACTGGCGGGCGGCAGGACACGGGCACTGGCAGGCTGTACATGACGGGGCACTGGCGGGCGGCAGGACACGGGCACTGGCAGGCTGTACATGACGGGGCACTGGCAGGCGGCAGGACACGGGCACTGGCAGGCTGTACATGATGGGGCACTGGCAGGCGGCAGGACACGGGCACTGGCAGGCTGTACATGATGGGGCACTGGCAGGCGGCAGGACACGGGCACTGGCAGGCTGTACATGATGGGGCACTGGCAGGCGGCAGGACACAGGCACTGGCAGGCTGTACATGATGGGGCACTGGCAGGCGGCAGGACACGGGCACTGGCAGGCTGTACATGACGGGGCACTGGCAGCCGGCATGACACGGGCACTGGCAGGCTGTACATGATGGGGCACTGGCAGGCGGCAGGACACGGGCACTGGCAGGCTGTACATGACGGGGCACTGGCAGCCGGAAAGACACGGGCACTGGCAGGCTGTACATGATGGGGCACTGGCAGGCGGCAGGACACGGGCACTGGCAGGCTGTACATGATGGGGCACTGGCAGGCGGCAGGACACGAGCACTGGCAGGCTGTACATGATGGGGCACTGGCAGGCGGCAGGACACGGGCACTGGCAGGCTGTACATGATGGGGCACTGGCAGGCGGACACGGGCACTGGCAGGCTGTACATGACGGGGCACTGGCAGGCGGCAGGACACAAGCACTGGCAGGCTGTACATGAAGGGGCACTGGCAGGCAGCAGGACACGGCCGCCTGCCAGTGCCTCGTCATGTACAGCCTGCCAGTGCCCTGGCACTGGCAGGCTGTACATGATGGGGCACTGGCAGGCGGCCACGGGCACTGGCAGGCTGTAAATGATGGGGCACTGGCAGGCGGCCACGGGCACTGGCAGGCTGTACATGATGGGGCACTGGCAGGCAGACACGGGCACTGGCAGGCTGTACATGACGGGGCACTGGCAGGCGGCAGGACACGGGCACTGGCAGGCTGTACATGATGGGGCACTGGCAGGCGGCAGGACCTGGGCACTGGCAGGCTGTACATGACGGGGCACTGGCAGGCGACAGGACACAGGCACTGGCAGGCTGTACATGACGGGGCACTGGCGGGCGGCAGGACACGGGCACTGGCAGGCTGTACATGACGGGGCACTGGCAGGCTGCAGGACACGGGCACTGGCAGGCTGTACATGATGGGGCACTGGCAGGCGGCAGGACACGGGCACTGGCAGGCTGTACATGATGGGGCACTGGCAGGCGGCAGGACACGGGCACTGGCAGGCTGTACATGATGGGGCACTGGCAGGCGGCAGGACACGAGCACTGGCAGGCTGTACATGATGGGGCACTGGCAGGCGGCCACGGGCACTGGCAGGCTGTACATGATGGACACTGGCAGGCGGACACAGGCACTGGCAGGCTGTACATGACGGGGCACTGGGAGGCGGCAGGACACGAGCACTGGCAGGCTGTACATGACGGGGCACTGGCAGGCAGCAGGACACGGCCGCCTGCCAGTGCCTCGTCATGTACAGCCTGCCAGTGCCCTGGCACTGGCAGGCTGTACATGATGGGGCACTGGCAGGCGGCCACGGGCACTGGCAGGCGGACACGGGCACTGGCAGGCTGTACATGACGGGGCACTGGCAGGCGGCAGGACACGAGCACTGGCAGGCTGTACATGACGGGGCACTGGCAGGTGGCAGGACACGGGCACTGGCAGGCTGTACATGACGGGGCACTGGCATCTGGCATGACACGGGCACTGACAAGCTGTACATGACAGGGCACTGGCAGGCGGCAGGACACAAGCACTGGCAGGCTGTACATGATGGGGCACTGGCAGGCGGCAGGACACGGGCACTGGCAGGCTGTACATGATGGGGCAATGGCAGGCGGCAGGACATGGGCACTGGCAGGCTGTACATGATGGGGCACTGGCAGGCGGCAGGACACGGGCACTGGCAGGCTGTACATGATGGGGCACTGGCAGGCGGCAGGACACGGGCACTGGCAGGCTGTACATGATGGGGCACTGGCAGGCGGCAGGACACGGGCACTGGCAGGCTGTACATGATGGGGCACTGGCAGGCGGCAGGACACGGGCACTGGCAGGCTGTACATGATGGGGCACTGGCAGGCGGCAGGACACAAGCACTGGCAGGCTGTACATGATGGGGCACTGGCAGGCGGCAGGACACGGGCACTGGCAGGCTGTACATGACGGGGTACTGGCAGGCAGCCACGGGCACTGGCAGGCTGTACATGACAGGGCACTGGGAGGCGGCCACAGGCACTGGCAGGCTGTACATGGCGGGGCACTGGCAGGCGGCAGGACATGGGCACTGGCAGGCTGTACATGATGGGGCACTGGCAGGAGGCCACAGGCACTGGCAGGCTGTACATGACGGGGCACTGGCGGGCGGCAGGACACGGGCACTGGCAGGCTGTACATGACGGGGCACTGGCAGGCAGCAGGACACGGGCACTGGCAGGCTGTACATGATGGGGCACTGGCAGGCGGCAGGACACGGGCACTGGCAGGCTGTACATGATGGGGCACTGGCAGGCGGCAGGACACGGGCACTGGCAGGCTGTACATGATGGGGCACTGGCAGGCGGCAGGACACGAGCACTGGCAGGCTGTACATGATGGGGCACTGGCAGGCGGCCACGGGCACTGGCAGGCTGTACATGATGGACACTGGCAGGCGGACACAGGCACTGGCAGGCTGTACATGATGGGGCACTGGCAGGCGGCAGGACACGAGCACTGGCAGGCTGTACATGACGGGGCACTGGCAGGCAGCAGGACACGGCCGCCTGCCAGTGCCTCGTCATGTACAGCCTGCCAGTGCCCTGGCACTGGCAGGCTGTACATGATGGGGCACTGGCAGGCGGCCACGAGGACTGGCAGGCGGACACGGGCACTGGCAGGCTGTACATGATGGGGCACTGGCAGGCGGCAGGACACGGGCACTGGCAGGCTGTACATGATGGGGCACTGGCAGGCGGCCACGGGCACTGGCAGGCTGTACATGATGGGCACTGGCAGGCGGACACGGGCACTGGCAGGCTGTACATGACGGGGCACTGGAAGGCTGTACATGACGGGGCACTGGCAGGCAGCAGGACACGGCCGCCTGCCAGTGCCTCGTCATGTACAGCCTGCCAGTGCCCTGGCACTGGCAGGCTGTACATGATGGGGCACTGGTAGGCGGCCACGGGCACTGGCAGGCTGTACATGATGGGGCACTGGCAGGCGGACACGGGCACTGGCAGGCTGTACATGATGGGGCACTGGCAGGCGGCAGGACACGGGCACCGGCAGGCTGTACATGATGGGGCACTGGCAGGCGGCAGGACACGAGCACTGGCAGGCTGTACATGATGGGGCACTGGCAGGCGGCAACGGGCACTGGCAGGCTGTACATGATGGGCACTGGCAGGCGGACACGGGCACTGGCAGTCTGTACATGACGGGGCACTGGCAGGCCGCAGGACACGAGCACTGGCAGGCTGTACATGACGGGGCACTGGCAGGCAGCAGGACACGGCCGCCTGCCAGTGCCTCGTCATGTACAGCCTGCCAGTGCCCTGGCACTGGCAGGCTGTACATGATGGGGCACTGGCAGGCGGCCACGGGCACTGGCAGGCTGTACATGATGGGGCACTGGCAGGCGGGCACTGGCAGGCTGTACATGATGGGGCACTGGCAGGCGGCAGGACACGGGCACTGGCAGGCGGCAGGACACGGGCACTGGCAGGCGGCAGGACACGAGCACTGGCAGGCTGTACATGAACGGCGCACTGGCAGGCGGCAGGACACGGGCACTGGCAGGCTGTACATGATGGGGCACTGGCAGGCGGCAGGACACGGGCACTGGCAGGCTGTACATGATGGGGCACTGGCAGGCCACGGGCACTGGCAGGCTGTACATGATGGGGCACTGGCAGGCGGCAGGACACGAGCACTGGCAGGCTGTACATGATGGGCACTGGCAGGCTGTACATGACGGGAAACTGGCAGGCGGCAGGACACGAGCACTGGCAGGCTGTACATGATGGGGCACTGGCACGCAGCAGGACACGGGCACTGGCAGGCTGTACATGATGGGGCACTGGCAGGCGGCCACGGGCACTGGCAGGCTGTACATGATGGGCACTGGCAGGCGGACACGGGCACTGGCAGGCTGTACATGACGGGGCACTGGCAGGCGGCAGGACACGAGCACTGGCAGGCTGTACATGACGGGGCACTGGCAGGCAGCAGGACACGGCCGCCTGCCAGTGCCTCGTCATGTACAGCCTGCCAGTGCCCTGGCACTGGCAGGCTGTACATGATGGGGCACTAGCAGGCGGCCACGGGCACTGGCAGGCTGTACATGATGGGGCACTGGCAGGCGGACACGGGCACTGGCAGGCTGTACATGACGGGGCACTGGCAGGCGGCAGGACACGGACACTGGCAGGCTGTACATGATGGGGCACTGGCAGGCGGCAGGACACGGGCACTGGCAGGCTGTACATGATGGGGCACTGGCAGGCGGCAGGACACGGGCACTGGCAGGCTGTACATGATGGGGCACTGGCAGGCGGCAGGACACGGACACTGGCAGGCTGTACATGATGGGGCACTGGCAGGCGGCAGGACACGGGCACTGGCAGGCTGTACATGATGGGGCACTGGCAGGCGGCCACGGGCACAGGCAGGCTGTACATGATGGGCACTGGCAGGCGGACACGGGCACTGGCAGGCTGTACATGACGGGGCACTGGCAGGCGGCAGGACACGAGCACTGGCAGGCTGTACATGACGGGGCACTGGCAGGCAGCAGGACACGGCCGCCTGCCAGTGCCTCGTCATGTACAGCCTGCCAGTGCCCTGGCACTGGCAGGCTGTACATGATGGGGCACTGGCAGGCGGCCACGGGCACTGGCAGGCTGTACATGATGGGGCACTGGCAGGCGGACACGGGCACTGACAGGCTGTACATGACGGGGCACTGGCAGGCGGCAGGACAAGAGCACTGGCAGGCTGTACATGATGGGGCACTGGCAGGCGGCAGGACACGGGCACTGGCAGGCTGTACATGATGGGGCACTGGCAGGCGGCAGGACACGGGCACTGGCAGGCTGTACATGATGGGGCACTGGCAGGCGGCAGGACACGGGCACTGGCAGGCTGTACATGATGGGGCACTGGCAGGCGGCAGGACACGGGCACTGGCAGGCTGTACATGATGGGACACTGGCAGGCTGTACATGATGGGGCACTGGCAGGCGGCAGGACACGGGCACTGGCAGGCTGTACATGATGGGGCACTGGCAGGCGGCAGGACACGAGCACTGGCAGGCTGTACATGATGGGGCACTGGCAGGCGGCCACGGGCACTGGCAGGCTGTACATGATGGGCACTGGCAGGCGGACACGGGCACTGGCAGGCTGTACATGACGGGGCACTGGCAGGCCGCAGGACACGAGCACTGGCAGGCTGTACATGACGGGGCACTGGCAGGCAGCAGGACACGGCCGCCTGCCAGTGCCTCGTCATGTACAGCCTGAAAGTGCCCTGGCACTGGCAGGCTGTACATGATGGGGCACTGGTAGGCGGCCACGGGCACTGGCAGGCTGTACATGATGGGGCACTGGCAGGCGGCCACAGGCACTGGCAGGCTGTACATGATGGGGCACTGGCAGGCGGCAGGACACGGGCACTGGCAGGCTGTACATGATGGGGCACTGGCAGGCGGCAGGACACGGGCACTGGCAGGCTGTACATGATGGGGCACTGGCAGGCGGCAGGACACGGGCACTGGCAGGCTGTACATGATGGGGCACTGGCAGGCGGCAGGACACGGGCACTGGCAGGCTGTACATGATGGGGCACTGGCAGGCGGCAGGACACGGGCACTGGCAGGCTGTACATGATGGGGCACTGGCAGGCGGCAGGACTCGGGCACTGGCAGGCTGTACATGATGGGGCACTGGCAGGCGGCAGGACACGGGCACTGGCAGGCTGTACATGATGGGGCACTGGCAGGCGGCAGGACACGAGCACTGGCAGGCTGTACATGATGGGGCACTGGCAGGCGGCCACGGGCACTGGCAGGCTGTACATGATGGGCACTGGCAGGCGGACACGGGCACTGGCAGGCTGTACATGACGGGGCACTGGCAGGCCGCAGGACACGAGCACTGGCAGGCTGTACATGACGGGGCACTGGCAGGCAGCAGGACACGGCCGCCTGCCAGTGCCTCGTCATGTACAGCCTGAAAGTGCCTGGCACTGGTAGGCTGTACATGATGGGGCACTGGCAGGCGGCCACGGGCACTGGCAGGCTGTACATGATGGGGCACTGGCAGGCGGCCACAGGCACTGGCAGGCTGTACATGATGGGGCACTGGCAGGCGGCAGGACACGGGCACTGGCAGGCTGTACATGATGGGGCACTGGCAGGCGGCAGGACACGGGCACTGGCAGGCTGTACATGATGGGGCACTGGCAGGCGGCAGGACACGGGCACTGGCAGGCTGTACATGATGGGGCACTGGCAGGCGGCAGGACACGGGCACTGGCAGGCTGTACATGATGGGGCACTGGCAGGCGGCAGGACACGGGCACTGGCAGGCTGTACATGATGGGGCACTGGCAGGCTGTACATGATGGGGCACTGGCAGGCTGTACATGATGGGGCACTGGCAGGCGGCAGGACACGGGCACTGGCAGGCTGTACATGATGGGGCACTGGCAGGCGGACACGGGCACTGGCAGGCTGTACATGACGGGGCACTGGCAGGCGGCAGGACACAAGCACTGGCAGGCTGTACATGAAGGGGCACTGGCAGGCAGCAGGACACGGCCGCCTGCCAGTGCCTCGTCATGTACAGCCTGCCAGTGCCCTGGCACTGGCAGGCTGTACATGATGGGGCACTGGCAGGCGGCCACGGGCACTGGCAGGCTGTACATGATGGGGCACTGGCAGGCGGCCACGGGCACTGGCAGGCTATACATGATGGGGCACTGGCAGGCAGACACGGGCACTGGCAGGCTGTACATGACGGGGCACTGGCAGGCGGCAGGACACGGGCACTGGCAGGCTGTACATGATGGGGCACTGGCAGGCGGCAGGACCTGGGCACTGGCAGGCTGTACATGACGGGGCACTGGCAGGCGACAGGACACAGGCACTGGCAGGCTGTACATGACGGGGCACTGGCGGGCGGCAGGACACGGGCACTGGCAGGCTGTACATGACGGGGCACTGGCAGGCTGCAGGACACGGGCACTGGCAGGCTGTACATGATGGGGCACTGGCAGGCGGCAGGACACGGGCACTGGCAGGTGTACATGATGGGTCACTGGCAGGCGGCAGGACACGGGCACTGGCAGGCTGTACATGATGGGGCACTGGCAGGCGGCAGGACACGAGCACTGGCAGGCTGTACATGATGGGGCACTGGCAGGCGGCCACGGGCACTGGCAGGCTGTACATGATGGACACTGGCAGGCGGACACAGGCACTGGCAGGCTGTACATGACAGGGCACTGGGAGGCGGCAGGACACGAGCACTGGCAGGCTGTACATGACGGGGCACTGGCAGGCAGCAGGACACGGCCGCCTGCCAGTGCCTCGTCATGTACAGCCTGCCAGTGCCCTGGCACTGGCAGGCTGTACATGATGGGGCACTGGCAGGCGGCCACGGGCACTGGCAGGCGGACACGGGCACTGGCAGGCTGTACATGACGGGGCACTGGCAGGCGGCAGGACACGAGCACTGGCAGGCTGTACATGACGGGGCACTGGCAGGTGGCATGACACGGGCACTGACAGGCTGTACATGATGGGGCACTGGCAGGCGGCAGGACACGGGCACTGGCAGGTTGTACATGATGGGTCACTGGCAGGCGGCAGGACACGGGCACTGGCAGGCTGTACATGATGGGGCACTGGCAGGCGGCAGGACACGAGCACTGGCAGGCTGTACATGATGGGGCACTGGCAGGCGGCCACGGGCACTGGCAGGCGACAGGACACAGGCACTGGCAGGCTGTACATGACGGGGCACTGGCGGGCGGCAGGACACGGGCACTGGCAGGCTGTACATGATGGGGCACTGGCAGGCTGCAGGACACGGGCACTGGCAGGCTGTACATGATGGGGCACTGGCAGGCGGCAGGACACGGGCACTGGCAGGTTGTACATGATGGGTCACTGGCAGGCGGCAGGACACGGGCACTGGCAGGCTGTACATGATGGGGCACTGGCAGGCGGCAGGACACGAGCACTGGCAGGCTGTACATGATGGGGCACTGGCAGGCGGCCACGGGCACTGGCAGGCTGTACATGATGGACACTGGCAGGCGGACACAGGCACTGGCAGGCTGTACATGACGGGGCACTGGGAGGCGGCAGGACACGAGCACTGGCAGGCTGTACATGACGGGGCACTGGCAGGCAGCAGGACACGGCCGCCTGCCAGTGCCTCGTCATGTACAGCCTGCCAGTGCCCTGGCACTGGCAGGCTGTACATGATGGGGCACTGGCAGGCGGCCACGGGCACTGGCAGGCTGTACATGACGGGGCACTGGCAGGCGGCAGGACACGAGCACTGGCAGGCTGTACATGACGGGGCACTGGCAGGTGGCATGACACGGGCACTGACAGGCTGTACATGATGGGGGCACTGGCAGGCGGCAGGACACGGGCACTGGCAGGCTGTACATGATGGGGCACTGGCAGGCGGCAGGACACAAGCACTGGCAGGCTGTACATGATGGGGCACTGGCAGGCGGCAGGACACGGGCACTGGCAGGCTGTACATGACGGGGCACTGGCAGGCAGCCACGGGCACTGGCAGGCTGTACATGACAGGGCACTGGGAGGCGGCCACAGGCACTGGCAGGCTGTACATGACGGGGCACTGGCAGGCGGCAGGACATGGGCACTGGCAGGCTGTACATGATGGGGCACTGGCAGGAGGCCACAGGCACTGGCAGGCTGTACATGACGGGGCACTGGCGGGCGGCAGGGACACGGGCACTGGCAGGCTGTACATGACGGGGCACTGGCAGGCAGCAGGACACGGGCACTGGCAGGTTGTACATGATGGGGCACTGGCAGGCGGCGGGACACGGGCACTGGCAGGCGGCAGGACACGGGCACTGGCAGGCTGTACATGATGGGGCACTGGCAGGCGGCAGGACACGAGCACTGGCAGGCTGTACATGATGGGGCACTGGCAGGTGGCCACGGGCACTGGCAGGCTGTACATGATGGACACTGGCAGGCGGACACAGGCACTGGCAGGCTGTACATGATGGGGCACTGGCAGGCGGCCACGGGCACTGGCAGGCTGTACATGATGGGCACTGGCAGGCGGACACGAGCACTGGCAGGCTGTACATGACGGGGCACTGGCAGGCAGCAGGACACGGCCGCCTGCCAGTGCCTCGTCATGTACAGCCTGCCAGTGCCCTGGCACTGGCAGGCTGTTCATGATGGGGCACTAGCAGGCGGCCACGGGCACTGGCAGGCTGTACATGATGGGGCACTGGCAGGCGGACACGGGCACTGGCAGGCTGTACATGACGGGGCACTGGCAGGCGGCAGGACACGGGCACTGGCAGGCTGTACATGATGGGGCACTAGCAGGCGGCAGGACACGGGCACTGGCAGGCTGTACATGATGGGGCGCTGGCAGGCGGCAGGACACGGGCACTGGCAGGCTGTACATGATGGGGCACTGGCAGGCGGCAGGACACGGACACTGGCAGGCTGTACATGATGGGGCACTGGCAGGCGGCAGGACACGGGCACTGGCAGGCTGTACATGATGGGGCACTGGCAGGCGGCCACGGGCACAGGCAGGCTGTACATGATGGGCACTGGCAGGCGGACACGGGCACTGGCAGGCGGACACGGGCACTGGCAGGCTGTACATGACGGGCACTGGCAGGCGGCAGGACACGAGCACTGGCAGGCTGTACATGACGGGGCACTGGCAGGTGGCATGACACGGGCACTGACAGGCTGTACATGATGGGGCACTGGCAGGCAGCAGGACACGGCCGCCTGCCAGTGCCTCGTCATGTACAGCCTGCCAGTGCCCTGGCACTGGCAGGCTGTACATGATGGGGCACTGGCAGGCGGCCACGGGCACTGGCAGGCTGTACATGATGGGGCACTGGCAGGCGGCAGGACACGGGCACTGGCAGGCTGTACATGATGGGGCACTGGCAGGCGGCAGGACACGAGCACTGGCAGGCTGTACATGATGGGGCACTGGCAGGCGGCCACGGGCACTGGCAGGCTGTACATGATGGGCACTGGCAGGCGGACACGGGCACTGGCAGGCTGTACATGACGGGGCACTGGCAGGCCGCAGGACACGAGCACTGGCAGGCTGTACATGACGGGACACTGGCAGGCAGCAGGACACGGCCGCCTGCCAGTGCCTCGTCATGTACAGCCTGAAAGTGCCCTGGCACTGGTAGGCTGTACATGATGGGGCACTGGCAGGCGGCCACGGGCACTGGCAGGCTGTACATGATGGGGCACTGGCAGGCGGCCACAGGCACTGGCAGGCTGTACATGATGGGGCACTGGCAGGCGGCAGGACACGGGCACTGGCAGGCTGTACATGATGGGGCACTGGCAGGCGGCAGGACACGGGCACTGGCAGGCTGTACATGATGGGGCACTGGCAGGCGGCAGGACACGGGCACTGGCAGGCTGTACATGATGGGGCACTGGCAGGCGGCAGGACACGGGCACTGGCAGGCTGTACATGATGGGGCACTGGCAGGCGGCAGGACACGGGCACTGGCAGGCTGTACATGATGGGGCACTGGCAGGCGGCAGGACTCGGGCACTGGCAGGCTGTACATGACGGGGCACTGGCAGCCGGAAAGACACGGGCACTGGCAGGCTGTACATGATGGGGCACTGGCAGGCGGCAGGACACGGGCACTGGCAGGCTGTACATGATGGGGCACTGGCAGGCTGTACATGATGGGGCACTGGCAGGCGGCAGGACACGGGCACTGGCAGGCTGTACATGATGGGGCACTGGCAGGCGGACACGGGCACTGGCAGGCTGTACATGACGGGGCACTGGCAGGCGGCAGGACACAAGCACTGGCAGGCTGTACATGAAGGGGCACTGGCAGGCAGCAGGACACGGCCGCCTGCCAGTGCCTCGTCATGTACAGCCTGCCAGTGCCCTGGCACTGGCAGGCTGTACATGATGGGGCACTGGCAGGCGGCCACGGGCACTGGCAGGCTGTACATGATGGGGCACTGGCAGGCGGCCACGGGCACTGGCAGGCTGTACATGATGGGGCACTGGCAGGCAGACACGGGCACTGGCAGGCTGTACATGACGGGGCACTGGCAGGCGGCAGGACACGGGCACTGGCAGGCTGTACATGATGGGGCACTGGCAGGCGGCAGGACCTGGGCACTGGCAGGCTGTACATGACGGGGCACTGGCAGGCGACAGGACACAGGCACTGGCAGGCTGTACATGACGGGGCACTGGCGGGCGGCAGGACACGGGCACTGGCAGGCTGTACATGACGGGGCACTGGCAGGCTGCAGGACACGGGCACTGGCAGGCTGTACATGATGGGGCACTGGCAGGCGGCAGGACACGGGCACTGGCAGGTTGTACATGATGGGTCACTGGCAGGCGGCAGGACACGGGCACTGGCAGGCTGTACATGATGGGGCACTGGCAGGCGGCAGGACACGAGCACTGGCAGGCTGTACATGAAGGGGCACTGGCAGGCGGCCACGGGCACTGGCAGGCTGTACATGATGGACACTGGCAGGCGGACACAGGCACTGGCAGGCTGTACATGATGGGGCACTGGCAGGCGGCCACGGGCACTGGCAGGCTGTACATGATGGGCACTGGCAGGCGGACACGGGCACTGGCAGGCTGTACATGACGGGGCACTGGGAGGCGGCAGGACACGAGCACTGGCAGGCTGTACATGACGGGGCACTGGCAGGCAGCAGGACACGGCCGCCTGCCAGTGCCTCGTCATGTACAGCCTGCCAGTGCCCTGGCACTGGCAGGCTGTACATGATGGGGCACTGGCAGGCGGCCACGGGCACTGGCAGGCGGACACGGGCACTGGCAGGCTGTACATGACGGGGCACTGGCAGGCGGCAGGACACGAGCACTGGCAGGCTGTACATGACGGGGCACTGGCAGGTGGCATGACACGGGCACTGACAGGCTGTACATGATGGGGCACTGGCAGGCGGCAGGACACGGGCACTGGCAGGTTGTACATGATGGGTCACTGGCAGGCGGCAGGACACGGGCACTGGCAGGCTGTACATGATGGGGCACTGGCAGGCGGCAGGACACGAGCACTGGCAGGCTGTACATGATGGGGCACTGGCAGGCGGCCACGGGCACTGGCAGGCGACAGGACACAGGCACTGGCAGGCTGTACATGACGGGGCACTGGCGGGCGGCAGGACACGGGCACTGGCAGGCTGTACATGACGGGGCACTGGCAGGCTGCAGGACACGGGCACTGGCAGGCTGTACATGATGGGGCACTGGCAGGCGGCAGGACACGGGCACTGGCAGGTTGTACATGATGGGTCACTGGCAGGCGGCAGGACACGGGCACTGGCAGGCTGTACATGATGGGGCACTGGCAGGCGGCAGGACACGAGCACTGGCAGGCTGTACATGATGGGGCACTGGCAGGCGGCCACGGGCACTGGCAGGCTGTACATGATGGACACTGGCAGGCGGACACAGGCACTGGCAGGCTGTACATGACGGGGCACTGGGAGGCGGCAGGACACGAGCACTGGCAGGCTGTACATGACGGGGCACTGGCAGGCAGCAGGACACGGCCGCCTGCCAGTGCCTCGTCATGTACAGCCTGCCAGTGCCCTGGCACTGGCAGGCTGTACATGATGGGGCACTGGCAGGCGGCCACGGGCACTGGCAGGCGGACACGGGCACTGGCAGGCTGTACATGACGGGGCACTGGCAGGCGGCAGGACACGAGCACTGGCAGGCTGTACATGACGGGGCACTGGCAGGTGGCATGACACGGGCACTGACAGGCTGTACATGATGGGGCACTGGCAGGCGGCAGGACACGGGCACTGGCAGGCTGTACATGATGGGGCACTGGCAGGCGGCAGGACACAAGCACTGGCAGGCTGTACATGATGGGGCACTGGCAGGCGGCAGGACACGGGCACTGGCAGGCTGTACATGACGGGGCACTGGCAGGCAGCCACGGGCACTGGCAGGCTGTACATGACAGGGCACTGGGAGGCGGCCACAGGCACTGGCAGGCTGTACATGACGGGGCACTGGCAGGCGGCAGGACATGGGCACTGGCAGGCTGTACATGATGGGGCACTGGCAGGAGGCCACAGGCACTGGCAGGCTGTACATGACGGGGCACTGGCGGGCGGCAGGACACGGGCACTGGCAGGCTGTACATGACGGGGCACTGGCAGGCAGCAGGACACGGGCACTGGCAGGTTGTACATGATGGGGCACTGGCAGGCGGCGGGACACGGGCACTGGCAGGCTGTACATGATGGGGCACTGGCAGGCGGCAGGACACGGGCACTGGCAGGCTGTACATGATGGGGCACTGGCAGGCGGCAGGACACGAGCACTGGCAGGCTGTACATGATGGGGCACTGGCAGGTGGCCACGGGCACTGGCAGGCTGTACATGATGGACACTGGCAGGCGGACACACACTGGCAGGCTGTACATGATGGGGCACTGGCAGGCGGCCACGGGCACTGGCAGGCTGTACATGATGGGCACTGGCAGGCGGACACGGGCACTGGCAGGCTGTACATGACGGGGCACTGGCAGGCGGCAGGACACGAGCACTGGCAGGCTGTACATGACGGGGCACTGGCAGGCAGCAGGACACGGCCGCCTGCCAGTGCCTCGTCATGTACAGCCTGCCAGTGCCCTGGCACTGGCAGGCTGTTCATGATGGGGCACTAGCAGGCGGCCACGGGCACTGGCAGGCTGTACATGATGGGGCACTGGCAGGCGGACACGGGCACTGGCAGGCTGTACATGACGGGGCACTGGCAGGCGGCAGGACACGGGCACTGGCAGGCTGTACATGATGGGGCACTAGCAGGCGGCAGGACACGGGCACTGGCCAGGCTGTACATGATGGGGCGCTGGCAGGCGGCAGGACACGGGCACTGGCAGGCTGTACATGATGGGGCACTGGCAGGCGGCAGGACACGGACACTGGCAGGCTGTACATGATGGGGCACTGGCAGGCGGCAGGACACGGGCACTGGCAGGCTGTACATGATGGGGCACTGGCAGGCGGCCACGGGCACAGGCAGGCTGTACATGATGGGCACTGGCAGGCGGACACGGGCACTGGCAGGCGGCAGGACACGAGCACTGGCAGGCTGTACATGACGGGGCACTGGCAGGCAGCAGGACACGGCCGCCTGCCAGTGCCTCGTCATGTACAGCCTGCCAGTGCCCTGGCACTGGCAGGCTGTACATGATGGGGCACTGGCAGGCGGCCACGGGCACTGGCAGGCTGTACATGATGGGGCACTGGCAGGCGGACACGGGCACTGGCAGGCTGTACATGACGGGGCACTGGCAGGCGGCAGGACAAGAGCACTGGCAGGCTGTACATGATGGGGCACTGGCAGGCGGCAGGACACGGGCACTGGCAGGCTGTACATGATGGGGCCACTGGCAGGCGGCAGGACACGGGCACTGGCAGGCTGTACATGATGGGGCACTGGCAGGCGGCAGGACACGGGCACTGGCAGGCTGTACATGATGGGGCACTGGCAGGCGCAGGACACGGGCACTGCAGGCTGTACATGATGGGACACTGGCAGGCTGTACATGATGGGGCACTGGCAGGCGGCAGGACACGGGCACTGGCAGGCTGTACATGATGGGGGCACTGGCAGGCGGCAGGACACGAGCACTGGCAGGCTGTACATGATGGGGCACTGGCAGGCGGCCACGGGCACTGGCAGGCTGTACATGATGGGCACTGGCAGGCGGACACGGGCACTGGCAGCTGTACATGACGGGGCACTGGCAGGCCGCAGGACACGAGCACTGGCAGGCTGTACATGACGGGGCACTGGCAGGCAGCAGGACACGGCCGCCTGCCAGTGCCTCGTCATGTACAGCCTGAAGTGCCCTGGCACTGGCAGGCTGTACATGATGGGGCACTGGCAGGCGGCCACGGGCACTGGCAGGCTGTACATGATGGGGCACTGGCAGGCGGCCACAGGCACTGGCAGGCTGTACATGATGGGGCACTGGCAGGCGGACACGGGCACTGGCAGGCTGTACATGACGGGGCACTGGCAGGCGGCAGGACACGGGCACTGGCAGGCTGTACATGATGGGGCACTGACAGGCGGCAGGACACGGGCACTGGCAGGCTGAACATGACGGGGCACTGGCAGGCGACAGGACACAGGCACTGGCAGGCAGTACATGACGGGGCACTGGCAGGCGGCAGGACACGGGCACTGGCAGGCTGTACATGATGGGGCACTGGCAGGCGGCAGGAACACGGGCACTGGCAGGCTGTACATGATGGGGCACTGGCAGGCGGCAGGACACGGGCACTGGGCAGGCTGTACATGATGGGGCACTGGCAGGCAGCAGGACACGAGCACTGGCAGGCTGTACATGAACGGCGCACTGGCAGGCGGCAGGACACGGGCACTGGCAGGCTGTACATGATGGGGCACTGGCAGGCGGCAGGACACGAGCACTGGCAGGCTGTACATGATGGGGCACTGGCAGGCGCAGGACACGGGCACTGGCAGGCTGTACATGATGGGGCACTGGCAGGCGGCC
The DNA here is from genome assembly GCA_037952835.1 of Lithobates septentrionalis. NCBI lineage: Eukaryota > Metazoa > Chordata > Amphibia > Anura > Ranidae > Lithobates > Lithobates septentrionalis. The sequence continues at coordinate 1,241,756 of JBBDGP010000713.1, read as the reverse complement.
ACGGGCACTGGCAGGCTGTACATGATGGGGCACTGGCAGGCAGCCACAGGCACTGGCAGGCTTGTACATGACGGGGCACTGGCAGGCGGCCACAGGCACTGGCAGGCTGTACATAACGGGGCACTGGCAGGCTGCCACGGGCACATGACGGGGCACTGGCAGGCGGCAGGACACGGGCACTGGCAGGCTGTACAGACGGGGGCACTTGGCAAGGAGGCAGGACACGGGCACTGGCAGGCTGTACATGATGGGGCACTGGCAGGCGGCAGGACACGGACACTGGAGGCTGTACATGATGGGGCACTGGCAGGCGGCAGGACACGGGCACTGGCAGGCTGTACATGATGGGGCACTGGCAGGCGGCAGGACACGAGCATTGGCAGGCTGTACATGATGGGCACTGGCAGGCTGTACATGACGGGGAAACTGGCAGGCGGCAGGACACGAGCACTGGCAGGCTGTACATGACGGGGCACTGGCAGGCAGCAGGACACGGCCGCCTGCCAGTGCCCTCATCATGTACAGCCTGCCAGTGCCCTGGCACTGGCAGGCTGTACATGATGGGGCACTGGCAGGCAGCGACGGGCACTGGCAGGCTGTACATGATGGGGCACTGGCAGGCGGACACGGGCACTGGCAGGCTGTACATGACGGGCACTGGCAGGCGGCAGGGACACGAGCAACTGGCAGGCTGTACATGACGGGGTACTGGCAGGCGCAGGACACAGGCACTGGCAGGCTGTACATGATGGGGCACGTCCCCAGTCTCTGAGAAAACAGAGGAAGGGGGCCCTGGATTCATCCAAATTAGGTTTAGGGGGATATGGAGGGGTTCAATGACCAGCCTACACGTACCCACCTAGGTATAACATACCCCAATATCACAAGTGCCCTTTGTGAGCTGACTCGACAGTATTTGGTCAGCAGACAAACAAAAGGTTGTTCAGTAGACCATATAGGCATACATGAGAGAAAGGAGAGGGGAACCAGGAAGGACCCCAAAAAAAGATGGTCTGCTGCAGAACAAATATTGTGAACCTAGATTACTTTATTTGTGTCAAAGTTAATAACAGTACAAAATTCCACAACCCATGTGTTAAAAATAGGGCAGAGGTCCTATTGTGTGCAGGTGGCCACCAGAGACAATCCACATACATTCATCACTCACGCACTAGCACCCATATCAATAATATCAAATGGAGACCCGGGTCTATCTAATAATCACAAAGTCCTCAACAGGGTATACTGTGTAAATACCAGGTCTCAATATTTACTGAATAAAGTGCAGGTGCTTAGGTGATTCATGAGAATCCATTCATGTGTGACTCCGGTCACCGAAGGAAGGACAAATAACCACACTGTAAGCTGGGGATCTCAAGAGTCCCAATGGATCAGTTCAATAACATCAAGTGAGGGGACAGTTTCAGTGTCTTGTGCAGGGGAGGTAACCGGCAGACGGCCGTAGATGAAATGCCTCCCTGTGCTGGGGTGCAATAAAGCCTCACCGTTTGTCGTCTTCAGTGATAGGATGCTGGGCCCACGGAAGTTGCCGGTAGCCACGCCAGTGTGGTATGGAGGAGCCGTCACGTAGTGTGTTTGTCCGTCCTCGGCACAGATACTTTCTTCCGGGTCTGTCACGAGAGGATGTACGGGGAGTCACAGGGTTCAGACGTATAGACGCTCCACGCTCAATCTGTCAGTATGGTCCAGGGGGAGCGTACAGTTTCAGTGTCTACCACGGGACTCAACCCGATATCCGGAATCCAATCGAGATATTTCACCACCACTCAGAGGGTTTCTCAATGATGCGTGGGGGTCTCTGTGCCAGCTGCACATAGGTTAGACGCTTACGCGTTTCGCTTGTATCCAAGCTTCTTCAGAGCTAAAGTGGTGTCCGTAGCTGGATGTTTAAATAGGGTTACGTTCAGTATTCAATATCCTGTCATTATAACCAGCACCTGGTCATCACAGCCTAACCATAATGAGCATTCACCAAATTGTGCAAACATACTCATGTATACCTGTTGGATTACAAATTCAAACAGATCTTTTTAGTGGTAGCATAAACATCAATTCAATCAGTTTGTATGTGTAGTCAGATATAAATATTCCGTCACTATTACATTAATAAGGAATAGTGAGGTGGTTTTTTATGCAGTTGCTTTTGTTACAACACCATAGCCGCAGGGTGCTACAATTTCCATCACATTGGCTAGTGTATGGCCCAACGATAACCACAGAAAATAGAAAAAATAAGATTTGTGATTATTAGATAGACCCGGGTCTCCATTTGATATTATTGATATGGGGTGCTAGTGCGTGAGTGATGAATGTATGTGGATTGTCTCTGGTGGCCACCTGCACACAATAGGACCTCTGCCCTATTTTATACACATGGGTTGTGGAATTTTGTACTGTTATTAACTTCGTCCCCAGTCTCTGACCATCTCCTGTATAAAATATTTTTTAAAAACAGTCACTTTCGGTTTCGGTGCTGTTTTGGTATCAGCACCAAAAAACCCATTCGGTGCATCCCTAGATAAAACTAATTAAAACCTGCCACAATATCCAAATAAAACCACAGTATAGAAAAACAAATATTATTGAACTCTAGTCTTTGCTGAAAAAAATCAATTGACAAACTTCAGTAGATGACGTAATAATAAGTGGTCAGATCAGGGACTCTGCTGCCTTAATTCATTAGTGCTGGACTGGGTATAAACCTGGTTTTGTTCTCACAGTATTCAAGTATAAAAAAGAAAACCATTGTGCAGACAGTCCGAGGAATAATAGCCTGTGTGATGACGATAAATAACACTCACACTATCACTGCAGAGTAGATCGCACATAAAAGGTTAGTTGCACACAAAAACACTGCTCCTCATCCGCCGACAATGCTGACCTAGCACTGTGGGTGACTTTACTGGCTCCAGTACAATGACTCCAGTGAAAATCCGTTGTTTCGTCAGATTAGGCGACCCCCAGAATGTGTAACGGAAGTAACGGTTCGTTGCCGCATCTTGCTACACCCCGCACTCCTGCACAATAAGGATACACTGAGAAGGGGGAAAGCGGACATCGTGTTACACCCACCGGAGTTTTGCATTTTACTTATTTTTAACAGTAAACAGGTTATATCATGACGTACAGTACTGAATTTCACTATATAGCCTAACTTTACTGTTAAATAAGTGTAAAATGCAAAACTCCTGTGGGTGTAACAAGATGTCCGCTCTCCCCCTTCTCAGTGTATCCTTACTTATGGAGGAGTGCGGGATGTAGAAAGACGAAACGTCACTTCCGTTAACTTTCTGACGGATCGCCAAATCTGATGAAACACCGTACAACATACAGTCTAGTACACCTGCATGCGCACTGGATTAGATGCGGTAGTGTCACTTCCGCCCGGAGTTGGGCGGCTTTACTCTCTGCAAGGCTGTTAGTGGGCGTGGATTTCGAGATAGCATGGCGATGGGTGACAAGCAAGCGGCTCAGCAGCCCGGAGCCTTCAAACAGCACACAAGAGTGGTAGACACCGAGGACGGAGAGCGCAGGAGCGCGAGAATAAAGGTGAGAAGGGGGAGGGGAAGATAGCTGTGTGCCACGTGCTCGCCCCAGGTGTTTCTGCTGTACAGCAAAGTGTACTGTGCACTGTGCGAGGAAAGTAGACCAGGGGCCCCTAGTGGTCTGCAATCCACCGTACTGTGTGTTCCTGGTGGAAACTCTTCTCACGCTTCCTGTCTCGGTGACAACAGGACAGGAAGTGATGAGAGTACTTTCACTGGGGACACAGACAAGAGCATGAGTGAGGTGAATTCCCTTCTGTTCCCTGAGCGTTTTCCACTGCCTCTTCTTCTAGTGACATATGAATTTCTGTCCCTTTTCATTCTACGGAAACTGTGGTCACCAGGACACCCCTCCCCTCCCCCAATACAAAAATAAATGTTTTGTCTTTACATACATTTTTAAAGTCAAAATGTGTGTGTTTTTTTTTTTTTTTTTTAACTTTAACCACTTCAGCCCCGGAAAGATTTACCCCTTGATGACCAGGCCATTTTTTGAGATACAGCACTGCGTTACTTTAACAGACAATTGCGTGATCGTGCGACATACCCAAATACAATTGATGTCCCTTTTGCCCACAAATAGAGTTTTCTTTTGGTGTTATTTGATTACCTCTGCAATTTTTATTTTTTTGCGCTAAAAACAAAAAAAGACTGACAATTTAAAAAAAAAATATATATATATATATTTTTTTTTTTTTTTTTTTTTGCTTTAATAAATATCCAAGAAAAAAAAAAGGGCTTCTAAATCAGCTTAGACCAATGTTTATTCTACAATAAGCGTATACTGATTGGTTTGAGCAAAAGTTATAGCATCTGCAAAATAGGGGATAGGTTTGTGGACTTTTAATTTTTTTTACAAATATTTTTACTAGTATTGGTGGAGATCTACAATTTTTTTTTTTTTTTTGCAGGACTGCGACATTGTGGAAGACAAATCTGACCCCAAGTGACTCTTTTTGGGGACCAGTGACCCCAATACAGTGATCCTGGAATGGCGACAAACTTTTACCCTTTTAAATCTCCATGGGCGCCGTTTAAAAAAATTCTACAGGTTGCATGTTTATTACTTACAGGGGAGGTCTAGGGCTAGAATTATTGCTCTCGCTCTACCGATCGCGGCGACCCCTCACGTGTGTGGTTTGAACGCCATTTTCATATGTAGGCGCTACTCGCGTTTGCTTCTGCACGCGAGCTCGGTGGAACGGGGCAAGTTTAAAAATTTTAGTTATTTTTTTCTTATTTATATTAACTTTTTATTTTTACACTGTTCTTTAAAAAAAAAAATGTGTCACTTTTATTCCTATTACAAGGAATGTAAACATCCCTTGTAATAGAAAAAAAGCATGACAGGTCCTCTTAAATATGAGATCTGGGGTCAAAAAGACCTCAGATCTCATATTTTCACTAACATGCTAAAAAAAAAATAAAAAAAAAAAATAGTCCTTTTAAGAGCTATGGGCGGAAGTGATGTTTTGACGTCGCTCCCGCCCTGCAATGGTATGGAGACGGGTGGGGGCCATCTTCCCCTCACTCGTCTCCTTACCAAGGAAGGAGAAGGATCCGATTGCCGACGGATCCGGTAAGCGGCGGAAGGCCCTCCCGCCGCCGATAAAAGTGATCTTGCGGCCAATCCACCGCAGAGAGCACTAGTATCGGAAACCGGACCGCCCGCTGAAGAAGAGGTTACCGGGGTTATGGCAGGTAGCTGCTGCCATAACAAAGATATCCCTTGTCAAAGATAAGACTTATATCGGCGTGCGGCGGTCCGGAAGTGGTTAATTGGACAGCTGGTGATGCGGCAGTGACACAACAAGGTCTTGCTGGTAGTTAGAATCTTTAATATTTGCAAACAAAATGAAGGTTTCCTTTTTAGAATAACAAGCTGCCAGGTTAGGAAAACAGTGATATCAGAACCAATTCAATCATAGAGCTTGCAGTGTACATAGATTTGAAAAACGATGGGATAAAGGAATATTCCTGAAGGTTTATCTCATGGTTAATGTGAAATCTTGTGAATGTATTAATGCAGTGCATGTTATTAAGCTTGCAGAGCTTGGATTCATTGAATGAGTTTACCAAAAATATAAATATTGCAGAATATGTAGCCTTATGCTACATAACTAAGCTCCATTCCATGCTGAATAGACTAAATTACTAAGGTATCTTTAAATAGAAACCATTTTATTAAAATAAAGCAAATCCCGTTTTTTTTTTTTTTAAATCATTGATATTTGGTATAGGCATCTGTTTTTTTAAACAAACACTATAAAGTGCAGCGCAAAAATCATGAGAGAAACAAAAGTCCTAAATAAGGCAAAAATTTCTCTTCTGAAAAGTTTCTTCTTGCTATAAGACACTCGAGGTTCATCAAAGTTACTGAGCAAATATACTGCTTACCAGATGGAAGATCAAAGTAGGCATAAATAGCACCAATGCTGGATACGCCCGGATCAGATGATCTGATGGTCTTTGGTGACAGCCAACAGCTTATCCTCCAGTGTGACAGGCGATGAAATACCTCCAAGGTGCGGTAAAATAGGAAAAAGAAGGGACATCTAAGAGCGTTCCATATGGCTCAGTATTTTATTTCATATAACACATCAGGATACAATCCATGTAAAGCGCGTGCAGAAAGCGCTGTTAAAACTCATAAAAATCCAAGAGCGGGGATGCAACAGACTGTTCGCATCCGAACAGCTGTGAGATGACAACGGGTGACGTCAGACTCCGCCCCCATACGCGGCGTTCTGTCCAATGGGTCAGCAGGGGTGGAGTCAGGCTGTCACCCGGGATCTTAAATACTTGCCGACTGTCAGCAAGAAGTGTATCTCAGAGCGGAAACGGAAGCGCAATTCCACAATAGCTAATTCCTGAGCAGAGACACTTGCTGATAATGTGGCAGTATAAAAAGATAATAATAAAAGCTACCACTTGATTGTAAATACATTAATTAATGCACACTTACTAATCTACACTCAAAGCATAGATACACCATTTGTCCATATAAGTAATAGGACATAATAGGAATGGTCGGAATAGTCACCCGCTGCCATCTCTGATACGTTATAACAACACTAAATGTACTAAAACGACAAATGCATTAAACTAGCACAAAATGTTATTATAAATTCTATAAAAAATCTTTAAAAACATACATATAATAAGAAACATACATTAAAACTGGTAAATGTAAAAGGCATTAAAAAAAGCTCATTTGTCAGAAATAAAACAATTGAGGTCGAACTCAATGTTTAACCCTCTAGGGACTCCTACTTTTGTTTCATGAATCCATAGAGATTCTCGGCGACTCAATTGCCTAATAAAATTTCCGCCCCTCCAATGTTTCGAAACTTTTTCTATACCCCAGAAATGCAATTTCCTCGGGTCCCTATTGTGGCATATTCTAAAATGTTTCGATACATAATGTGACTTTAAACCTTTTTTGATGTTATTCACATGCTCCGCTATACGGACGCCCATAGGTCGGGAGGTTCTTCCTACATATTGCAGTCCGCATTCGCACTGCAACTTGTACACGACTCCTACCGTATCGCATGTAATTAAGTTCTTAATCTAATAGGTTCTGTTAGTGGCGGTAGCATTAAATTCTTTTCTTTTCTTAACATTAAATGTACATTGCCTGCATGCTGGGCATTTACCGCAGGCATAAAATCCTGACATGAAGCTAAAGATTCTACTTTCTTTAATCACCGGAGGATCAACCACGATTGGGGCAATAATATCCCTCAAGGTGGGTGGTCTCCGATATACAAATCTAGGACGGGCAGGGAGGGTGGGGCCTAAAATATTGTCCTTTTTTAGAATATCCCAATATTTTAGAATAATATTTTCAACCTTCTTATGTTGAATGTTATAATCCAAGATGATCCTATACTGAGGACTCTGTTGTTCTATATTCATATTTTTTCTTCTATCCGAGTTTTTAACTAAGGAAGATCTATCCATATTACCCACTTTTTGGACTTCCTCTGCTATAAGAGACCTAGAATATCCCTTCTGTAGGAATTTTTCTTCCATATGGTTAGCTTGTAAAAAAGATGTCCTTCTTTTTCCTATTTTACCGCACCTTGGAGGTATTTCATCGCCTGTCACACTGGAGGATAAGCTGTTGGCTGTCACCAAAGACCATCAGATCATCTGATCCGGGCGTATCCAGCATTGGTGCTATTTATGCCTACTTTGATCTTCCATCTGGTAAGCAGTATATTTGCTCAGTAACTTTGATGAACCTCGAGTGTCTTATAGCAAGAAGAAACTTTTCAGAAGAGAAATTTTTGCCTTATTTAGGACTTTTGTTTCTCTCATGATTTTTGCGCTGCACTTTATATTGTTTGTTTATTATGTCATTTTGGGCTTGGTGTTAACCCTTAAGTGTCCAGCTTGCATTAGATTGATTTCATATTTTGTTTGCGCTGATTGTACATATTTTTTGCCATCTGTTTTTTTTAGCCTAGAAACACAGCGTAAGGACCTAAGCTCCCTGCTGGGAATCTTGGTCCACTTTTTTTTTTACAGAGAAATCTTTTTTTTCCTTTTTTTTTTTTTTCTTTAAGCCTTTTAGATCTTCTCTCAAGCTGGGTGACAGGTTAGATAAAAATAGATCCAATAGTCACCCCAGCTTGACTTATGAGCGTATACAGTCATTTAACCTTGCACTGGGTTGGTTGTGACATCCCGGTGTGGACGATGGGCAACCTTGTGAGTGTTCCTCACGAGGGGGGGGGGGGGGGGGGCACATATGACCATTCAGGTCTACGGGATGGTTGCTCACGTGTCAGCAGGCCTCTTTCAGAAAATATATATTTTGGGGAGTTTACAATAATTCTAGCTAAAAAAAATGCAGATTTTAACATATGCCAAAAATTAAAAAAAAAGCCCCAGTAGACAAGTGGTTAAACACATCATAACCAATAAGCTACTTTCACTCTGAGGCGCTTTACAGGCGCTATAACGCTAAAAGTAGCGACTGCAAAGCGCTTTGAAAGAGCCTCTCTTCTCACTCCAATGTGAAAGCCCGAGGGCTTTCACACTGGAGCGGTGCGCTTGCAGGACGGTAAAAAAAGTCCTGCAAGCTGCATCTTTGCAGCGCTGTAGGAGCGGTATATACACCGCTCCTAAAGCGCCCCTGCCCATTGAAATCAATAGGCAGCGCCGCCGAACCGCCGGCAATGTGCTGCAGTAGCGGCGCTTTGCGGGCAGTTTTAACTATTTTTTGGCCGCTAGCGGGCGTTAAAAGCGCCCCGTTAGCAGCCGACAACCTCGGCAAAAACGTCGGTAAAGCGCCGCTTAAAATATCTGCGCTTTACCGCCGACGCCCCCAACGCCCCAGTGTGAAAGTAGCCATATTGTTGCGATGTATTTTTCAATGAAACCTGCAAACTGTTTGCATGTGTGGTTTATGCTGGAGCTCCTGCAAGCACTTCGGAAGCAGAGTGACACCTGGAGGTTTCAAACAGCACAGCAGCCATGTCCGGGAAGGAAGCCTTGTGCATGTTAGGTGTTTTTTGTTAATATATTTTCTCTATGATCTGTTAACTGGTTAAAGAAGCACTGCATTTTAAACTTGTTTTTATAGGCCAAGCCGTTTATCTCTTATATGAGTTATGTTTTTTTTTTTTACCATCTGCAGGTTCTCTCTGAGAAGCGTCACCTAGGAAGTAAAGATGGACCGCCACACCTTGTTGTACTGGTTGCATTACATTCTAGGGCAATCACAAAGAACCTCCTGGACCTGATACAGATTAATGAAGGTGATATACCGCATGTCGAAAACCGCTTTCAGACGAAATTTCGATATACGTCCCATTTTTTTGTATTGCTTACTACAGTGAGTCCACTGTGGATTCTTACAGTGCAGCAGGGTTACCCAGGGGACAAGTCTTCAAAGCTTGGTCAGTGTCCAGTCACCTGAAGGTACCAGCCTATACAACAGGGTCTGTGAATATCAAGCCTGTAATCCAAGATACAACATTTACATGTCAACATTCCTTTACTTCTTTTTTATATCTCGCTCAGAAGAATCCAGCCCACTAATACCTCTGGGATCGCTGGATTGACATTATCAGGGGGCTGGAACTTGGAACGGGTGAGATTGCTACCTAGTGATAGCTTGCACCTTCATGAATATGGTAGCTTCCTTGTATCTACAGAGTACAGAAAAATAGATGACAGAAAAGTTCTAGGCAAAAGAGCAACTGCTGAGTGTCTACTAGTGATGTTTTATGTTTTTGCAGGTTTGAGGAGTTATTTTTTTTTTTTTTTTGACCAATGGAAAGTTAGCAACTAGGAAAAAAACTTGCAATACATGTGTTTTTTTCACACTTTTTGAGGTGCTCTCATTAAGGTCTCTTGGGCCAAATACGCCTGAAGCTTGTAGCTCAGAGGAAGCTCATGTGCTTTTTCAGGCTTCAAGCAACACTATGCTCAGGTGTAAATGGTGCCTTGGAGTAAGGTAACTGCTCATAAACATTCATAAAAACAATGTAGATATGTGTAACTTGTTTTGATATTGCTATTAATGTGTGTGCTTTATATAGTCGGACTGTTCTTCTTTTTATGTCTTTTAGGAGCCTGTTCTGTCTAAGGAGCAGCCAGCTTTTCAGTACAGTAGTCATGTGTCTCTACAGGCCTCCAGTGGCCATATGTGGTGAGTTACATTTGTGCTTGTCAATAAACAGAATTAATACACATTAATTGTGGATAAACTTGACCTACCAGTTCCAGCTGAGTGTCTGTCTGGTCCTGTACATGGAGACTTCTTTATGTTAAGGGGGACATGAACAAGGCTATCTTTGAAACCACTTTTATACTTTAAAAGGAGGCTAATGTGTGTATCCATCTTATAGCCTTGTAATCATGAGCACTGTGGTCACAAAATACCCCCGATATGGGCAATACAAGTAAACGATATATTCTCACAAATGTTTAATGGTCTAGCTGAGAATGTCTCCTTGGGGTTCCAGACTGATACTCTGAGCATAGGACTGCCACTGCTGGTTCTGGATATATTCCCATCCATTGCAGCTTGTTCAAAAAGTGCCTCATACCCTATTATCTTTTGGATTGGGTGAATTTGTTATTTATGAATGAGTCATTTTAATTCATTGTTCTGTCGGAGGTGTACTTCTGTTTTTGTATTTCAATAAAGCTGTAATCAATATACCTGTTGATTCCTCTCTGATATTCTTGTGGACCTGTAGTCCCCTTTAGTTTAGCTGAGATGATCCGTCAGTTTAGTTTTATACAGATATTCATGAACAAGGGGTCAATGGGTTAACTTGATATAGTGAATGCAGCTGATGTAACCTTTTTGTCAGTAATTGACAGAAATCATATATTTATTTATTTAGGAGATAACCTAACATGGCCCCATTAAAAAGGAAGGTTTGAAAAGTTTAGGGGCAGTAGCAAGTAGTGCTGAGTTCAGAGGTCAGTATTATGTAACCTGTAGTGCAGAGGTCAGTAATATATAATGCAGCAGTTAAGGAGGTCAGTACTATGTAATGTACAGTTTAGGGGTCAGTAGTATGTAACTCGGGAGGTCAGGAGTAAATAATGCAGAGCACAGGCATGAGTAGTGCAGAGTTCAGAGATCAATAGTATGTAAACCAGAATTCAGAGGTTAGTAGTAAATAACACAGAGGTCAGGTTCAGTGGAATGTAACAAACAGAGTAGAGGTCAGTGGTGCGTAAAGGCCTGTTCACACTGGAGCAGTGATTTGGCGTTTTTCCGCACTGAAAGAACGCTAGTCACTGCTAAGGCACATAGCACACAGAAAACCGCTTCAACACAGCCTGGAGGTGCAGTGCAGTGAGGTGTGATTAAAATGCAGACATGCTTCATAATATGGCACTGCACAGCAGGTGAAATGCACTGCGCTGATTTGTGGTGACATGAATGAAGTGAAATAAAAAAAAAGGGAGCTGTTTAATGTGATAACCTGTATCATACCGCTCCCTGGTGCACTTCTGCCTGCTCACTAAAATGCTCTGATTTGGGTAATGGGCCCTAAGCCTTGGTTCACACTACTGCGTGCTGTCTAGGGCAACTCATTCATTTCAATGGGCTGCCCTAACTACGAGAAACATGAGGAAAGAATTCTCTGGGCCTTCTGGAAAATTGCCCTGAATCACAGGGTGCTGGGCACCATGTGTTTTGAAGTGTGTGAAAACACACACCGTTTATGATGTGTGGGGTGCCATTAAGAAGTATCTACAGCCGTAGCCATTTACCAATTCCCCTTCTCAGACAGCTACCACAACAATACAAAATACATTTGGATATCTCTGGCATTGTAAGTAGCAGCCTTTTATAAAACTGCCAGCCCAGCACTAAGGACCTGTCATGCGCCTGCTGTCTCCTGTGGCACTGACCCCCTAAAGTTCTATTTTACAGCACCCCTTTCCTTAATCTCTGCTGTGGCTGCTTTAACACAGACACCACTCCGGGATCTGCTGGGCGTGGGACTCTGCTCCCTGATTGGTGCTGTCTCTCCTGTTCCCATCTGGCCCGCCCCTTACCTAGTACTTGCCTTGGCTGTAATGTAGAATGTCCCTGTTATCTGAGCTATGGCAGGGAGCAGCGTCAGGTTGCGGTCTACCTGTCAGGTGGTCGTGAGCGATGGGTTGCTGATCCGGGTCTTAGAGGATAAAAAAAAAGACTTGCTGGCAGGATCACCAAGTGAAAATAAAGGGAAAAGACCAAAAAAAATAATGTAGTTACCACATCTGAGAAAATTGGTAAGCTGCAGTATACATATTTCTGTTTCTGGGTTTAATACCGCTTTAACTAAGATAGTATTGAAGCCAGAGCATTAGAATGATGACAAATATCTAGCACTTTCTGCATGAACACCCCTGCATTAGCACAGGTTTGCTTTGGGAATAAATGTGCACTTGCTCAAGCACATCCTGTATTTTTCCTTCAGGGGAACCTTCCGCTTTGAGCGACCTGATGGATCACACTTTGATGTCAGGATTCCTCCTTTCTCTCTGGAGAGTAACAAGGATGAAAAGACGCCCCCATCTGGTCTTCATTGGTAGTGATGTTGCACAGCCTTGACTGAAAAGCACTTTGTTGAACTGTTCTCATCGGACTGTGTCTCAGACTATGAACAGGAAGCTATTTGTCATATCCCTATCCTCAGACATCCCTTTTTGTTTAGTTTGAGATGAGGATGTGTGTCCCTCCCCCTCCTGAACACTGAAGTTGCTGCTTTATATTTAATTTCCTACACTGCAGGTATTGTCCCGATCACACATCCTCCTGAAACATCAGAGCCTTTTGGGAATTTTTTTTTTTTTTTGAATAAAGCAATACATTTCTTGATGTGACTGTGTTGTAACTTTCTTACAGAGTGTAGCATTTGATAATCATAAGATGGCATAGCCTTCAAGTTAACTGATGACAATATTCAGTGCCTTATGCCTATTGAATTGGCAATCTGCAGGTTTGATTTTGGGTTTAATATCACTTTAAAGTCTAACTCCATCTTTCCTTCCACTGTAGCTTTGACAAAGCTGGCCCAAATGAAATGTTTCCTTATTTACTAATTATTGTACCTGCTGTCAGCACTGTATAAACTGCATGTAGCATCATGTACAGCATCCAGCACTGTTCTCTGGCAGCAGTGTCAAGGCAAGGAATCCCTGTCTACTACCAGATCAAAATCAAGTCGGGCTGAGTGAATCAGGGAATACAAGGCCTCCTGTGATTGGCTGTGGTGGAGAGGTGGGCAGACAACTTCACAATCTCCACCTCTACTGTTCAAAGGATGCTTTCTATTCATTGATATAAATCAGGGTGGATTTGATTTATATCAAGTCTATTTAAATCATGATTTAAATCGCTAGTAAAAAGGCTTGATTTAAATCATCATTTATATAGAGCAACTGTCATCTCTGTCCTGCAGCGGCAGCTCTTCTGACCCACTGTTGACTCGCCGACAGTCTCATTCACTTTAACAGGAAGGCTGGTGATGCACCAGAGTGACAACAAGGTGAGGAACGTGACGGCAGAAGGTGAGTGGATGCCCACTAACAGGTGCTGCCATGATGAATCTGAAATGACAGGTGCTCTTATTCTTGCTGGTAATTAGAATTTTTAATATTTGCAAGCAAAATTAAGGTTTCCTATTTAGAATAATAAGCTGTCAGGTTAGTAAAACAGCGACATCATAACCGATTCAATCATACAGTTTGTAGTGTACATAGATATGCACAACAATGGGATAAAGGAATGTTGCTGAACTTTGGTTTATCTCATGGTTACTGTGAAATTGTGTAAATGCATCAATGCAGTGCATGTTATCCCAGCTTGCAGAGCTTGGATGCATTGAATGAGTTTACCAAAAATGTAAATATTGCAGAATATACAGCCTCATGCTACAAAACTAAGCTCAATTTCATGCTGAATAAACTAAATTGTTAATGTATCTTAAATAGTTTTTTGCTCCAAAAGTACTTTATTAAAATAAAATTTGATAAGAATCCAAACTATCGATTTTTTTTTTTTTTTTTTTTTTTTTATCATTGATTTTATATACACCCTGAAAACAATACAAGGCTTCCTCTGAATGGCTGACAAGCACACAGCCTGACTTGATGAGTCCACCTACCGCTGCCAGAACAGAGCTCTGCACACTGGAGGAAATAGTTTGGGCCAGCTTGATCCAAAAAAACCTAAAGTGAAAGGAAAGATGGAATTAGCCTTTGAATAGAAGAGTTTAAATTGAAGTGCAAATCAAATTATGTGGCATTAAAGTGATTGTAAAGTCTTGGTTTTTTTTCCCCCAATAAAAATAACAAACATATTATACTTACCTCCTCTGTTGCAGTGGATTTGCACACAACAGCCTGGATCTTCCCCTTCTCAGGTCCCTCTTCGTTGCTCCTGGCCCCTTCCTCCTGTTCAGTGCCCCCACAGCAAGCACCTTGCTGTGGGACACGCGACCCGAGCCACAGCTCCGCGTGTCCATTCAGACACGGAGCCCTGACCCGACCCCATCCCTCTCTCTCCTGATCTCGGACAGCTGCGAAACTCGTGGACAGAGAGGGACCTCAGGTAAGTGTTAGGGGGGCTGCTGCTGCACACAGGTGGCTTTTTATCTTGATGCATAGAATGCATTAAGATAAAAAAAAAACCCTATTGCCTTTACAACCCCTTTAAGTGTGTGTTCAACCTCCAAATCTGTATAATTGGTCATCAAGTGCCGGATTTCATTAGCTGCTACTAGAATGATGTCAGATGGTTTGAAACACAGCTCTACATTTGCCCAACGTATATTCAGCAAAGCAGAAGTATGAATTCCCAAAAAGTGTTTTTTCCACAGGGTTAATGTTACCATGTAATAAATCTCACCATGACCAAAGAAAACCACAGAACTGTAAATGTGCCTTAATGCTGGACTAAGTAGGATGAGGTTTTAGGCCTTGTTCACATCTATGCATTTTTTTTTTTAGTGCGTTTTCAGTTTTGCAGAAACACACTACAGTCCATTTAACCACTTGCCGACCGCCTCCTGTAGATATACGTCGGCAGAATGGCACGGCTGCGCAAAGTAACGTACCCGTACGTTACTTTGAATTTGCCGCCGTGCGTGCGCGCCTGCTGCGAGCTCCGTGGGGCGGGTCCCACGGACTCAATCGCCGCGGAGATACCCACGATCGCCTCACGGAGAGGACAAACGGGGAGATGCTGATGTAAACAGCATCTCCCCGTTCTGCCTAGTGACAGTGTCACTGATCTCTGCTCCTTGTCATCAGGAGCAGAGATCAGTGACGTGTCACACACAGCCCATCCCCCTACAGTTAGAACACATCCCTAGTACTGACTTAACCCCTCCCCGCCCCCTAGTGGTTAACCCCTTCACTGCCAGTGTCATTTACATAGGAATCAGTGCATTTTTATAGCACTGATTGCTGTATAAATGACAATGGTCCCAAAAAATGTCCGACATGTCCGCCATAATGTCACAGTCACAATAAAAATAGCTGATCGCCGCCATTACAAGTAAAAAAAGAAAATTAATAAAAATGCCATAAAACTATCCCCTATTTTGTAAACGCTATAACTTTTGCGCAAACCAATCAAATGCTTATTGCAATTTTTTTTATTTTTTTTTTTACCAAAAATATGTAGAATACATATCGGCCTAAACTGAGGGAAAAAAAATGTTTTTATATATTTTTGGGGGATATTTATTATAACAAAATGTAAAAAATAATACGTTTTTTTTTTCAAAATTGTCGCTCTTATTTTGTTTATAGCGCAAAAAATAAAAATCGCAGAGGTGATCAAATACCACCAAAAGAAAGCTCTATTTGTGGGGAAAAAAAGGACATCAATTTTGTTTGGGAGCCACGTCGCACGACCGCGCACTCGTCAGTTAAAGCGACGCAGTGCCGAATCGCAAAAAAACGCATTGGTCAGGAAGGGGGTAAATCCTTCCGGGGCTGAAGTGGTTAACATGGTTTCCTATGGATGTGGTTCACATCTGTGCATTTTATGGAAAGGGCCAGGGACTTGTTTTTGGTTCCACATACTTCAGTGGATCAAAAGTGTGTATTGAAAAACGCAAAATGCATCGGCAATATGCAAACTGCAACCTGCATAGGTGTGAATAAGGACTTGTAGACCTTTCCAACCCACCCATTGGTTAAACACAAATTAGTGGGCACACAGCATGTTCTATTTATGTGCTCCCATGCAGATAGTACATGTTAAATGTTACTGGAGCCGTGCCATGTCAAGCTGACCAAGATTGCACCTCCAATAAACTATCTCCTCATGTCGGGTCTTCTCAAGTGGCAGGACACCGGCACTGGCAGGCTGTACATGACGGGGCACTGGCAGGCTGTACATGACTGGGCACTGGCAGGCGGACGGACACGGGCACTGGCAGGCTGTACATGACGTGGCACTGGCAGGCGGCAGGACACAGGCACTGGCAGGCTGTACATGATGGGGCACTGGCAGGCGGCCACGGGCACTGGCAGGCATTACATGACGGGGCACTGGCAGGCTGTACATGACGGGGCACTGGCAGGGGGCAGAACACGGGCACTGGCAGGCTGTACATGACGGGGCACTGGCAGGTGGAAGGACACGGGCACTGGCAGGCTGTACATGATGGGGCACTGGCAGGCGGCAGGACACTGGCACTGGCAGGCTGTACATGACGGGGCACTGGCAGGCGGCCACGGGCACTGGCAGGCTGTACACGATGGGGCACTGGCAGGCGGACACGGCACTGACAGGCTGTACATGACGGGGCACTGGCAGGCGGCAGGACACAAGCACTGGCAGGCTGTACATGATGGGGCACTGGCAGGCGGCAGGACACGGGCACTGGCAGGCTGTACATGATGGGGCACTGGCAGGCGGCAGGAGACGGGCACTGGCAGGCTGTACATGATGGGGCACTGGCAGGCTGTACATGATGGGGCACTGGCAGGCGGCAGGACACGGGCACTGGCAGGCTGTACATGATGGGGCACTGGCAGGCGGCGGGGCACAGGCACTGGCAGGCTGTACATGATGGGGCACTGGCAGGGGGCAGGACACGGGCACTGGCAGGCTGTACATGATGGGGCACTGGCAGGCTGTACATGATGGGGCACTGGCAGGCTGTACATGACGGGGCACTGGCAGGCGGCAGGACACGGGCACTGGCAAGCTGTACATGACGGGGCACTGGCAGGCGGCAGGACACGGGCACTGGCAAGCTGTACATGACGGGGCACTGGCAGGCGGCAGGACACGGGCACTCGCAGGCTGTACATGATGGGGCACTGGCAGGCTGTACATGATGGGGCACTGGCAGGCGGCAGGGCACAGGCACTGGCAGGCTGTACATGATGGGGCACTGGCAGGGGGCAGGACACGGGCACTGGCAGGCTGTACATGATGGGGCACTGGCAGGCGGCAGGACACGGGCACTGGCAGGCTGTATATGACGGGGCACTGGCAGGCGGCAGGACACGGGCACTGGCAGGCTGTACATGACGGGGCACTGGCAGGCGGCAGGACACAGGCACTCGCAGGCTGTACATGATGGGGCACTGGCAGGCGGACACGGCACTGACAGGCTGTACATGACGGGGCACTGGCAGGCGGCAGGACACGAGCACTGGCAGGCTGTTACGTACCTGGGATGTGAGCCTGACGTGTAGAGGAAGGCCTCTCGTACAACTCCGGCTCGCGGACCACTGGTAGTGATACAACAGCCACAGGAGCACGGTGGGGTATGAGTGCCTGTAAACAGTTCAATAGTCCGTGTAGTAGCGGTGATCAGCAGGCAGATAGTAGATGAGCTGACACGATGCTTGACTGGTGGCAGGCTGGGATGAACCACAGAGCAGTACCAGATGCAGGCTTGCAGGGCTGTGAGCTGTAGCAGGCTGGATGAGCGAGATGCAGGGTCAGACAGGCCGGGTCGGTAATAATCAGGCATAGACGGTAGGCAGAAGAGAGGTCAGGTCACAAGCCAAGTAGTACCGGAAGATCAGCAGACAGAATCAGCAGGCAGGATCAGAGTCTATGGGAAGCCGGGATCAGAACAGGCAGCAGGCAATCACAGGTAACAACAAGCTGGATCAGAATCAGAGGTCACACAGGAAACAGGATACAACACAGGAGCTGCAGACCAAACAGCAATGAACCTCTGTAGGAGCCCTGTTTAAATAGCCCGCCTGACTTCAGTATTAGTGACAGGTGTGTGTCTTAAAGTGCTAGTACGCATGCGTGCACGCCGGGTGCTTACATGGAAAGCCTGTTGTCACAGACCTAGCCGGGACAGAGGCTGTTGGAGAGGACTGAATGCAAGCCTGTTGCCTTTTGATTATGGGCCCTGGATTTTCCATGGAACGGTGCTCTTTGTGGGGTGAATTGGAGGTCCGGTCTGAACTGTACTAATCGGACTCAGTCGTGTATATATGTATATACTGTTTGTTGTTTGATTTTGTTGGAGACTCCTTGCTGTGGATCTGTGTCCCTGAAGAGGGAGGGGGGTTCCTCCAGCAGCCCCCTGCTGATAAGACTGATTCATTCTGTTGGGACACATCCTGTGAGGAGATGCTGGTGTCATGATCAACCTGTGTTTATGTTAATTGAGAGAGCTGATCACATTAGCCACCAGCACTGGCTAGGAGACGAATGGTCTAGGCTGAGGAGGGGGTAGATTGTTGTTTGTATTGTTAATTGTAATTAGCTCCAGCTATTGTGTTTATATTAATGTGTGAAGCTCGGTGCCCAAAAGTCTGTCATCTGGTCTGGGTACATTTTGTAGTAAATTAGCTCATGTTAATTAGGTTAGCTTTGAGTCATCCCTGCTGTATAAATGTGTGTGAGATCTCAAATAAAAAGTTAGTTCTGATGTACTCCAAGACTGGTGTTGTCTAGTTCTTGGGGTTCCTATAGCCAGATCCATTGGACTCGTGTTCCAGAACTTAGGAAGCGGTATATGACGGAAGCACTCAAGCGGAGTGTGGGACGTTCCGTGACACCTGTCTTCCCTGACATTGCCCCCTCCCTACGGGCAACCTCCGGGTGCCCAACCGGTTCCTCTTTTGCGGGTTCCTGCGGAAGAAGGCACGGATCAAGTCTGTGGCATGTACATTTCGTGCGGGTTCCCAGGAATTTTCCTCTGGACCATAACCCTTCCACTTGATTAAATATTGTGTCTGCCCCCTTCTTTTCCTGCAGTCTAAAACAGCCTCAACCTGAAATTCCTCATCCCCATCAATAATAATAGGTGCGGGAGGACCTGGTCTATGATCCGGAAATGGATCTGGCACAACAGGCTTTAGCAAGGATACATGAAACACTGGGTGGATTTTAAAAGACTCAGGTAAGGTTAATTCAAAAGAAACATCATTAATTTTTCTCCTTACCGGAAATGGTCCTACGAACCTTGGTGCCAGCTTCCTTGAAGGACATAGCATCTTCAAATTTGTTGTTGAAAGCCATACTTGATCTCCTGGTTGCAAGATCAGTTCCCCCCTTCTTTTCTTGTCAAATGATTTCTTGCTGTCCTCCTGCGCTTTCGCAATGGTTTCCTGTAACAACATATTATTGCGAGAGAAAAAGTCCACAGTATCCTGGATGGCTGGAACGGAAGATTCTGTGATAAGATTAGGTAAGAAGGTGGGATAGAATCCATAATTAGCAAAGAACGGAGATTGCTTGGTGGCAGAATGGGTGGCATTATTATAGGCAAATTCCACCAGTGGTAATAATGATACCCAATCATCCTGGACAAAAGAAGTAAAACAACAGATGTATTGTTCTAGGGTTTGATTAGTCCTCTCCGTCTGCCCATTAGTTTGTGGGTGGTAAGCAGAAGAGAATGAGAGTTCAATCTGTAGGGTCTCGCACAAGGCCTTCCAAAATCTGGATGTGAACTGGACACCGCGATCAGACACAATATTTGCGGGGACTCCATGGAGTCTGAGAATTTCTTTTATAAACACCCGAGCGGTTTCTGCAGCCGATGGTGTACTCTTTGCCATCTTTGTTAAGCGATCCACTACCACAAAGATAGCGGTACATTCTTCAGAAGGTGGAAGTTCAACTATAAAATCCATAGCAATCATCTTCCACTGTCTGTCGGGTATAGGCAAAGGTCTGAGTAATCCCCAAGCTTTGTTACGGGAACTTTTACTCCGGGTGCAGGTGGTGCATGCATTTACATAGGCTCTGCAGTCTTTCTCCAAACCTGGCCACCAAAATGAGCGTTGTACAAGTTCGACAGTCTTATGAACCCCAAAATGGCCTGCCAAAGGGTGGTCATGACAAACCCCCAAGATCATTGCTCGAACCTTTTTAGGTACAAAAATCTGCTTACCCCTCCATAATAGCCCATTCTTTGCTTGTAGTGTGACCCCTGGAGGACTGGGTGTTTCTGCAGAAGCTTGCTGTAACTGAGACATAAGGTCAGTGTGTAATAGTAGGAAATTTCCAGCTGGTAAAATGGTGTCTGGTATTAGGATGCCTCTTGGATCTTCGAACATGTGCGACAACGCATCAGGCTTAGTGTTCTTTGATCCGGGCCTGTACGTAATATGGAATGAGAATCTTGAGAAAAAGAGTGCCCAGCGAGCTTGGCGTGGTTTGAGGCGTTTAGCGGATCGCAGATATTCAAGATTCTTATGATCCTTGCAGATCAGAATTGGATGGGCCGCTCCCTCCAACAAGTACCTCCATTCCTCCAACGCGGCTTTGATCGCCAAAAGTTCCCGATCCCCTACATCGTAGTTTCTTTCAGCTGACGTAAGTTTGCGTGAAAAGAATGCCACTGGATGGGTCACTTCTTTGAGGCCTTGACGTTGTGATAGAATGGCCCCCAACTGCACTTTCTGAAGCATCCACCTCCACAATATAGGGCAAGGTAGAGTCTGGGTGACTTAAGACAGGAGCAATGGTAAACCGTCTCTTCAAGATTTCAAAAGCAGCTTGACCCTCAGAAGTCCAACAGAAACGGATACCTTGTTTGGTCAGCTGTGTAATAGGGTGAATGATAGCAGAAAAGTTCTTGATAAACTTGCGATAAAAATTGGCAAAGCCCACGAATCGTTGTATTCCCTTCTTGTCTGTGGGGGCTGGCCAATCTAGTATCGCTGAGACTTTCTGTGGGTCCATCTTGATCCCTTCGGTCGAAATGATCAGACCTAAGAACTGGATGCTCGGTTGCTCAAAGTCGCATTTCTCGGCTTTGGCATAAAGTCCATATTTGCGGAGCCAGCACAATACGCTTTTAACATGCCCTCGGTGCACCTCAAATGATACAGAGAATATCAAGATGTCATCAAGGTAGACAACCACAAAAATATCCAGAAAGTCTTTGAAAATGTCGTTAATAAAGTACTGGAAGGTGGCAGGGGCATTACAAAGGCCAAAGGGCATAACTAGATATTCAAAGTGCCCAAATCGGGTACGGAAGGCAGTTTTCCATTCATCCCCTTCTCGTATGCGAACCAGGTTATAGGCCCCTCTTAAATCCAGCTTAGTAAAAATGCTTGCTGATTTGAGTCTTTGGAACAGTTCAGGGACTAGAGGAAAGGGGTAGCGATTTTTCACTTTTATTTTATTTAGGACACGATAGTCCACACATGGTCTCAGGGAATGATCCTTTTTTTCTACGAAAAATATACCGGCACCGGCCGGTGAAGTAGAGGGACGGATGAATCCTTTCTGCAGATTCTCATCAATATAGTCCTTCAGAACTCCTGATTCCCGCTCAGATAAAGGGAAGATGCGCCCGAATGGAATCTCTGCCCCAGGAAGGAGCTCGATGGGGCAGTCATAAGGTCTGTGTGGAGGAAGGGTTTCTGTTCCTCGTTTACTGAAAACGTCCAGGTATTCGTGGTAAGAATTCGGAACTACTTGACATAATTCAGGGTCTGCGTCCATACACAGCAGGGTAGCAGGTGATGGTGGTGAAGTTTCCAAACAGCGTCTCTGGCAATATGCTGACTGGAACTTGACACTTCCGGATTTCCAGTCTATCTGTGGATTGTGGGCCTGTAGCCAGGGTAGGCCCAGGATGATGGGAAATAAGGACGAAGAAATTGCGTCTAAACGCAGCAGCTCTCGGTGGTTGGTGGAGGAGATGGTCAGCATCGGTGGGGTCTCCTTGGTTACCAGTCCAGACTTAATACGAGACCCATCGGCCAGGAATACAGTGAGTCCCTGTCCTCTGGTTTGTAGAGGAATGTGTTGCTGAGCTGCGAAGGACTGGTCGATGAAACAGCTACACGCTCCAGAATCAATAATAGCAGTCACTGATACGGTTCTTCCCGGTAGTTGGAAGGAAACAGGCAGAGCGATATGAGCTGAGCTGGCAGACAAGGCAGGCAAGGGTGACTGCTTGAGTGAAGAAAGGGAAAGACACTTACGCAGCTTGGCAGGACAGGTATGTACGAAGTGACCGGCTTCTCCACAGTACAGGCAGAGGTTATTTACTCGTCGGCGTTGGCGTTCTTCTGGAGTCAAAGAAGAGCGAATCAGGCCCAATTGCATGGGTTTAGGCACCTCTGGAGTGGGGAAAGTGGAATTTCCAGGAGCCGGGTTAGGAGAAGCAGGGATCTTAGGTAACATCCAGGCTGGACGGAAGTGCTGTGTGGTTCTTTCAGACCTGCGTTCTCGTAGGCGGCGGTCAATCTGAATGGACAGAGTGATTAGGGCTTCCAGAGAGCTTGGCACCCCGCCCCGAGCGAGCTCATCTTTCAGGCTTTCCGAGAGACCCAGACGAAATTGATGACGCAGGGCTGCGTCATTCCAGCTAGTGTCTGCACTCAAGCGTCTAAAGTCAGTGACATAGTTCTCTGCCGCTCTATGGCCTTGCTGGAGTGTATGAAGAGCGGCTTCAGCAGTGGTGGTACGTTGTGGGTCATCATAAATCAGCGCCATGGCGTCAAAGAACATTTGCATGGTGTTTAGTTGTGCGTTGTTCTCTTCTAACAGCCGGTGGGCCCAAGACTGTGGTTCCCCTTGGAGGAGGCAAATAATGAATCTCACCTTGGTGGTGTCCAGGGAAAAAGTCTGTGGCTGGAGAGCAAAGTAGAGCTGTCAGGCATTGCGAAAGGCTCTAAATTTACTCCGATCACCGGAAAACCTCTCAGGAGTAGGTACACGAGGCTCAGGGGGTAACATCATTACTGTATGGCTGGCTAAAGCCCCAGCTTGGGTGATGGAGGAGGCAGGATCAGATGCAGGAGCTATGGTAGCTGGATTGGACAGGGACTGTACCCGCTCTTCGAGACGCACGTATCCTTCCTGCAGCGACTTAACCGCCTGTGTAAGAGCAGCAAGGTGCTGACATATTTCATTTACTGGAGAGGGTCCTCTTGCAGGCTCAGACATGGCTGTTTGGTACTGTTACGTACCTGGGATGTGAGCCTGACGTGTAGAAGAAGGCCTCTCGTACAACTCCGGCTCGCGGACCACTGGTAGTGATACAGCAGCCACAGGAGCACGGTGGGGTATGAGTGCCTGTAAACAGTTCAATAGTCCGTGTAGTAGCGGTGATCAGCAGGCAGATAGTAGATGAGCTGACACGATGCTTGACTGGTGGCAGGCTGGGATGAACCACAGAGCAGTACCAGATGCAGGCTTGCAGGGCTGTGAGCTGTAGCAGGCTGGATGAGCGAGATGCAGGGTCAGACAGGCCGGGTCGGTAATAATCAGGCAGATCAGGCATAGACGGTAGGCAGAAGAGAGGTCAGGTCACAAGCCAAGTAGTACCGGAAGATCAGCAGACAGAATCAGCAGGCAGGATCAGAGTCTATGGGAAGCCGGGAACAGAACAGGCAGCAGGCAATCACAGGTAACAACAAGCTGGATCAGAATCAGAGGTCACACAGGAAACAGGATACAACACAGGAGCTGCAGACCAAACAGCAATGAACCTCTGTAGGAGCCCTGTTTAAATAGCCCGCCTGACTTCAGTATTAGTGACAGGTGTGTGTCTTAAAGTGCTAGTACGCATGCGTGCACGCCGGGTGCTTACATGGAAAGCCTGTCTTCCCTGACACAAGCTGTACATGATGGGGCACTGGCAGGCGACAGGACACGAGCACTGGCACACTGTACATGATGGGGCACTGGCAGGCGGCAGGACACGGGCACTGGCAGGCTGTACATGATGGGGCACTGGCAGGCGGCAGGACACGGGCACTGGCAGGCTGTACATGATGGGACACTGGCAGGCTGTACATGACGGGGCACTGGCAGGCAGCAGGACACGGGCACTGGCAGGCTGTACATGACGGGCACTGGCAGGCGGCAGGACACGGGCACTGGCAGGCTGTACATGACGGGGCACTGGCAGGAGGCAGGACACGGGCACTGGCAGGCTGTACATGATGGGGCACTAGCAGGCGGCAGGACACGGGCACTGGCAGGCTGTACATGATGGGGCACTAGCAGGCGGCAGGGACACGGGCACTGGCAGGCTGTACATGATGGGGCACTGGCAGGCGGCAGGACACGGACACTGGCAGGCTGTACATGATGGGGCACTGGCAGGCGGCAGGACACGGGCACTGGCAGGCTGTACATGATGGGGCACTGGCAGGCGGCAGGACACGAGCACTGGCAGGCTGTACATGATGGGGCACTGGCAGGCGGCCACGGGCACTGGCAGGCTGTACATGATGGGCACTGGCAGGCGGACACGGGCACTGGCAGGCTGTACATGACGGGGCACTGGCAGGCGGCAGGACACGAGCACTGGCAGGCTGTACATGACGGGGCACTGGCAGGCGGTAAGACACGGCCGCCTGCCAGTGCCTCGTCATGTACAGCCTGCCAGTGCCCTGGCACTGGCAGGCTGTACATGATGGGGCACTGGCAAGCGGCCACGGGCACTGGCGGGCTGTACATGATGGGGCACTGGCAGGCGGACACGGGCACTGGCAGGCTGTACATGACGGGGCACTGGCAGGCGGCAGGACACGGGCACTGGCAGGCTGTACATGACGGGGCACTGGCAGGCGGCAGGACACGGGCACTGGCAGGCTGTACATGACGGGGCACTGGCAGGCGGCGGGACACGGGCACTGGCAGGCTGTACATGACGGGGCACTGGCAGGCGGCAGGACACGGGCACTAGCAGGCTGTACATGATGGGGCACTGGCAGGCGGCAGGACACGGGCACTGGCAGGCTGTACATGACGGGGCACTGGCAGGCGGCAGGACACAGGCACTGGCAGGCTGTACATGACGGGGCACTGGCAGGCGGCAGGACACGGGCACTGGCAGGCTGTACATGATGGGGCACTGGCAGGAGGCAGAACACGGGCACTGGCAGACTGTACATGACGGGGCACTAGCAGGCGGCAGGACACGGGCACTGGCAGGCTGTACATGATGGGGCACTAGCAGGCGGCAGGACACGGGCACTGGCAGGCTGTACATGATGGGGCACTGGCAGGCGGCAGGACACGAGCACTGGCAGGCTGTACATGACGGGGCACTGGCAGGCGGCAGGACACGGCCGCCTGCCAGTGCCTCGTCATGTACAGCCTGCCAGTGCCCTGGCACTGGCAGGCTGTACATGATGGGGCACTGGCAGGCGGCCTTGGGCACTGGCAGGCTGAACATGATGGGGCACTGGCAGGCGGACACGGGCACTGGCAGGCTGTACATGACGGGGCACTGGCAGGCGACAGGACACGGGCACTGGCAGGCTGTACATGATGGGGCACTGGCAGGCGGCGGGACACGGGCACTGGCAGGCTGTACATGATGGGGCACTGGCAGGCGGCAGGACACGGGCACTGGCAGGCTGTACATGACGGGGCACTGGCAGGCGGCAGGACACAGGCACTGGCAGGCTGTACATGACGGGGCACTGGCAGGCGGCAGGACACGGGCACTGGCAGGCTGTACATGACGGGGCACTGGCAGGCGGCAGGACACGGGCACTGGCAGGCTGTACATGACGGGGCACTTGCAGGCGGCAGGACATGGGCACTGGCAGGCTGTACATGATGGGGCACTGGCAGGCGGCCACGGGCACTGGCAGGCTGTATATGACGGGGCACTGGCAGGCTGTACATGACGGGGCACTGGCAGGCAGCCATGGGCACTGGCAGGCTGTACATGACGGGGCACTGGCAGGTGGCGACAGGCACTGGCAGGCTGTACATGACGGGGCACTGGCAGGCGGCCATGGGCATTGGCAGGCTGTACATGACGGGGCACTGGCAGGCGGCAGGACACGGGCACTGGTAGGCTGTACATGACGGGGCACTGGCAGGAGGACACGGGCACTGGCAGGCTGTACATGATGGGGCACTGGCAGGCGGACACGGGCACTGGCAGGCTGTACATGACGGGGCACTGGCAGGCGGCAGGACACGGGCACTGGCAGGCTGTATGTGTCCTGCCGCCTGCCAGTGCCCCGTCATGTACAGCCTGCCAGTGCCCGTGTCCTGCCCCCTGCCAGTGCCCCATCATGTACAGCCTGCCAGTGCCTGTGCCCTGCCAGTGCCCCATCATGTACAGCCTGCCAGTGCCCGTGTCCTGCCGCCTGCCAGTGCCTCGTCATGTACAGCCTGCCAGTACCCTGGCACTGTACATGATGGGGCTCTGGCAGGTGGCCACGGGCACTGGCAGGCTGAACATGATGGGGCACTGGCAGGCGGACACGGGCACTGGCAGGCTGTACATGACGGGGCACTGGCAGGCGGCAGGACACGGGCACTGGCAGGCTGTACATGACGGGGCACTGGCAGGAGGCCACAGGAACTGGCAGGCTGTACATGATGGGGCACTGGCAGGCGGACATGGGCACTGGCAGGCGGCAGGACATGGGCACTGGCAGGCTGTACATGATGGGGCACTGGCAGGCGGCAGGACATGGGCACTGGCAGGCTGTACATGATGGGGCACTGGCAGGACATGGGCACTGGCAGGCTGTACATGATGGGGCACTGGCAGGCAGCAGGACACGGGCACTGGCAGGCTGTACATGATGGGGCACTGGCAGGCGGTAGGACACGGGCCATGGCAGGCTGTACATGATGGGGCACTGGCAGGCGGCAGGACACGAGCACTGGCAGGCTGTACATGATGGGGCACTGGCAGGCGGCAGGACACGGGCACTGGCAGGCTGTACATGATGGGGCACTGGCAGGCGGCAGGACACGAGCACTGGCAGACTGTACATGATGGGGCACTGGCAGGCGGCAGGACACGGGCACTGGCAGGCTGTACATGATGGGGCACTGGCAGGCGGCCACGGGCACTGGCAGGCTGTACATGACGGGGCACTGGCAGGCAGCCACGGGCACTGGCAGGCTGTACATGACAGGGCACTGGCAGGCGGCCAAAGGCACTGGCAGGCTGTACATGACAGGGCACTGGGAGGCGGCCACAGGCACTGTCAGGCTGTACATGATGGGGCACTGGCAGGCTGCAGGACATGGGCACTGGCAGGCTGTACATGATGGGGCACTGGCAGGAGGCCACAGGCACTGGCAGGCTGTACATGATGGGGCACTGGCAGGCGGACACGGGCACTGGCAGGCTGTAGATGACGGGCACTGGCAGGCGGCAGGACACGGGCACTGGCAGGCTGTACATGACGGGGCACTGGCAGGCGGCAGGACACGGGCACTGGCAGGCTGTACATGATGGGGCACTGGCAGGCGGCAGGACATGGGCACTGGCAGGCTGTACATGATGGGGCACTGGCAGGCGGCAGGACACGGGCACTGGCAGGCTGTACATGATGGGGCACTGGCAGGCAGCAGGACACGGGCACTGGCAGGCTGTACATGATGGGGCACTGGCAGGCGGCAGGACACGGGCACTGGCAGGCTGTACATGATGGGGCACTGGCAGGCGGCAGGACATGGGCACTGGCAGGCTGTACATGATGGGGCACTGGCAGGCGGCCACGGGCACTAGCAGGCTGTACATGATGGGCACTGGCAGGCGGACACGGGCACTGGCAGGCTGTACATGACGGGGCACTGGCAGGCGGCAGGACACAAGCACTGGCAGGCTGTACATGACGGGGCACTGGCAGGCAGCAGGACACGGCCGCCTGCCAGTGCCTTGTCATGTACAGCCTGCCAGTGCCCTGGCACTGGCAGGCTGTACATGATGGGGCACTGGCAGGCGGCCACGGGCACTGGCAGGCTGTACATGATGGGGCACTGGCAGGCGGACACAGGCACTGGCAGGCTGTACATGACGGGGCACTGGCAGGCGGCAGGACACGAGCACTGGCAGGCTGTACATGACAGGGCACTGGCAGGCGCAGGACACGGGCACTGACAGGCTGTACATGACGGGGCACTGGCAGGCGGCAGGACACAAGCACTGGCAGGCTGTACATGATGGGGCACTGGCAGGCAGCAGGACACGGGCACTGGCAGGCTGTACATGATGGGGCACTGGCAGGCGGCAGGACACGGGCACTGGCAGGCTGTACATGATGGGGCACTGGCAGGCGGCAGGACACGGGCACTGGCAGGCTGTACATGATGGGGCACTGGCAGGCGGCAGGACACGGGCACTGGCAGGCTGTACATGATGGGGCACTGGCAGGCGGCAGGACACGGGTGTCACGGAAAGTCCCACACTCCGCTTGAGTGTTTCCGTCAGTATACCGCTTCCTAAGTTCTGGAACACGAGTCCAATGGATCTGGCTATAGGAACCCCCAAGAACTAGACAACACCAGTCTTGGAGTACATCAGAACTACCCTTTATTTGAGATCTCCCACACATTTATACACCAGGATGACTCAAAGCTAACCTAATTAACATGAGCTCCAATAGGAGTCGTCCCGTCTCCTACATTGTATAGAGCACAATGTGATCAACTCATTCAATTTACACACATTACCATAAACATCAACACAGGGTTAATTAGAACAAACAACAATGAGTTGAATACCCTTAGAACCTAGACTAAACTTATTTACATTAAACACATTATAGCTGACATCAGACAGGTGAGTGGAGTTGATGAAATTAGCATCTCCTCACAGTATGTGTCCCAACAGTATAATTCAGTCTTATCATTCTAATATGGCATATAACAGGTTCCAGAGTCTGTGTGTTTTGGGGGGACATGGAGCTGAATCAAACGTAACACCAACCCCAGGGTCCCCAGGCATACAGCTCACAGAGAGCACCATTCCCCCAAATGCTAGGGCCCATAATCAAAAGGCAACAGGCTTGCATACAGTCCTCTCCAACAGCCTCTGTCCCGGCTAGGTCTGTGACATTTCTCCCCTTTCGGCAGGAGACTAACACAGGAGGAGACCCCAGACGGGTTGACTCCGAAGTTAGTCAGTAGTTCCAGTCCTCTACTGCCTGTACCCACACAGTACCCCAAACAAATTGTTCCAAACAGAGTATTACTCACCCAGCCAACCTCTGCCTCTCTCAGAGAACATATCTGCCGCTGGGGAGAGGCCTGGACTGGCTCTTCTCCCTGGAATCCTTTCTGCCGCTGGAGAGAAGACAGGGTGTCTGGGCTCACTCTGTCATGCTGTTGGGGATCGGGGCCGACTGCCCAGCATCCCTGGAGTATACAGGTGGAGACTGAAGTCCCATCCACCTTCACAGGAAATCCATCCTCTGTTAGTTGAGGGCAGAGTCCAGCAGTCCTCGGCCCTGTTGCCAGCCCTTCTGCTGGAAACCCCACACCATCTGTTTCGGCTAACTGTTGGAGAGGGAGGCCGACTGCCCCGCCTCCCTGGAACTCTGTAGTTGTTGCCGGTGCTGGGCAGAGGTTGGTAGCACTCTGCCCTGTTGCCAGCACTTCTGCTGGGGACTCCGCATCCTCTGCTCCGGCTAACTGTTGGGGCAGGAGGCTGGCTTCCTCCACTCCCAAACTGTGTAGCTGCCATTGGGGAGGTGAGCCGGGTGCTTCCTTTTCCATTCCCTCATCTGGCTGCTGGGATGACATGTCGATGGTACTGTCTCCCAGGTACACGGATCTTTGCTGGGGAGGAAAGCCCACTTCCTCCACCCTGGCCAACTGTTCGGGAGGGACAACACACACCTCCTCTCCCTTCTCCCCCTGTATCTGCTGCTGGGAAGTGATTGCCATCTTCTCACCCTGAGCCTCCACAATTGCTGCAGGTGTGGGGCAGAGGTCTTGGACCCTCTGTCCGGTTGCCAGCACTTCTGCTGGGGGTTTTCCAGGTGGTTCCTCCTCTACAGAAACGTCTATTAAATCCCCAGTCTCTGGAATTGGTAAAAGTGTGGGACAGAGGTCTTGGACCCTCTGTTCAGTTACCAGATCTTCAGCTGGAGAAGTTTGTTTTAACTCCATAGATGCTGCTAGCAGAAAATCACATGTCCCTGTCAGTGTTGTGGGAGAAAGCCCGACTACCTCTTCTCTCAAGAAGGCCGAAGCCACTGTTGGTGCTGGGCAGAACACAGTGAACTTTGGCCCTGATAGCAGCTCTTCTGCTAGAGGCTCATCAGGTTGTTTTTCCTCAGCAGAAAAGTCTATCAAATCCCATGTCTCTGCAACTGATCTCTGGGGATAGAGGTTCACCATCTCCTGTCCATGGAACCCAGAAGATGCTATCATTTCTGGGCAGAGGTTAGCAGAGCTCTGCCCTGTTGTCAGCACTTCAGGTTTGGGGACGGCAATCTCCGGATTTTCCACTGCCGATTCTCTGGCATGCTGCTGAACTTGTTCTAGCAGTTTCCTGTATGCCCTTTCCAGATGGTGTTCCTTCCTTAGCAAATGGTCCAGATCAGGTTTGAGCTCTGAGACCCCTGCAAGACCGAGCATAGACTCTCTATAGTCTCTCAGGTCCTCAAGGTCAGGTTCCCCTTCATCGCCAAACATAAAAAGATCTGTAAGGTTCTCCCACAGCAATCCAGGGCCACCAAAGTCATATCCCTCCGGAGAGCATTCTGTTGTCTCCCCTAAATATCCCTCCTCTGCGTGCCATTGCAGAGCCCGATAATGATTGTCCAGCTCTATCTCCTGCTGGACCAACCTGTCCAACTCAGTCACCCATTGCTCCTGGGGCTGCTCTCCCAGGAATGCCATCCGCAATGCCCGTTGGTCACTGGCCCGTTGCTCTTGGGTTGGAAAGCACTTGCCCTGTTTTATACCAGCGAGACGGAGGGCTGCAGTCCAGAGCTCCACCCGAATCAGCTGCCTGAGCTCCAGGTATTCATCCTCTGACACAGTCCTGGTGTATGTTGAAAGGATGATCCGCAGCAGCCCCGGGAATTCTGATGCCAGGTCCATATCTCCGCTGGGGTGACTGAAGTCTGCTATGCTGATCTTGGATCCAGTTGGAGGCTTGGATGTCCCAGACTTCAGGAAGCTTTCCCGCTGCTTGCCACCAATGTCACGGAAAGTCCCACACTCCGCTTGAGTGTTTCCGTCAGTATACCGCTTCCTAAGTTCTGGAACACGAGTCCAATGGATCTGGCTATAGGAACCCCCAAGAACTAGACAACACCAGTCTTGGAGTACATCAGAACTACCCTTTATTTGAGATCTCCCACACATTTATACACCAGGATGACTCAAAGCTAACCTAATTAACATGAGCTCCAATAGGAGTCGTCCCGTCTCCTACATTGTATAGAGCACAATGTGATCAACTCATTCAATTTACACACATTACCATAAACATCAACACAGGGTTAATTAGAACAAACAACAATCAGTTGAATACCCTTAGAACCTAGACTAAACTTATTTACATTAAACACATTATAGCTGACATCAGACAGGTGAGTGGAGTTGATGAAATTAGCATCTCCTCACAGTATGTGTCCCAACAGTATAATTCAGTCTTATCATTCTAATATGGCATATAACGGGTTCCAGAGTCTGTGTGTTTTGGGGGGACATGGAGCTGAATCCAACGTAACACCAACCCCAGGGTCCCCAGGCATACAGCTCACAGAGAGCACCATTCCCCCAAATGCTAGGGCCCATAATCAAAAGGCAACAGGCTTGCATACAGTCCTCTCCAACAGCCTCTGTCCCGGCTAGGTCTGTGACAACGGGCACTGGCAGGCTGTACATGATGGGGCACTGGCAGGCGGCAGGACACGAGCACTGGCAGGCTGTACATGATGGGGCACTGGCAGGCGGCCACGGGCACTGGCAGGCTGTACATGATGGGCACTGGCAGGCGGACACGGGCACTGGCAGGCTGTACATGACGGGGCACTGGCAGGCGGCAGGACACGAGCACTGGCAGGCTGTACATGACGGGGCACTGGCAGGCAGCAGGACACGGCCGCCTGCCAGTGCCTTGTCATGTACAGCCTGCCAGTGCCCTGGCACTGGCAGGCTGTACATGATGGGGCACTGGCAGGCGGCCACGGGCACTGGCAGGCTGTACATGATGGGGCACTGGCAGGCGGCCACGGGCACTGGCAGGCTGTGCATGATGGGGCACTGGCAGGCAGACACGGGCACTGGCAGGCTGTACATGACGGGGCACTGGCAGGCGGCAGGACACGGGCACTGGCAGGCTGTACATGATGGGGCACTGGCAGGCAGCAGGACACGGGCACTGGCAGGCTGTACATGACGGGGCACTGGCAGGCGACAGGACACAGGCACTGGCAGGCTGTACATGACGGGGCACTGGCAGGCGGCAGGACACGGGCACTGGCAGGCTGTATATGACGGGGCACTGGCAGGCGGCAGGACACGGGCACTGGCAAGCTGTACATGATGGGGCACTGGCAGGCGGCAGGACACGGGCACTGGCAGGCTGTACATGTTGGGGCACTGGCAGGTGGCAGGACACGGGCACTGGCAGGCTGTACATGATGGGGCACTGGCAGGCGGCAGGACACGAGCACTGGCAGGCTGTACATGATGGGGCACTGGCAGGCGGCCACGGGCACTGGCAGGCTGTACATGATGGACACTGGCAGGCGGACACAGGCACTGGCAGGCTGTACATGACGGGGCACTGGCAGGCGGCAGGACACGAGCACTGGCAGGCTGTACATGACGGGGCACTGGCAGGCAGCAGGACACGGCCGCCTGCCAGTGCCTCGTCATGTACAGCCTGCCAGTGCCCTGGCACTGGCAGGCTGTACATGATGGGGCACTGGCAGGCGGCCACGGGCACTGGCAGGCGGACACGGGCACTGGCAGGCTGTACATGACGGGGCACTGACAGGCGGCAGGACACGAGCACTGGCAGGCTGTACATGACGGGGCACTGGCAGGCGGCAGGACACGGGCACTGGCAGGCTGTACATGACGGGGCACTGGCAGGCGGCAGGACACGGGCACTGACAGGCTGTACATGACAGGGCACTGGCAGGCGGCAGGACACAAGCACTGGCAGGCTGTACATGATGGGGCACTGGCAGGCGGCAGGACACGGGCACTGGCAGGCTGTACATGATGGGGCACTGGCAGGCGGCCACGGGCACTGGCAGGCTGTAAATGATGGGGCACTGGCAGGCGGACACGGGCACTGGCAGGCTGTACATGACGGGGCACTGGCAGGCAGCAGGACACGGGCACTGGCAGGTTGTACATGATGGGGCACTGGCAGGCGGCAGGACATGGGCACTGGCAGGCTGTACATGACGGGGCACTGGCAGGCGACAGGACACAGGCACTGGCAGGCTGTACATGACGGGGCACTGGCAGGCGGCCACGGGCACTGGCAGGCTGTACACGATGGGGCACTGGCAGGCGGACACGGCACTGACAGGCTGTACATGACGGGGCACTGGCAGGCGGCAGGACACAAGCACTGGCAGGCTGTACATGATGGGGCACTGGCAGGCGGCAGGACACGGGCACTGGCAGGCTGTACATGATGGGGCACTGGCAGGCGGCAGGACACAGGCACTGGCAGGCTGTACATGATGGGGCACTGGCAGGCGGCAGGACATGGGCACTGGCAGGCTGTACATGATGGGGCACTGGCAGGCGGCAGGACACGGGCACTGGCAGGCCGTACATGATGGGGCACTGGCAGGCGGCAGGACACGGGCACTGGCAGGCTGTACATGATGGGGCACTGGCTGGGGGCAGGACACGGGCACTGGCAGGCTGTACATGATGGGGCACTGACAGGCTGTACATGACGGGGCACTGGCAGGCGGCAGGACACGGGCACTGGCAGGCTGTACATGACGGGGCACTGGCAGGTGGCAGGACACGGGCACTGGCAAGCTGTACATGATGGGGCACTGGCAGGCGGCAGGACACGGGCACTCGCAGGCTGTACATGATGGGGCACTGGCAGGCTGTACATGATGGGGCACTGGCAGGCGGCAGGGCACAGGCACTGGCAGGCTGTACATGATGGGGCACTGGCAGGGGGCAGGACACGGGCACTGGCAGGCTGTACATGATGGGGCACTGGCAGGCTGTACATGACGGGGCACTGGCAGGCGGCAGGACACGGGCACTGGCAGGCTGTACATGACGGGGCACTGGCAGGCGGCAGGACACGGGCACTGGCAGGCTGTACATGACGGGGCACTGGCAGGCGGCAGGACACAGGCACTCGCAGGCTGTACATGATGGGGCACTGGCAGGCGGACACGGCACTGACAGGCTGTACATGACGGGGCACTGGCAGGCGGCAGGACACGAGCACTGGCAGGCTGTTACGTACCTGGGATGTGAGCCTGACGTGTAGAGGAAGGCCTCTCGTACAACTCCGGATCGCGGACCACTGGTAGTGATACAGCAACCACAGGAGCACGGTGGGGTATGAGTGCCTGTAAACAGTTCAATAGTCCGTGTAGTAGCGGTGATCAGCAGGCAGATAGTAGATGAGCTGACACGATGCTTGACTGGTGGCAGGCTGGGATGAACCACAGAGCAGTACCAGATGCAGGCTTGCAGGGCTGTGAACTGTAGCAGGCTGGATGAGCGAGATGCAGGGTCAGACAGGCCGGGTCGGTAATAATCAGGCATAGACGGTAGGCAGAAGAGAGGTCAGGTCACAAGCCAAGTAGTACCGGAAGATCAGCAGACAGAATCAGCAGGCAGGATCAGAGTCTATGGGAAGCCGGGATCAGAACAGGCAGCAGGCAATCACAGGTAACAACAAGCTGGATCAGAATCAGAGGTCACACAGGAAACAGGATACAACACAGGAGCTGCAGACCAAACAGCAATGAACCTCTGTAGGAGCCCTGTTTAAATAGCCCGCCTGACTTCAGTCATAGTGACAGGTGTGTGTCTTAAAGTGCTAGTACGCATGCGTGCACGCCGGGTGCTTACATGGAAAGCCTGTTGTCACGGACCTGGCCGGAACAGAGGCTGTTGGAGAGGACTGTGTGCGGGCCTGTTGCCCACCGATTATGGGCCCTAGCATGTGAGGTGAATGAGAAATCCAGTGGTGTTGTCTAGTTCTTGGGGTTCCTATAGCCAGATCCATTGGACTCGTGTTCCAGAACTTAGGAAGCTGTATACTGACGGAAGCACTCAAGCGGAGTGTGGGGCGTTCCGTGACACCTGTCTTCCCTGACATTGCCCCCTCCCTACGGGCAACCTCCGGGTGCCCAACCGGTTCCTCTTTTGCGGGTTCCTGCGGAAGAAGGCACGGATCAAGCCTGTGGCATGTACATTTCGTGCGGGTTCCCAGGAATTTTCCTCTGGACCATAACCCTTCCACTTGATTAAATATTGTGTCTGCCCCCTTCTTTTCCTGCAGTCTAAAACAGCCTCAACCTGAAATTCCTCATCCCCATCAATAATAATAGGTGCGGGAGGACCTGGTCTATGATCTGGAAATGGATCTGGCACAACAGGCTTTAGCAAGGATACATGAAACACTGGGTGGATTTTAAAAGACGCAGGTAAGGTTAATTCAAAAGAAACATCATTAATTTTTCTCCTTACCGGAAATGGTCCTACGAACCTTGGTGCCAGCTTCCTTGAAGGACATAGCATCTTCAAATTTGTTGTTGAAAGCCATACTTGATCTCCTGGTTTCAAGATCAGTTCCCCCCTTCTTTTCTTGTCAAATGATTTCTTGCTGTCCTCCTGCGCTTTCGCAATGGTTTCCTGTAACAACATATTATTGCGAGAGAAAAAGTCCACAGTATCCTGGACGGCTGGAACGGAAGATTCTGTGACAAGATTAGGTAAGAAGGTGGGATGGAATCCATAATTAGCAAAGAACAGAGATTGCTTGGTGGCAGAATGGGTGGCATTATTATAGGCAAATTCCACCAGTGGTAATAATGATACCCAATCATCCTGGACAAAAGAAGTAAAACAACGGATGTATTGTTCTAGGGTTTGATTAGTCCTCTCCGTCTGCCCATTAGTTTGTGGGTGGTAAGCAGAAGAGAATGAGAGTTCAATCTGTAGGGTCTCGCACAAGGCCTTCCAAAATCTGGATGTGAACTGGACACCGCGATCAGACACAATATTTGTGGGGACTCCATGGAGTCTGACAATTTCTTTTATAAACACCCGAGCGGTTTCTGCAGCCGATGGTGTAATCTTTAGAGGAATGAAATGAGCCATCTTTGTTAAGCGATCCACTACCACAAAGATAGCGGTACATTCTTCAAAAGGTGGAAGTTCAACTATAAAATCCATAGC
The DNA here is from genome assembly GCA_037952835.1 of Lithobates septentrionalis. Lineage (NCBI taxonomy): Eukaryota > Metazoa > Chordata > Amphibia > Anura > Ranidae > Lithobates > Lithobates septentrionalis. The sequence continues at coordinate 1,205,114 of JBBDGP010000713.1, read as the reverse complement.
AATCATCTTCCACTGTCTGTCGGGTATAGGCAAAGGTCTGAGTAATCCCCAAGCTTTGTTACGGGAACTTTTACTCCGGGTGCAGGTGGTGCATGCATTTACATAGGCTCTGCAGTCTTTCTCCAAACCTGGCCACCAAAATGAGCGTTGTACAAGTTCGACAGTCTTATGAACCCCAAAATGGCCTGCCAAAGGGTGGTCATGACAAACCCCCAAGATCATTGCTCGAACCTTTTTAGGTACAAAAATCTGCTTACCCCTCCATAATAGCCCATTCTTTGCTTGTAGTGTGACCCCTGGAGGACTGGGTGTTTCTGCAGAAGCTTGCTGTAACTGAGACATAAGGTCAGTGTGTAATAGTAGGAAATTTCCAGCTGGTAAAATGGTGTCTGGTATTAGGATGTCTCTTGGATCTTTGAACATGCGCGACAACGCATCAGGCTTAGTGTTCTTTGATCCGGGCCTGTACGTAATATGGAATGAGAATCTTGAGAAAAAGAGTGCCCAGCGAGCTTGGCGTGGTTTGAGGCGTTTAGCGGATCGCAGATATTCAAGATTCTTATGATCCGTGCAGATCAGAATTAGATGGGCCGCTCCCTCCAACAAGTACCTCCATTCCTCCAACGCGGCTTTGATCGCCAAAAGTTCCCGATCCCCTACATCGTAGTTTCTTTCAGCTGACGTAAGTTTGCGTGAAAAGAATGCCACTGGATGGGTCACTTCTTTGAGGCCTTGACGTTGTGATAGAATGGCCCCAACTGCACTTTCTGAAGCATCCACCTCCACAATATAGGGCAAGGTAGAGTCTGGGTGACTTAAGACAGGAGCAATGGTAAACCGTCTCTTCAAGATTTCAAAAGCAGCTTGAGCCTCAGAAGTCCAACAGAAACGGATACCTTGTTTGGTCAGCTGTGTAATAGGGTGAATGATAGCAGAAAAGTTCTTGATAAACTTGCGTTAAAAATTGGCAAAGCCCACGAATCGTTGTATTCCCTTCTTGTCTGTGGGGGCTGGCCAATCTAGTATCGCTGAGACTTTCTGTGGGTCCATCTTGATCCCTTCGGTCGAAATGATCAGACCTAAGAACTGGATGCTCGGTTGCTCAAAGTCGCATTTCTCGGCTTTGGCATAAAGTCCATATTTGCGGAGCCGGCACAATACGCTTTTAACATGCCCTCGGTGCACCTCTAATGATACAGAGAATATCAAGATGTCATCAAGGTAGACAACCACAAAAATATCCAGAAAGTCTTTGAAAATGTCGTTAATAAAGTACTGGAAGGTGGCAGGAGCATTACAAAGGCCAAAGGGCATAACTAGATATTCAAAGTGCCCAAATCGGGTACGGAAGGCAGTTTTCCATTCACCCCCTTCTCGTATGCGAACCAGGTTATAGGCCCCTCTTAAATCCAGCTTAGTAAAAATGCTTGCTGATTTGAGTCTTTGGAACAGTTCAGGGACTAGAGGAAGGGGGTAGCGATTTTTCACTGTTATTTTATTTAGGTCACGATAGTCCACACATGGTCTCAGGGAATGATCCTTTTTTTCTACGAAAAATATACCGGCACCGGCGGGTGAAGTAGAGGGACGGATGAATCCTTTCTGCAGATTCTCATCAATATAGTCCTTCAGAACTCCTGATTCCCGCTCAGATAAAGGGAAGATGCGCCCGAATGGAATCTCTGCCCCAGGAAGGAGCTCGATGGGGCAGTCATAAGGTCTGTGTGGAGGAAGGGTGTCTGTTCCTCGTTTACTGAAAACGTCCAGGTATTCGTGGTAAGAATTCGGAACTACTTGACATAATTCAGGGTCTGCGTCCATACACAGCAGGGTAGCAGGTGATGGTGGTGAAGTTTCCAAACAGTGTCTCTGGCAATATGCTGACTGGAACTTGACACTTCCGGATTTCCAGTCTATCTGTGGATTGTGGGCCTGTAGCCAGGGTAGGCCCAGGATGATGGGAAATAAGGGCGAAGTAATTGCGTCTAAACGCAGCAGCTCTCGGTGGTTGGTGGAGGAGATGGTCAGCATCGGTGGGGTCTCCTTGGTTACCAGTCCAGACTTAATACGAGACCCATCGGCCAGGAATACAGTGAGTCCCTGTCCTCTGGTTTGTAGAGGAATGTGTTGCTGAGCTGCGAAGGACTGGTCAATGAAACAGCTACACGCTCCAGAATCAATAATAGCGGTCACTGATACGGTTCTTCCCGGTAGTTGGAAGGGAACAGGCAGAGCGATATGAGCTGAGCTGGCAGACAAGGCAGGCAAGGGTGACTGCTTGAGTGAAGAAAGGGAAAGACACTTATGCAGCTTGGCAGGACAGGTATGTACGAAGTGACCGGCTTCTCCACAGTACAGGCAGAGGTTATTTACTCGTCGGCGTTCTTCTGGAGTCAAAGAAGAGCGAATAAGGCCCAATTGCATGGGTTTAGGCACCTCTGGAGTGGGGAAAGTGGAATTTCCAGGAGCCGGGTTAGGAGAAGCAGGGATCTTAGGTAACATCCAGGCTGGACGGAAGTGCTGTGTGGTTCTTTCAGACCTGCGTTCTCGTAGGCAACGGTCAATCTGAATGGACAGAGTGATTAGGGCTTCCAGAGAGCTTGGCACCCCACCCCGAGCGGGCTCATCTTTCAGGCTTTCCGAGAGACCCAGACGAAATTGATGATGCAGGGCTGCGTCATTCCAGCTAGTGTCTGCACTCCAGCGTCTAAAGTCAGTGACATAGTCCTCTGCCGCTCTATGGCCTTGCTGGAGTGTATGAAGAGCGGCTTCAGCAGTGGTGGTACGTTGTGGGTCATCATAAATCAGCGCCATGGCGTCAAAGAACATTTGCATGGTGTTTAGTTGTGCATTGTTCTATTCTAACAGCCGGTGGGCCCAAGACTGTGGTTCCCCTTGGAGGAGGCAAATAATGAATCTCACCTTAGTGGTTTCCAGGGAAAAAGTCTGTGGCTGGAGAGCAAAGTAGAGCTGACAGGCATTGCGAAAGGCTCTAAATTTACTCCGATCACCGGAAAACCTCTCAGGAGTAGGTACACGAGGCTCAGGGGGTAACATCATTACTGTATGGCTGGCTAAAGCCCCAGCTTGGGTGATGGAGGAGGCAGGATCAGATGCAGGAGCTATGGTTGCTGGATTGGACAGGGACTGTACCCGCTCTTCGAGACGCACGTATCCTTCCTGCAGCGACTTAACCGCCTGTGTAAGAGCAGCAAGGTGCTGACATATTTCATTTACTGGAGAGGGTCCTCTTGCAGGCTCAGACATGGCTGTTTGGTACTGTTACGTACCTGGGATGTGAGCCTGACGTGTAGAAGAAGGCCTCTCGTACAACTCCGGCTCGCGGACCACTGGTAGTGATACAGCAGCCACAGGAGCACGGTGGGGTATGAGTGCCTGTAAACAGTTCAATAGTCCGTGACACAGGCTGTACATGATGGGGCGCTGGCAGGCGGCAGGACACGAGCACTGGCACACTGTACATGATGGGGCACTGGCAGGCGGCAGGACACGGGCACTGGCAGGCTGTACATGATGGGGCACTGGCAGGCGGCAGGACACAGGCCCTGGCAGGCTGTACATGATGGGGCACTGGCAGGCCACGGGCACTGGCAGGCTGTAAATGATGGGGCACTGGCAGGCGGCAGGACATGGGCACTGGCAGGCTGTACATGACGGGGCACTGGCAGGAGGCAGGACACGGGCACTCGCAGGCTGTACATAATGGGGCACTGGCAGGCGGCACGGCACGGGCACTGGCAGGCTGTACATGATGGGGCACTGGCAGGCGGCAAGACACGGGCACTGGCAGACTGTACATGATGGGGCACTGGCAGGCGGCAGGACACGGGCACTGGCAGGCTGTACATGATGGGGCACTGGCAGGCGGCAGGACACGGGCACTGGCAGGCTGTACATGATGGGGCACTAGCAGGCGGCAGGACACGGGCACTGGCAGGCTGTACATGATGGGGCACTGGCAGGCGGCAGGACACGGACACTGGCAGGCTGTACATGATGGGGCACTGGCAGGTGGCAGGACACGGGCACTGGCAGGCTGTACATGATGGGGCACTGGCAGGCGGCAGGGCATAGGCACTGGCAGGCTGTACATGATGGGGCACTGGCAGGGGCCAGGACACGGGCACTGGCAGGCTGTACATGATGGGGCACTGGCAGGCGGCAGGACACGGGCACTGGCAGGCTGTACATGATGGGGCACTAGCAGGCGGCAGGACACGGGCACTGGCAGGCTGTACATGATGGGGCACTAGCAGGCGACAGGACACGGGCACTGGCAGGCTGTACATGATGGGGCACTGGCAGGCGGCAGGACACGGGCACTAGCAGGCTGTACATGATGGGGCACTGGTAGGCGGCAGGACACGAGCACTGGCAGGCTGTACATGATGGGGCACTGGCAGGTAGCAGGACACGGCCGCCTGCCAGTGCCTCGTCATGTACAGCCTGCCAGTGCCCTGGCACTGGCAGGCTGTACATGATGGGGCACTGGCAGGCGGCCACGGGCACTGGCAGGCTGTACATGACGGGGCACTGGCAGGCGGACACGGGCACTGGCAGGCTGTACATGACGGGGCACTGGCAGGCGGCAGGACACGAGCACTGGCAGGCTCTACATGACGGGGCACTGGCAGGCGGCAGGACACGGGCACTGACAGGCTGTACATGACGGGGCACTGGCAGGCGGCAGGACACAAGCACGGGCAGGCTGTACATGATGGGGCACTGGCAGGCGGCAGGACACGGGCACTGGCAGGCTGTACATGATGGGGCACTGGCAGACGGCAGGACACGGGCACTGGCAGGCTGTACATGATGGGGCACTGGCAGGCGGCAGGACACGGGCACTGGCAGGCTGTACATGATGGGGCACTGGCAGGCGGCAGGACACGTGCACTGGCAGGCTGTACATGATGGGGCACTGGCAGGCGGCAGGGCACAGGCACTGGCAGGCTGTACATGATGGGGCACTGGCAGGGGGCAGGACACGGGCACTGGCAGGCTGTACATGATGGGGCACTGGCAGGCTGTACATGACGGGGCACTGGCAGGCGGCAGGACATGGGCACTGGCAGGCTGTACATGACAGGGCACTGGCAGGCGGCAGGACACGGGCACTGGCAAGCTGTACATGACGGGGCACTAGCAGGCGGCAGGACACGGGCACTCGCAGGCTGTACATGATGGGGCACTGGCAGGCTGTACATGATGGGGCACTGGCAGGCGGCAGGGCACAGGCACTGGCAGGCTGTACATGATGGGGCACTGGCAGGGGGCAGGACACGGGCACTGGCAGGCTGTACATGATGGGGCACTGGCAGGCTGTACATGACGGGGCACTGGCAGGCGGCAGGACACGGGCACTGGCAGGCTGTACATGACGGGGCACTGGCAGGCGGCAGGACACGGGCACTGGCAGGCTGTACATGACGGGGCACTGGCAGGCGGCAGGACACAGGCAATCACAGGCTGTACATGATGGGGCACTGGCAGGCGGCAGGACACGAGCACTGGCAGGCTGTACATGATGGGGCACTGGCAGGCGGCCACGGGCACTGGCAGGCTGTACATGATGGACACTGGCAGGCGGACACGGGCACTGGCAGGCTGTACATGACGGGGCACTGGCAGGCGGCAGGACACAAGCACTGGCAGGCTGTACATGACGGGGCACTGGCAGGCAGCAGGACACAGCCGCCTGCCAGTGCCTCGTCATGTACAGCCTGCCAGTGGTCTGGCACTGGCAGGCTGTACATGATGGGGCACTGGCAGGCGGCCACGGGCACTGGCAGGCTGTACATGACGGGGCACTGGCAGGCGGCAGGACACGAGCACTGGCAGGCTGTACATGACGGGGCACTGGCAGGCGGCAGGACACGAGCACTGGCAGGCTGTACATGACGGGGCACTGGCAGGCGGCAGGACACGGGCACTGGCAGGCTGTACATGACGGGGCACTGGCAGGCGGCAGGACACGGGCACTGACAGGCTGTACATGACGGGGCACTGGCAGGCGGCAGGACACGGGCACTGGCAGGCTGTACATGATGGGGCACTGGCAGGCGGACATGGGCACTGGCAGGCTGTACATGACGGGGCACTGGCAGGCGGCAGGACATGGGCACTGGCAGGCTGTACATGATGGGGCACTGGCAGGAGGCCACAGGCACTGGCAGGCTGTACATGATGGGGCACTGGCAGGCGGACACGGGCACTGGCAGGCTGTACATGACGGGCACTGGCAGGCGGCAGGACACGGGCACTGGCAGGCTATACATGACGGGGCACTGGCAGGCGGCAGGACACGGGCACTGGCAGGCTGTACATGATGGGGCACTGGCAGGCGGCAGGACATGGGCACTGGCAGGCTGTACATGATGTGGCACTGGCAGGCGGCAGGACACGGACACTGGCAGGCTGTATATGATGGGGCACTGGCAGGCGGCAGGACACGGGCACTGGCAGGCTGTACATGACGGGGCACTGACAGGCGGCCACGGGCACTGGCAGGCTGTACATGATGGGCACAGGCAGGCGGACACGGGCACTGGCAGGCTGTACATGACGGGGCACTGGCAGGCGGCAGGACACGAGCACTGGCAGGCTGTACATGACGGGGCACTGGCAGGCAGCAGGACACGGCCGCCTGCCAGTGCCTCTTCATGTACAGCCTGCCAGTGCCCTAGGACTGGCAGGCTGTACATGATGGGGCACTGGCAGTCGGCCACGGGCACTGGCAGGCTGTACATGATGGGGCACTGGCAGGCGGACACGGGCACTGGCAGGCTGTACATGAAGGGGCACTGGCAGGAGGCCACGGGCACTGGCAGGCTGTACATGATGGGGCACTGGCAGGCGGACATGGGCACTGGCAGGCTGTACATGACGGGGCACTGGCAGGCGGCAGGACATGGGCACTGGCAGGCTGTACATGATGGGGCACTGGCAGGAGGCCACAGGCACTGGCAGGCTGTACATGATGGGGCACTGGCAGGCGGACACGGGCACTGGCAGGCTGTACATGACGGGCACTGGCAGGCGGCAGGACACGGGCACTGGCAGGCTATACATGACGGGGCACTGGCAGGCGGCAGGACACGGGCACTGGCAGGCTGTACATGATGGGGCACTGGCAGGCGGCAGGACATGGGCACTGGCAGGCTGTACATGATGTGGCACTGGCAGGCGGCAGGACACGGACACTGGCAGGCTGTATATGATGGGGCACTGGCAGGCGGCAGGACACGGGCACTGGCAGGCTGTACATGATGGGGCACTGGCAGGCGGCCACGGGCACTGGCAGGCTGTACATGATGGGCACAGGCAGGCGGACACGGGCACTGGCAGGCTGTACATGACGGGGCACTGGCAGGCGGCAGGACACGAGCACTGGCAGGCTGTACATGACGGGGCACTGGCAGGCAGCAGGACACGGCCGCCTGCCAGTGCCTCTTCATGTACAGCCTGCCAGTGCCCTAGGACTGGCAGGCTGTACATGATGGGGCACTGGCAGTCGGCCACGGGCACTGGCAGGCTGTACATGATGGGGCACTGGCAGGCGGACACGGGCACTGGCAGGCTGTACATGAAGGGGCACTGGCAGGAGGCCACGGGCACTGGCAGACTGTACATGATGGGGCACTGGCAGGCGGACACGGGCACTGGCAGGCTGTACATGACGGGCACTGGCAGGCGGCAGGACATGGGCACTGGCAGGCTGTGCATGATGGGGCACTGGCAGGAGGCCACAGGCACTGGCAGGCTGTACATGATGGGGCACTGGCAGGCAGCAGGACACGGGCACTGGCAGGCTGTACATGATGGGCACTGGCAGGCAGCAGGACACGGGCACTGGCAGGCTGTACATGACGGGGCACTGGCAGGCGGCAGGACACGGGCACTGGCAGGCTGTACATGATGGGGCACTGGCAGGCGGCAGGATACGGGCACTGGCAGGCTGTACATGATGGGGCACTGGCAGGCGGCAGGACACGGGCACTGGCAGGCTGTACATGATGGGGCACTGGCAGGCAGCAGGACATGGGCACTGGCAGGCTGTACATGATGGGGCACTGGCAGGGGGCAGGACACGGGCACTGGCAGGCTGTACATGATGGGGCACTGGCAGGCGGCAGGACACGGGCACTGGCAGGCTGTACATGACGGGGCACTGGCAGGCGGCAGGACATGGGCACTGGCAGGCGGCAGGACATGGGCACTGGCAGGCTGTACATGATGGGGCACTGGCAGGCGGCAGGACACGAGCACTGGCAGGCTGTACATGATGGGGCATTGGCAGGCGGCAGGACACGGGCACTGGCAGGCTGTACGTGATGGGGCACTGGCAGGCGGCTGGGCACTGGCAGGCTGTACATGATGGGGCACTGGCAGGCGGCAGGACACGGACACTGGCAGGCTGTACATGATGGGGCACTGGCAGGCGGCCACGGGCACTGGCAGGCTGTACATGATGGGCACTGGCAGGCGGCCACGGGCACTGGCAGGCTGTACATGATGGGCACTGGCAGGCGGACACGGGCACTGGCAGGCTGTACATGACGGGGCACTGGCAGGCGGCAGGACACGAGCACTGGCAGGCTGTACATGACGGGGCACTGGCAGGCAGCAGGACACGGCCGCCTGCCAGTGCCTCGTCATGTACAGCCTGCCAGTGCCCTGGCACTGGCAGGCTGTACATGATGGGGCACTGGCAGGCGGCCACGGGCACTGGCAGGCTGTACATGATGGGGCACTGGCAGGCGGCCACGGGCACTGGCAGGCTGTACATGATGGGGCACTGGCAGGCGGACACGGGCACTGGCAGGCTGTACATGACGGGGCACTGGCAGGCGGCAGGACACGGGCACTGGCAGGCTGTACATGATGGGGCACTGGCAGGCGGCAGGACACGGGCATTGGCAGGCTGTACATGACGGGGCACTGGCAGGCGACAGGACACAGGCACTGGCAGGCAGTACATGACGGGGCACTGGCAGGCGGCAGGACACGGGCAATGGCAGGCTGTACATGACGGGGCACTGGCAGACGGCAGGACACGGGCACTGGCAGGCTGTACTTGATGGGGCACTGGCAGGCGGCAGGACACGGGCACTGGCAGGCGGCAGGACACGGGCAATGGCAGGCTGTACATGATGGGGCACTGGCAGGCGGCAGGACACGAGCACTGGCAGGCTGTACATGAACGGCGCACTGGCAGGCGGCAGGACACGGGCACTGGCAGGCTGTACATGATGGGGCACTGGCAGGCGGCAGGACACGAGCACTGGCAGGCTGTACATGATGGGGCACTGGCAGGCGGCAGGACACGGGCACTGGCAGGCTGTACATGATGGGGCACTGGCAGGCGGCAGGACACGGACACTGGCAGGCTGTACATGATGGAGCACTGGCAAGCGGCAGGACACGGGCACTGGCAGGCTGTACATGATGGGGCACTGGCAGGCGGCCACGGGCACTGGCAGGCTGTACATGATGGGCACTGGCAGGCGGACACGGGCACTGGCAGGCTGTACATGACGGGGCACTGGCAGGCGGCAGGACACGGCCGCCGGCCAGTGCCTCTTCATGTACAGCCTGCCAGTGCCCTGGCACTGACAGGCTGTACATGATGGGGCACTGGCAGGCGGCCACGGGCACTGGCAGGCTGTACATGATGGGGCACTGGCAGGCGGACACGAGCACTGGCAGGCGGCAGGACACGGGCACTGGCAGGCTGTACATGATGGGGCACTGGCAGGCGGCAGGACACAGGCACTGGCAGGCTGTACATGATGGGGCACTGGCAGGCGGCAGGACACGGGCACTGGCAGGCTGTACATGATGGGGCACTGGCAGGCGGCAGTACACGGACACTGGCAGGCTGTACATGATGGGGCAATGGCAGGCGGCAGGACACGGGCACTGGCAGGCTGTACATGATGGGGCACTGGCAGGCGGCCACGGGCACTGGCAGGCTGTACATGATGGGCACTGGCAGGCGGACACGGGCACTGGCAGGCTGTACATGACGGGGCACTGGCAGGCGGCAGGACACGAGCACTGGCAGGCTGTACATGACGGGGCACTGGCAGGCAGCAGGACACGGCCGCCTGCCAGTGCCTCCTCATGTACAGCCTGCCAGTGCCCTGGCACTGGCAGGCTGTACATGATGGTGCACTGGCAGGCGGCCACGGGCACTGGCAGGCTGTACATGATGGGGCACTGACAGGCGGACACGGGCACTGGCAGGCTGTACATGACGGGGCACTGGCAGGCGGCAGGACACGAGCACTGGCAGGCTGTACATGACGGGGCACTGGCAGGCGGCAGGACACGGGCACTGACAGGCTGTACATGACGGGGCACTGGCAGGCGGCAGGACACAAGCACTGGCAGGCTGTACATGATGGGGCACTGGCAGGCGGCAGGACACAGGCACTAGCAGGCTGTACATGATGGGGCACTGGCAGGCGGCAGGACACGGGCACTGGCAGGCTGTACATGATGGGGCACTGGCAGGCGGCAGGACACGAGCACTGGCAGGCTGTACATGATGGGGCACTGGCAGGCGGCCACGGTCACTGGCAGGCTGTACATGATGGGCACTGGCAGGCGGACACGGGCACTGGCAGGCTGTACATGACGGGGCACTGGCAGGCGGCAGGACACGAGCACTGGCAGTCTGTACATGACGGGGCACAGGCAGGCAGCAGGACACGGCCGTCTGCCAGTGCCTCATCATGTACAGCCTGCCAGTGCCCTGGCAGGCTGTACATGATGGGGCACTGGCAGGCGGCCACGGGCACTGGCAGGCTGTACATGATGGGGCACTGGCAGGCGGACACGGGCACTGGCAGGCTGTACATGACGGGGCACTGGCAGGCGGCAGGACACGAGCACTGGCAGGCTGTACATGACGGGGCACTGGCAGGCGCAGGACACGGGCACTGACAGGCTGTACATGACGGGGCACTGGCAGGCGGCAGGACACAAGCACTGGCAGGCTGTACATGATGGGGCACTGGCAGGCGGCAGGACACGGGCACTGGCAGGCTGTACATGATGGGGCACTGGCAGGCGGCAGGACACGGGCACTGGCAGGCTGTACATGATGGGGCACTGGCAGGCGGCAGGACACGGGCACTGGCAGGCTGTACATAATGGGGCACTGGCAGGCGGCAGGACACGGGCACTGGCAGGCTGTACATGATGGGGCACTGGCAGGCGGCAGGACACGGGCACTGGCAGGCTGTACATGATGGGGCACTGGCAGGCGGCAGGACACGAGCACTGGCAGGCTGTACATGATGGGGCAATGGCAGGCGGCCACGGGCACTGGCAGGCTGTACATGATGGGGCACTGGCAGGCGGCAGGACACGAGCACTGGCAGGCTGTACATGATGGGGCACTGGCAGGCGGCAGGACACGGGCACTGGCAGGCTGTACATGATGGGGCACTGGCAGGCGGCAGGACACGGGCACTGGCAGGCTGTACATGATGGGGCACTGGCAGGCGGCCACGGGCACTGGCAGGCTGTACATGACGGGGCACTGGCAGGCGGCCACGGGCACTGGCAGGCTGTACATGACGGGGCACTGGCAGGCAGCCACGGGCACTGGCAGGCTGTACATGACGGGGCACTGGCAGGCTGCCACAGGCACATGACGGGGCACTGGCAGGCGGCAGGACACGGGCACTGGCAGGCTGTACATGACGGGGCACTGGCAGGAGGCAGGACACGGGCACTGGCAGGCTGTACATGACGGGGCACTGGCAGGAGGCAGGACACGGGCACTGGCAGGCTGTACATGACGGGGCACTGGCAGGAGGCAGGACACGAGCACTGGCAGGCTGTACATGATGGGGCACTGGCAGGCGGCAGGACACGGGCACTGGCAGGCTGTACATGATGGGGCACTGGCAGGCGGCAGGACACAAGCACTGGCAGGCTGTACATGATGGGGCACTGGCAGGCGGCAGGACACGGGCACTGGCAGGCTGTACATGATGGGGCACTGGCAGGCAGCCACGGGCACTGGCAGGCTGTACATGACGGGGCACTGGCAGGCGGCCACGGGCACTGGCAGGCTGTACATGACGGGGCACTGGCAGGCAGCCACGGGCACTGGCAGGCTGTACATGACGGGGCACTGGCAGGCTGCCACAGGCACATGACGGGGCACTGGCAGGCGGCAGGACACGGGCACTGGCAGGCTGTACATGACGGGGCACTGGCAGGAGGCAGGACACGGGCACTGGCAGGCTGTACATGACGGGCACTGGCAGGAGGCAGGACACGGGCACTGGCAGGCTGTACATGACGGGGCACTGGCAGGAGGCAGGACACGGACACTGGCAGGCTGTACATGATGGGGCACTGGCAGGCGGCAGGACACGGGCACTGGCAGGCTGTACATGATGGGGCACTGGCAGGCAGCAGGACACGAGCACTGGCAGGCTGTACATGATGGGGCACTGGCAGGCGGCCACGGGCACTGGCAGGCTGTACATGATGGGCACTGGCAGGCTGTACATGACGGGGAACTGGCAGGCGGCAGGACACTAGCACTGGCAGGCTGTACATGACGGGGCACTGGCAGGCGGCAGGACACGGCCGCCTGCCAGTGCCTCATCATGTACAGGGCACTGGCAGGCTGTACATGATGGGGCACTGGCAGGCGGACACGGGCACTGGCAGGCTGTACATGACGGGCACTGGCAGGCGGCAGGACACGAGCACTGGCAGGCTGTACATGACGGGGCACTGGCAGGCGGCAGGACACGGGCACTGGCAGGCTGTACATGATGGGGCACTGGCAGGCGGTAGGACACGGGCACTGGCAGGCTGTACATGATGGGGCACGTCCCCAGTCTCTGACCATCTCCTGTATAAAATATTTTTTAAAAACAGTCACTTTCGGTTTCGGTGCCGTTTCGGTATCAGCACCAAAAAACCCATTCGGTGCATCCCTAGATAAAACTATTAAAACGTGCCACAATATCCAAATAAAACCACAGTATAGAAAAACAATTATTGAACTCAAGTCTTTGCTGAAAAAAATCAATTGACAAACTTAAGTAGATGACGTAATAACAAGTGGTCAGATCAGGGACTCTGCTGCTTAATTCATTAGTGCTGGACTGGGTATAAACCTGGTTTTGTTCCCACAGTATTCAAGTATAAAAAAGAAAACCATTGTGCAGACAGTCCGAGGAATAATAGCCTGTGTGATGACGATAAATAACACTCACACTATCACTGCAGAGTAGATCGCACATAAAAGGTTAGTTGCACACAAAACACTGCTCCTCATCCGCCGACAATGCTGACCTAGCACTGTGGGTGACTTTACTGGCTCCAGTACAATGACTCCAGTGAAAATCCGTTGTTTCGTCAGATTAGGCGACCCGCCAGAATGTGTAACGGAAGTAACGTTTCGTTGCCGCCATCTTGCTACACCCCGCACTCCTGCACAGTAAGGATACACTGAGAAGGGGAAAGCGGACATCGTGTTACACCCACCGGAGTTTTGCATTTTACTTATTTTTAACAGTAAACAGGTTATATCATGACGTACAGTACTGAATTTCACTATATAGCCTAACTTTACTGTTAAATAAGTGTAAAATGCAAAACTCCTGTGGGTGTAACAAGATGTCCGCTCTCCCCCTTCTCAGTGTATCCTTACTTATGGAGGAGTGCGGGATGTAGAAAGACGAAACGTCACTTCCGTTAACTTTCTGACGGATCGCCAAATCTGATGAAACACCGTACAACAGTCTAGTACACCTCTGTGCGCATGCGCACTGGATTAGATGCGGTAGTGTCACTTCCGCCCGGAGTTGGGCGGCTTTACTCTCTGCAAGGCTGTTAGTGGGCGTGGATTTCGAGATAGCATGGCGATGGGTGACAAGCAAGCGGCTCAGCAGCCCGGAGCCTTCAAACAGCACACAAGAGTGGTAGACACCGAGGACGGAGAGCGCAGGAGCGCGAGAATAAAGGTGAGAAGGGGGAGGGGAAGATAGCTGTGTGCCACGTGCTCGCCCCAGGTGTTTCTGCTGTACAGCAAAGTGTACTGTGCACTGTGCGAGGAAAGTAGACCAGGGGCCCCTAGTGGTCTGCAATCCACCGTACTGTGTGTTCCTGGTGGAAACTCTTCTCACGCTTCCTGTCTCGGTGACAACAGGACAGGAAGTGATGAGAGTACTTTCACTGGGGACACAGACAAGAGCATGAGTGAGGTGAATTCCCTTCTGTTCCCTGAGCGTTTTCCGCTGCCTCTTCTAGTGACATATGAATTTCTGTCCCTTTTCATTCTACGAAACTGTGGTCACCAGGACACCCCTCCCCTCCCCAATACAAAAATAAATGTTTTGTCTTTACATACATTTTTAAAGTCAAAATGTGTTTGTTTTTTTTTTAAACTTTAACCACTTCAGCCCCGGAAAGATTTACCCCTTGATGACCAGGCCATTTTTTGAGATACAGCACTGCGTTACCTTAACAGACAATTGCGTGATCGTGCGACATACCCAAATACAATTGATGTCCCTTTTGCCCACAAATAGAGTTTTCTTTTGGTGTTATTTGATCACCTCTGCGATTTTTATTTTTTTGCGCTAAAAACAAAAAAAGACTGACAATTTAAAAAAAAAATATATATATATATATATATATATATATATATATATATATATATATATATATATATATTTTTTTTTTTTTTTTTTTTTTGCTTTAATAAAATATCCAAGAAAAAAAAAACGGGCTTCTAAATCAGCTTAGACCAATGTTTATTCTACAATAAGCGTATACTGATTGGTTTGAGCAAAAGTTATAGCATCTGCAAAATAGGGGATAGGTTTGTGGACCTTTAATTCTTTTTACAAATATTTTTACTAGTATTGGTGGAGATCTACAATTTTTTATTTTTTTTTTTGTGGGACTGCGACATTGTGGAAGACAAATCTGACCCCAAGTGACTCTTTTTGGGGACCAGTGACCCCAATACAGTGATCCTGGAATGGCGACAAACTTTTACCCTTAAAAATCTCCATGGGCGCCGTTTAAAAAAATTCTACAGGTTGCATGTTTATTACTTACAGGGGAGGTCTAGAGCTAGAATTATTGCTCTCGCTCTACCGATCGCGGCGACCCCTCACGTGTGTGGTTTGAACACCATTTTCATATGTAGGCGCTACTCGCGTTTGCTTCTGCACGCGAGCTCGGTGGAACGGGGCAAGTTTAAAAATTTTAGTTATTTTTTTTTTATTTATATTAACTTTTTATTTTTACACTGTTCTTTAAAAAAAAAAAAAAAAAAATGTGTCACTTTTATTCCTATTACAAGGAATGTAAACATCCCTTGTAATAGAAAAAAAGCATGACAGGTCCTCTTAAATATGAGATCTGGGGTCAAAAAGACCTCAGATCTCATATTTTCACTAAAATGCTAAAAAAAAAAAAAAAAAATAGTCCTTTAACCTCCCTGGCGGTATGATTATTTCAGATTTTAGGTGCTGAAAGCGGTACAATTATTTTGCACAGAAATTTGGCGTTTTATATTGTAGGCCTGTAATTCTTAGGAATAGTTCACTTAAATCTGTCCAAACAAGAGTCTAGTAGACATCCCGGGTATGATAAAGTTTGAAAAACGAAATAAAAAATTATAATATAATAAATAACTATAAATAATTATAACAAATAATAATATAATAATAAAAATTATATAATAATGTAATCAAATCAAAAACACTGAAATTTGCTCAGTTGCAGAATTGTAGCTTTTGTTACTTTTAGTGTTTGATGACGGATCTCCCCACAAATCACTATCGCTCAATTCTGCAAGTGATTATAATTTATTATCGCTTTTTTTCTAGCTGGTCTAAAACCACTTTTGATGTAAAGAGACAGTTTTGGTTGCTATGGACAATCTCCAGTTTCCTGGCAGAAAGAACAGTTTTATATATATAAAACTGCATGCAGGACACTGGGCAGACCACTAGGGACAAAGGGAATGTGTAAATATTTGATACAGTACTGTAATCTGTAAGATTACAGTATGCTGTATCTGTACTGTATGTTTACTATGTGTTTCACTTTTGAATTTACCGCCGAACTCCGTCCCTGTGCGTCGCAACGCTCGCAGGGAACGGAGCTCGGCACTGTGAATCGAGCGAGACACAGCGGCTCGCCGATCACAGCGGGGAGACATCGCAGGATCCAGGGGACAAGGTAAGTAAACTCTTCCTGGATCCTGCGATGCAATCCCGAGTCTGGCTCGGGGATACCACTTTTGGTATGAAAAATTCACCCCGAGCCAGACTCGGGAATACCGCCAGGGGGGTTAAGAGCTATGGGCGGAAGCGACGTTTTGACGTCGCTCCCGCCCTGCAATGGTATGGAGACAGGTGGGGGCCATCTTCCCCTCACTCGTCTCCTTACCAAGGAAGGAGAAGGATCCGATTGCCGACGGATCCGGTAAGCGGCGGAAGGCCCTCCCGCTGCCGATAAAAGTGATCTTGCGGCCAATCCACCGCAGAGAGCACTAGTATCGGAAACCGGACCGCCCGCTGAAGAAGAGGTTATCGGGGTTATGGCAGGTAGCTGCTGCCATAACAAAGATATCCCTTGTCAAAGATAAGACTTATATCGGCGTGCGGCGGTCCGGAAGTGGTTAATTGGACAGCTGGTGATGCGGCAGTGACACAACAAGGTCTTGCTGGTAGTTAGAATCTTTAATATTTGCAAACAAAATGAAGGTTTCCTTTTTAGAATAACAAGCTGCCAGGTTAGGAAAACAGTGATATCAGAACCAATTCAATCATAGAGCTTGCAGTGTACATAGATTTGAAAAACAATGGGATAAAGGAATATTCCTGAAGGTTTATCTCATGGTTAATGTGAAATCGTGTGAATGTATTAATGCAGTGCATGTTATTAAGCTTGCAGAGCTTGGATTCATTGAATGAGTTTACCAAAAATATAAATATTGCAGAATATGTAGCCTTATGCTACATAACTAAGCTCCATTCCATGCTGAATAGACTAAATTACTAAGGTATCTTTAAATAGAAACCATTTTATTAAAATAAAGCAAATCCCGTTTTTTTTTTTTTTAAATCATTGATATCTGGTATAGGCATCTGTTTTTTTAAACAAACAATATAAAGTGCAGCGCAAAAATCATGAGAGAAACAAAAGTCCTAAATAAGGCAAAAATTTCTCTTCTGAAAAGTTTCTTCTTGCTATAAGACACTCGAGGTTCATCAAAGTTACTGAGCAAATATACTGCTTACCAGATGGAAGATCAAAGTAGGCATAAATAGCACCAATGCTGGATACGCCCGGATCAGATGATCTGATGGTCTTTGGTGACAGCCAACAGCTTATCCTCCAGTGTGACAGGCGATGAAATACCTCCAAGGTGCGGTAAAATAGGAAAAAGAAGGGACATCTAAGAGCGTTCCATATGGCTCAGTATTTCATATAACACATCAGGATACAATCCATGTAAAGCGCGTGCAGAAAGCACTGTTAAAACTCATAAAAATCCAAGAGCGGGGATGCAACAGACTGTTCGCGTCCGAACAGCTATGAGATGACAACGGGTGATGTCAGACTCCGCCCCCGTACGCGGCGTTATGTCCAATGGACTTCGTCAGCAGGGGTGGAGTCAGGCTGTCACCCGGGATCTTAAATACTTGCCGACTGTCAGCAAGAAGTGTATCTCAGAGCGGAAACGGAAGCGCAATTCCACAATAGCTAATTCCTGAGCGGAGACACTTGCTGATAATGTGGCAGTATAAAAAGATAATAATAAAAGCTACCACTTGATTGTAAATACATTAATTAATGCACACTTACTAATCTACACTCAAAGCATAGATACACCATTTGTCCATATAAGTAATAGGACATAATAGGAATGGTCGGAATAGTCACCCGCTGCCATCTCTGATACGTTATAACAACACTAAATGTACTAAAACGACAAATGCATTAAACTAGCACAAAATGTTATTATAAATTCTATAAAAAATCTTTAAAAACATACATATAATAAGAAACATACATTAAAACTGGTAAATGTAAAAGGCATTAAAAAAAGCTCATTTGTCAGAAATAAAACAATTGAGGTCAAACTCAATGTTTAACCCTCTAGGGACTCCTACTTTTGTTTCATGAATCCATAGAGATTCTCGGCGACTCAATTGCCTAATAAAATTTCCGCCCCTCCAATGTTTCGAAACTTTTTCTATACCCCAGAAATGAAATTTCCTCGGGTCCCTATTGTGGCATATTCTGAAATGTTTCGATACATAATGTGACTTTAAACCTTTTTTGATGTTATTCACATGCTCCGCTATACGGACGCCCATAGGTCGGGAGGTTCTTCCTACATATTGCAGTCCGCATTCGCACTGCAACTTGTACACGACTCCTACCGTATCTCATGTAATTAAGTTCTTAATCTGATAGGTTCTGTTAGTGGCGGTAGCATTAAATTCTTTTCTTTTCTTAACATTAAATTTACATTGCCTGCATGCTGGGCATTTACCGCAGTCATAAAATCCTGACATGAAGCTAAAGATTCTACTTTCTTTAACCGGTTCAATACAGGGCAATTTCACCCCCTTCCTTCCCAGGCCAAATTTTAGTTTTCAGCGCTGTCGCACTTTAAACGTCAATTGCGCGGTCGTGCGACGTTGTACAGAAAAAAAATTGACGTCCTTTTTTCACCACAAATAGAGCTTTCTTTTGGTGGTATTTGATCGCCTCTGCGGTTTTTTTTTTTTGCGCTATAAACAAAAGAAGAGCGACAATTTTGAAAAAAACACAATATTTTTTACTTTTTGCTATAATAAATATCCCAATTTTTTTTAAAAAAACACATTTTTTCCTCAGTTTCGGCCGATACGTATTCTTCTACATATTTTTGGTAAAAAAAAATCGCAATAAGCGTATATTGATTGGTTTGCGCAAAAGTTATAGCGTCTACAAAATAGGGGATAGATTTATGGCATTTAAAAAAAAAAAAATTTATTTATTTTTTTAGCGGTGATCGCGATTTTTTTTTGTGACTGCGACATTATGGCGGACACATCGAACACTTTTGACACATTTTTGGGACCGTTCACATTTATACAGCGATCAATGCTATACAATTGCATTGATTACTGTGTAAATGTGACAGGCAGTGAAGGGGTTAACCACTAGGGGGCGGGGAGGGGTTAATATGTTTCCTAGGGAGTGATTACTAACTGAAGGGGGAGGGGACGCTCAAGGGGAGGAGACCGATCAGTGTTCCTCCGTTCTGGGAACACAGATCGCTCTCCTCAGAGCTGACAGGCTGTGGATCTGTGTGTTTACACACACAGATCCACATGCCGGCCCGGTTAACGGGCAATCGCGGGTGCCCGGCGGACATCGCGGCCGCCGGGCACACGCACCGGGTCCCGAGGAACGCGGCGGGCGCGCGCGCGCGCTCCCGGCGGTGCGCGCGCGCCCCCTAGGCGGCCGGGAATCCCAGGACGTCATATGACGCCCACCCAGGATGGGAGATCCCATCTGTGGACGTCATATGACTATGGGCGGGTAGGGAAGTGGTTAATCACCGGAGGATCAACCACACTTGGGGCAATAATATCCCTCAAGGTGGGTGGTCTTCGATATACAAATCTAGGACAGGCAGGGAGGGTGGGGCCTAAAATATTGTCCTTTTTTTAGAATATCCCAATATTTTAGAATAATCTTTTCAACCTTCTTATGTTGAATGTTATAATCCAAGATGATCCTATACTGAGGACTCTGTTGTTCTATATTCATATTTTTTCTTCTATCCGAGTTTTTAACTAAGGAAGATCTATCCATATTACCCACTTTTTGGACTTCCTCTGCTATAAGAGACCTAGAATATCCCTTCTGTAGGAATTTTTCTGCCATATGGTTAGCTTGTAAAAAAGATGTCCCTTCTTTTTCCTATTTTACCGCACCTTGGAGGTATTTCATCGCCTGTCACACTGGAGGATAAGCTGTTGGCTGTCACCAAAGACCATCAGATCATCTGATCCGGGCGTATCCAGCATTGGTGCTATTTATGCCTACTTTGATCTTCCATCTGGTAAGCAGTATATTTGCTCAGTAACTTTGATGAACCTCGAGTGTCTTAGAGCCCTTGCACACTGGGGCGGTTTGCAGGCGCTATTGCGCTAATAATAGCGCCTGCAAACCGCCCCGAAAGTGCCGCTACTGTCATTCCAGTGTGAAAGCCTCGAGGGCTTGCACACTGGAGCGATGCGCTGGCAGGACGGTAAAAAAAGTCCTGGCAGCAGCATCTTCGGAGCGGTGAAGGAGCGGTGTGTATACCGCTCCTTTACCGCTCCTGCCCATTGAAATCAATGGGACGGCGCGGCTATACCGCCGGCAAAGCGCCTCTGCAGAGGCGCTTTGCGGTGGTATTTAACCCCTTCTCGGCCGCTAGCGGGGGGTAAAACCGCCCCGCTAGCGGCCGCATACCGACGGTAAAACGCCGCTAATAATAGCGGCGTTTTACCGCCGACGCCGCCCCCCGCCCCAGTGTGCAAGGGCTCTTATAGCAAGAAGAAACTTTTCAGAAGAGAAATTTTTGCCTTATTTAGGACTTTTGTTTCTCTCATGATTTTTGCGCTGCACTTTATATTGTTTGTTTATTATGTCATTTTGGGCTTGGTGTTAACCCTTAAGTGTCCAGCTTGCATTAGATTGATTTCATATTTTGTTTGCGCTGATTGTACATATTTTTTGCCATCTGTTTTTTTAGCCTAGAAACACAGCGTAAGGACCTAAGCTCCCTGCTGGGAATCTTGGTCCACTTTTTTTTACAGAGAAATCTTTTTTTTCCTTTTTTTTTTTTTTTTTTTTTTTTTTTTTCTTTAAGCCTTTTAGATCTTCTCTCAAGCTGGGAGACAGGTTAGATAAAAATAGATCCAATAGTCACCCCAGCTTGACTTATGAGCGTATACAGTCATTTAACCTTGCACTGGGTTGGTTGTGACATCCCGGTGTGGACGATGGGCAACCTTGTGAGTGTTCCTCACGAGGGGGGGGGGGGGCCACATATGACCATTCAGGTCTACGGGATGGTTGCTCACGTGTCAGCAGGCCTCTTTCAGAAAATATATATTTTGGGGAGTTTACAATAATTCTAGCTAAAAAAAAATGCAGATTTTAACATATGCCAAAAATTTAAAAAAAATGCCCCAGTAGACAAGTGGTTAAACACATCATAACCAATAAGCTACTTCCACTCTGAGGCGCTTTACAGGCGCTATAACGCTAAAAGTAGCGACTGCAAAGCGCTTTGAAAGAGCCTCTCTTCTCACTCCAATGTGAAAGCCCAAGGGCTTTCACACTGGAGCGGTGCGCTTGCAGGACGGTAAAAAAAGTCCTGCAAGCTGCATCTTTGCAGCGCTGTAGGAGCGGTATATACACCGCTCCTAAAGCGCCCCTGCCCATTGAAATCAATAGGCAGCGCCGCCGAACCGCCGGCAATGTGCTGCAGTAGCGGCGCTTTGCGGGCAGTTTTAACTATTTTTTGGCCGCTAGCGGGCGTTAAAAGCGCCCCGTTAGCAGCCGACAACCTCGGCAAAAACGACGGTAAAGCGCCGCTAAAAATATCTGCGCTTTACCGCCGACGCCCCCAACGCCCCAGTGTGAAAGTAGCCATATTGTTGCGATGTATTTTTCAATGAAACCTGCAAACTGTTTGCATGTGTGGTTTATGCTGGAGCTGCTGCAAGCACTTCTGAAGCAGAGTG
The DNA here is from genome assembly GCA_037952835.1 of Lithobates septentrionalis. Taxonomy (NCBI): domain Eukaryota; kingdom Metazoa; phylum Chordata; class Amphibia; order Anura; family Ranidae; genus Lithobates; species Lithobates septentrionalis. The sequence continues at coordinate 1,183,293 of JBBDGP010000713.1, read as the reverse complement.
ACACCTGGAGGTTTCAAACAGCACAGCAGCCATGTCCGGGAAGGAAGCCTTGTGCATGTTAAGTGTTTTTTGTTAATATATTTTCTCTATGATCTGTTAACTGGTTAAAGAAGCACTGCATTTTAAACTTGTTTTTATAGGCCAAGCCGTTTATCTCTTATATGAGTTATGTTTTTTTTTTACCATCTGCAGGTTCTCTCTGAGAAGCGTCACCTAGGAAGTAAAGATGGACCGCCACACCTTGCTGTACTGGTTGCATTACATTCTAGGGCAATCACAAAGAACCTCCTGGACCTGATACAGATTAATGAAGGTGATATACCGCATGTCGAAAACCGCTTTCAGCCGAAATTTCGATATACGTCCCATTTTTTTGTATTGCTTACTACAGTGAGTCCACTGTGGATTCTTACAGTGCAGCAGGGTTACCCAGGGGACAAGTCTTCAAAGCTTGGTCAGTGTCCAGTCACCTGAAGGTACCAGCCTATACAACAGGGTCTGTGAATATCAAGCCTGTAATCCAAGATACAACATTTACATGTCAACATTCCTTTACTTCTTTTTTATATCTCGCTCAGAAGAATCCATCCCACTAATACCTCTGGGATCGCTGGATTGACATTATCAGGGGGCTGGAACTTGGAACGGGTGAGATTGCTACCTAGTGATAGCTTGCACCTTCATGAATATGGTAGCTTCCTTGTATCTACACAGTAGAGCAAAATAGATGACAGAAAAGTTCTAGGCAAAAGAGCAACTGCTGAGTGTCTACTAGTGATGTTTTATGTTTTTGCAGGTTTGAGGAGTTATTTTTTTTTTTTTTTTTGACCAATGGAAAGTTAGCAACTAGGAAAAAAACTTGCAATACATGTGTTTTTTTCACACTTTTTGAGGTGCTCTCATTAAGGTCTCTTGGGCCAAATACGCCTGAAGCTTGTAGCTCAGAGGAAGCTCATGTGCTTTTTCAGGCTTCAAGCAACACTATGCTCAGGTGTAAATGGTGCCTTGGAGTAAGGTAACTGCTCATAAACATTCATAAAAACAATGTAGATATGTGTAACTTGTTTTGATATTGCTATTAATGTGTGTGCTTTATATAGTTTTTTTTTTTTTTTTTTTTTTTATAAATCTTTATTTTTCAAAATACAAAAAAGAAAATACATACACATACAAATACAAAGGGGGAAGGGTCCCCCCACCAGCGAAGAGGGTCTTATTCTTTTCCACTATGAGATCTCTTCATATCCCCCCTCACCGCCTTCCGGGGTTTCCTCTCCCCCTGAACCCCCCCCCCCCCCCCGCAGACCCATAGCTTCTCCACTCCACCCTTATGTCCCAGCCCCACTCCCCAGGACTATCTTGACACTACCTCCACATATTTCTCTGTTTTTTTTAAAGATCCCCCACGGGTACCATTTCCCTTGATCTATCTCTGGGCTCCCCTCTAAATCCTCTTTCTTCTCTATATACTCTAGTCTATAGATTTCGTCTACCTTAGTAATCCAGTCTTTAATCTTTGGGGGTTCTACTTCTTGCCATTTCCTTGGGATAACATTTTTTGCCGCGTTCAATAAAATTGGTGTCAGAGAGGAATTATATCTCCTCTTCCCTCCCTCCTGACCATGGAACAGGCAAGTCCATGGGTCCCTTTTAATATTTTTCCCTATTATTCCATCTATCAGTCCTATCACTTCCTGCCAGTAGATTTGGATTTTGGGGCAATCCCACCAGATGTGTGCCATTGTACCCAAGCCTCCACACCCTCTCCAACAACTAGAGGATTTATCCAGGGAGAATCTACTGACCCTAGCTGGGGTCATATACCACCGGGCTAAACATTTATAATTACTTTCCCTTGACTTCATATCTACTGCTGTTGTGTGTGTGGCCTCCAAAATGCATTTTTCAGTTTCCTCATCGCACAGTGATCCCAGATCTTCCTCCCATTTTCTGATGAACGGGGGCGAATCCTGTCCGCCCCTACTCATCAGAATTTTGTACACCTTAGAAACCGTCCCCTTTGATTCTTCTCTAAGTGCCAATTTCTCTAGTCCCCTATATTTCTCCTCCTCCCTTAACCACTTCAGCCCCGGAAGGATTTACCCCCTTCCTGACCAGAGCACTTTTTACAATTCGGCACTGCGTCGCTTTAACTGCTAATTGCGCGGTCATGCAATGCTCTACCCAAACGAAATTTGCGTCCTTTTCTTCCCACAAATAGAGCTTTCTTTTGATGGTATTTGATCACCTCTGCCGTTTTTATTTTTTGCGCTATAAACGGAAAAAGACTGAAAATTTTGAAAAAAAATGATTTCTACTTTTTGTTATAAAAAAAATCCAATAAACTAAATTTTAGTCATACATTTAGGCCAAAATGTATTCGGCCACATGTCTTTGGTAAAAAAAATGTCAATAAGCGTATATTTATTGGTTTGCGCAAAAGTTATAGCGCCTACAAACTAGGGTACATTTTCTGGAATTTACACAGCTTTTAGTTTATGACTGCCTATGTCATTTCTTGAGGTGCTAAAATGGCAGGGCAGTACAAAACCCCCCCAAATGACCCCATTTTGGAAAGTAGACACCCCAAGGAAATTGCTGAGAGGCATGTTGAACCCATTGAATATTTTTTTTTTTTGTCCCAAGTGATTGAATAATGACAAAAAAAAAAAAATTTACAAAAAGTTGTCACTAAATGATATATTGCTCACACAGGCCATGGGCATATGTGGAATTGCACCCCAAAATACATTCAGCTGCTTCTCCTGAGTACGGGGATACCACATGTGTGGCACTTTTTGGGAGCCTAGCCGCGTACGGGGCCCCGAAAACCCAGCACCACCTTCAGGATTTCTAAGGGCATACATTTTTGATTTTACTTCTCACTACCTATCACAGTTTTGAAGGCCATAAAATGCCAAGATGGCACAAACCCCCCCCCCAAATGACCCCATTTTGGAAAGTAGACACCCCAAGCTATTTGCTGAGAGGCATGGTGAGTATTTTGCAGCTCTCATTTGTTTTTGAAAATGAAGAAAGACCAGAAAAATTTTTTTTTTTCTTTTTTCAATTTTCAAAACTTTGTGACAAAAAGTGAGGTCTGCAAAATACTCACTATACCTCTCAGCAAATAGCTTGGGGTGTCTACTTTCCAAAATGGGGTAATTTGGGGGGGGGTTGTGCCACCTGGGCATTCCATGGCCTCCGAAACTGTGATAGGCAGTGAAGAGTGAAATCAAAAATTTACGGCCTTAGAAAGCCTGAAGGCGGTGCTTGGTTTTCGGGGTCCCGTGCGCGGCTAGGCTCCCAAAAAGTCCCACACATGTGGTATCCCCGTACTCAGGAGAAGCAACAGAATTTATTTTGGGGTGTAATTTCACATATTCCCATGGCATGTTTGAGCAATATAACATTTAGTGACAACTTTGTGCAAAAAAAAAAAAATTTGTCTCTTTCCCGCTACTTGTGTCACAATATAAAATATTCCATGGACTCGACATGCCTCTCAGCAAATAGCTTGGGGTGTCTACTTTCCAAAATGGGGTCATTTGGGGGGGGTTTGAACTGTCCTGGCATTTTATGCACAACATTTAGAAGCTTATGTCACACATCACCCACTCTTCTAACCACTTGAAGACAAAGCCCTTTCTGACACTTTTTGATTACATGAAAAAATTATTTTTTTTTGCAAGAAAATTACTTTGAACCCCCAAACATTATATATTATTTTAAAGCAAATGCCCTACAGATTAAAATGGTGGGTGTTTCATTTTTTTTTTTCACACAGTATTTGCGCAGCGATTTTCAAACGCATTTTTTGGGGAAAAAACACACTTTTTTAAATTTTAATGCACTAAAACAGACTATATTGCCCAAATGTTTGATGAAATAAAAAAGATGATCTTAGGCCGAGTACATGGATACCAAACATGACATGCTTTAAAATTGCGCACAAACGTGCAGTGGCAACAAAATTAATACATTTTTAAAAGCCTTTAAAAGCCTTTACAGGTTACCACTTTAGATTTACAGAGGAGGTCTACTGCTAAAATTACTGCCCTCGATCTGACCTTCGCGGTGATACCTCACATGCATGGTGCAATTGCTGTTTACATTTGACGCCAGACCGCCGCTTGCGTTCGCCTTAGCGCGAGAGCAGGGGGGACAGGGGTGCTTTTTATTTATTTATTTTTTTTCTTTATTATTTTTTTGCTTTTTTATCTTATTTTTAAACTGTTCCTTTCATTTTTTTTTTTTTAAATCATTTTTATTGTTATCTCAGGGAATGTAAATATCCCCTATGATAGCAATAGGTAGTGACAGGTACTCTTTTTTGAAAAAATTGGGGTCTATTAGACCCTAGATCTCTCCTCTGCCCTCAAAGCATCTGACCACACCAAGATCGGTGTGATAAAATGCTCCCCCAATTTCCCAATGGCGCTATTTACATCCGGCGAAATCTAAGTCATAAAATGCTTGTAGCTTCCGGTTTCTTAGGCCATAGAGATGTTTGGAGCCACTCTGGTCTCTGATCAGCTCTATGGTCAGCTGGCTGAATCACCGGCTGCATTCTCAGGTTCCCTGTTGAGACAGGAGAGCCAGAGAAAAACACGGAAGACGGTGGGGGGGGGCATTCCCTCCCACTGCTTGTAAAAGCAGTCTAGAGGCTAATTAGCCGCTAGGATTGCTTTTACGTGAAAGCCGACCGCTGGCTAAAAAGAATGATACCAAGATGATACCTAAACCTGCAGGCATCATTCTGGTATAACCACTCAAAGTCGTGAATGGCGTACCTGAAGACAAAAAAATGGTTAACAATAAAGCAAAGTAAACGGTAAAGTATAAAAAATTGCATACCTGAAAAGCAAACATGATAAAACATAATAACAATAAAACATTGCAGAATAGAATACAGTAAAAAAGAGCAGAACAATAGAGAGATAGAATAGAGAGAGAGAACAATAAAACGACAACTATTTTTTTTTATTTTTGTTTGTGTTTTTTTTTTTTTTTTTTTACACTTTTTTTTTTGTAACTGTAACTTTTATAACTGTAACCGGTTCCAGGTTCGGGTCTCTCAAAATGCGATGGCATCTTGGGAGACCCTGTGAAAGTGTGCCTAGTCTGTGCAATGCTGTACCCTACGCTAATACTCAACTAGTGAATGGTAGCGTTCAAAACATTCACCAATGCAAAGACCAGGATTGTCAGGACAGGAGGGACAATAATAGTGAGTGTCACGCCTATATCCGCGCTTGCTGCAGACACAACATCTTTTTTGGGGGGGTTCGTTGGGTAGGGGTACTTGGGAGGATATATAAATGCCTCTCATGCAGCCGACTGCATTTGGTTGGGGATGTGAATGGGGGAAGTACGGGCGTTGCAGAAGCGGTGGGTTCCCAATTAGGATTGGCGAATGCAGCAGGAAGGGCACTATGGGCACGACGGGCCTGTGTTTGTCTTTTTGGTGGCAGCGGGACACTACTTGTGCTTGCCACCTCACCAGCTTGAACTGCACTTATGGGACTCGCCACGTCACCAAGTGTTACTGCAGTGCTGGTTTGACTACGACCGGGGTGTACTAGGCCGCTGGTGCTTGCCAGTTCACCAAAACGCTACAAAATAAAGTGACAGTGATCGATCGATACTGCACTTGGGTGGGCTGGACTGGGCTGGGCCGGGCGGAGGGGCAAAACGCAGGTGCTAGCAGGTATCTGGGCTGATCCCGCTAACACTGCGTTTTTGGGAACCCTAAACTGCTGGGGACGCCAGTATAGATCTGATCGGATCAGATATTGATGCGTTCAGATACTATACCACTAAGGGAGGTGTACGGTGCGTGTACGGTGCGTGCATGGGTGTTCGCGGTACTGGCGCTAATCTGACGCTGCCTAGGGCGACGCATATCACCGCCGGGCGATCAGGGGGCTAAACCTTTTTTCGGTAATAAACGGCGGGTGCCCTGACACTATAAAAAATAAACGAACTAACCAGCGTCACCCGTAACGGTTATACGGTGATCAGTGGTAAAAGGGTTAACTAGGGGGCCATCAAGGGGTTAAAACATTTATTAGATAGTATATGGGGGTCCCTGTCGCTATAAAACACTGACGGCGAACCTAAATATTTACGTCCCTAACTAGCGTCACCAGCGACACTAATACAGCGATCAGAAAAATGATCGCTTAGCGACACTGGCGACAGGGGGTGATCAAGGGGTTAAAACTTTATTAGGGGGGTAAGGGGGGTACCCTAGACCTACAGGGGGCTAAACTTTTATTTGGTAATAAACGGCGGGTGCCCTGACACTATAAAAAATAAACGAACTAACCAGCGTCACCCGTAACGGTTATATGGTGATCAGTGGTGAAAGGGTTAACTAGGGGGCAATCAAGGGGTTAAAACATTTATTAGGTAGTATATGGGGGTCCCTGTCGCTATAAAACACTGACGGCGAACCTAAATATTTACGTCCCTAACTAGCGTCACCAGCGACACTAATACAGCGATCAGAAAAATGATCGCTTAGCGACACTGGTGAGGGGGGGTGATCAAGGGGTTAAAACTTTATTAGGGGGGGTAAGGGGGGTACCCTAGACCTACAGGGGGGTAACAGTCACTACCCTAACACTGCTAACTGTCACAAACTGACACTATGCAGTAATCAGGAAAAAAAAAAAAAAAACCTGCTTGGTGTCAGTTTGTGACGGGGGGGGGTGATTGGGGGGGATCGGGGTGCGATCGGGGGGGGGGGGATCGGGGGTGTAATGTATGCCTGGCATGTTCTACTGTGTGTGTGTGTGTGTGTGTGTGTTGGTGCACTTACATGTCATCTCCCCTCGGCGCTGGAACGGAAACTCCCGAGCCGAGGAGAGATGACATCACATCCTCTGCCTCTGTGTACTATACAGAGGCAGGGGATGTTTCTCATTGGCTGGGAGTGATCGCGAGGGGGGGGCCACGATCGGATGGCCTCCCCCTCGTCTCCCATCGCTTCCAACCAAATGCCGACCGCAGTTGGCACCGGGGGGGGGTCCGATCGGACCCCCCACCCGCGGGAAGGCAATCACGTTTCAGGTACGTGATTTTGCCTGCCCGTGCCGCTCTGCTCACGTATATAGGCGTGAGGCGGTCGGCAAGTGGTTAAGGGGCCCGGGAGACTGCCAATAAAGTGTTTTTAATTGATTATGCCTCCACCCATTTATTATTAATCTCTCCCTTTGTGCTTTTAATTCTTCCAGTGATTTTAATTCTCCCCTATTTATTATATGCCTTATTTGTGTTTCCTTCTCAAGAATCCAATTTCCACCTATGTTCCCCATTCCTGGGGGGAAGAACGGATTATTCTTTAAATAGATTAATGGTGAATTGTAGCCCCACTTATTTAATTGGTGAATCTGGTCCCAAACTTTGAATGTGTGCTGTGTAATATAGTGTGTTTCTATACCTACCTCCCTATACTGTGGTGGATTCCAGATCATCTGGTTCAAACATACCTTACTTAGCTCTATTTCTAAATTCACCCATTTTTTTGTATTAAAACTTTTACCCCACTCCAGTGCCCGTGCAATTACTATCGCTCTATAGTAATTTCTAAAATCCGGGAGAGCTAAACCCCCACGTGTTTTCTCTCTACATAACACCCCGTGCGCTATTCTCGGTTTCTTGCGGCCCCAAACATATTTATTTATAATCTCTGACAAGACCCTAAAGAATTCTCGAGGGACTGGGATAGGGAGCATTTGCATCTTGTACAATACTTTAGGTGCGAGCACCATTTTTACTATGTTTATTCGCCCCATCCAAGAGGCAGGGCCATGAGCTATTCTTTTTATTTCCGTTCTTATTTTATTTAGAAGGGGTATATAATTTATCTTGTACAGGTCCCCCCTGGAACCCGTTAATCTCACTCCTAGGTACTTAATATTATCCCTCCATGGGAAGTGGAAGATCTCAGCTAACCTGTTGGCTTCCAGTTTGTTTATGTTGATCTTTAAAGCTTCTGATTTTTCTATATTAATTTTAAAGTTTGATAGTGCGCTGTACCGGCCCATAATTGATAGGAGATTGGGGATTGATATTCTGGGCTTTGAAATATAAAATAAAATATCATCGGCAAATGCTGCTAGTTTGTGCTCTTCCTCCCCTACTACACATCCACTAATGTCAGGGTGTTTTCTGATTATGCTAAGGAGAGGCTCCAAGGCCAGGACAAAGAGGAGTGGGGACAACGGGCAGCCCTGTCTAGTGCCATTCTGCATCGTAAAGCTGGCAGAGGGCAAGTTGTTCACTCTTACAAAGGCCGCTGGGTGGTTGTATAAGATTTTAATTCTTCTTAGCATTGCTGGCCCGACTCCCATTACCTCCAATGCACTAAACATAAATCCCCAGTCTACCCTGTCAAAGGCCTTTTCGGCATCAATCGACAGGAGTAGCCCTGGGGATCCACCTGTTTTAAGTGCCTCCAGTACCAGAAGGGACCGCACCCCATTGTCTCTTCCCTCTCTCCCGGGTACAAATCCCACCTGGTCCGAATTGACCAGGTGGGGCATTTTTCCCCTCAATCGGAGGGCCAGGACTTTCGCGTACAGTTTAGTATCTTCGTTTAATAACGCGATCGGCCGGTAACTTGAACATAGGGTGCGGTCTCTCCCTTCCTTGGGGATCAGTGTCACTGCTGCCAGCAACGCATCCCTGCACATTTCCTGGTCTCCCAGGCCGTTCCACATCTGGCAAAGCCTAGGTACCAGGAGTAGCTTAAATTTTTTATAAAAATTAGTCGTGAAGCCGTCCGGACCAGGGCTCTTACCCCCTGGGGACTGCTTCAAGGCTCTAAAAACTTCCTCTTCTGTTATTGGCTTTTCCAACTCCAGTGAGTCTATTCGTGACAGGGTGGGCAGGGCAGCTTCTTTTAGAAATTCCTGTACCATTTTTTCTCTTTTCCCCTCTTGTTTTTCTTTTCGTTCAACTGCATATAATGAGGAAAAATAATTTCGGAATTCTTCTGCTATTTCTTTTGTTGAGTGTCTCATCTCCCCTTTTTTATCTTTCACCTTCTCTATGTAGTTTTCCACTCTTTTCTTCCTGGTTGTTGCAGCTAGGTGTTTCCCTATTTTATTCCCCTGTAGATGAAAGTTCCTACTGCTTTTATATTTCCTTTTGAGGGCTTCTGTCTCTAGTAGGTCTCTCAACTCATCCCTTTTTACTGTTAGTTCCCTTAATACCTCTCTGCTTGTTTCCTTGCTCGTTTTATGGGTATGTTCTAGCTTGTATATTTGTTCTATCAATTCTTCTTGTTTTCTCGCTCTCTCCCTCTTTTCTCCTGTACCAATTGAGATTAATATCCCTCTAATATAGGCCTTAAAGGTTTCCCAAACAATAGTTTCCGGGACCTCCTTGGTCTCATTTGTGAGGAAGAAGCCCTCAATCTCTCTTTGAACCCTTTCAACAACCTGCTTTTTATTATTTAAAAGGAATTCATTCAGGCGCCAAGTGTATGGGACCCTATGAAGGCCTTTAAACAATAATGTCATAACTACTGGAGCATGATCTGACAAGGTCTGAACCTCAATCCTTGTTCCTCTCACTGAGTCCAACAAACTGTGCTCAACCAAAAAATAATCCAGCCTTGAATAGGTCTCATGCACCTGTGAGTAGAAAGTATAGTCCCTCTCCTTGGGGTGCGTCACTCTCCACACATCAATCAGCTGCTGTGCTTGTAGTTTCTTCCCTATTCTAGCACACGCCCTTTTGTCCTCCCAATGGGAGTCTGCTGACCTATCCAAGGCTGGATCTAAGCAAAAATTCAGGTCACCTGCTAAAATCACCTCCCCTTCCTTAAATTCCTCCAATCCCGTCAGGATTCGGGCTAGGTACCCCATCGGATCTCTATTGGGGCAGTATAAATTTGCCAATGTATAAATTTTTTGTTCACTTTCACTTTCACAAACAAAAATCGTCCTTCTGGATCCACTCTTTTATCCATCAAGTTAAATTTTATCCGTCTAGAGAATCCGATGGCCACCCCCTTTGTCCTTTTGGATGGGGAATCCCCATATATCCATACTGGAAGACTATTTGATGATAGTTTAATACCCTCCTCATATGTTAGGTGTGTTTCTTGCAGGAAAGCTATATCTATGTCCAATCTCTTTAATTCCTGAACCAGTTTCCACCTTTTCCCTGGTGAGTTGAGGCCCCTCACATTATACGATAGGCATCTGATTTTCATTGCCATCTACTCCTTTGTAGAAATTGCGACCAACCACCTAGGCACATCAGACCGGCAGGGAAAATAAGTGCCCCTAATTTGTATCTCATATCTGGGGAAACGGGGAAATAGATAAGAAGAAACACATAGGTTAAATCTCTCGAGCTGTACTCTTGGTCTGCGGTTATCCACCCTCCCCCTCCTCCCCCCCGATCCCCGCCACCCACATCTTAGCACACTTCTGGTATATGGAAATTTATTTCAAAAAATGTCCTACCTGGGGCTGTCTTGTAGCGGGGGGCACCGGGGACAACGAACCGGAGTTCCTTCTCCTGCAGGGCTGGCTGGGTTGTTTCTCTCTGAGAGCAGCGGTCCACAAAGTCTGCCGGTTGTTTTCGCGGTGGTTATCTTCCCGTGTAGCGAAGGGATCTTTCTTGGCCCCCTTTCCCCCTAGTTGGGGAAAAGGGGGTATGAAGAAGGCTGGAGAGGAGGGGTGTCTCAGGTCCTTCCTCCGGTCTCATCCAGGTCTCATCCGGGGGGGGGGGGCAGGGAGGGGCGACGGGGCGAGCGGAGGCACCTCGAGCGTCCAAGGACACACCGGCTCCGGACCGGCATCAGCTCCTAGGGACGCGAGGCTTCCGGGCGGGTCTTTCCTCGCGGCATACGGACTGTCGCCACTATCTCCGGCTCAGGCTCCGTATCAGCTCGCACCTTATCGCTTGTTGTCTCACAGCTGTCGGCTGTTGCTGATTCCTTGCTGCGAGGGCTCTTGTCCAGTGGAACCGCTCGGCTCTCACTTCACACTGCCTAGTTCGCCATCTTCCCCTCCTCCGTCCTCCACCGCCCCACTGCGTAGCTCCTCCCACGTCATCCTCCAAATGCCTGTCTTGCTTTATATAGTTGGACTGTTCTTCTTTTTATGTCTTTTAGGAGCCTGTTCTGTCTAAGGAGCAGCCAGCTTTTCAGTACAGTAGTCATGTGTCTCTACAGGCCTCCAGTGGCCATATGTGGTGAGTTACATTTGTGCTTGTCAATAAACAGAATTAATACACATTAATTGTGGATAAACTTGACCTACCAGTTCCAGCTGAGTGTCTGTCTGTCTGGTCCTGTACATGGAGACTTCTTTATGTTAAGGGGGACATGAACAAGGCTATCTTTGAAACCACTTTTATACTTTAAAAGGAGGCTAATGTGTGTATCCATCTTATAGCCTTGTAATCATGAGCACTGTGGTCACAAAATACCCCCGATATGGGCAATACAAGTAAACGATATATTCTCACAAATGTTTAATGGTCTAGCTGAGAATGTCTCCTTGGGGTTCCAGACTGATACTCTGAGCATAGGACTGCCACTGCTGGTTCTGGATATATTCCCATCCATTGCAGCTTGTTCAAAAAGTGCCTCATACCCTATTATCTTTTGGATTGGGTGAATTTGTTATTTATGAATGAGTCATTTTAATTCATTGTTCTGTCGGAGGTGTACTTCTGTTCTTGTATTTCAATAAAGCTGTAATCAATATACCTGTTGATTCCTCTCTGATATTCTTGTGGACCTGTAGTCCCCTTTAGTTTAGCTGAGATGATCCGTCAGATAGTTTAGTTTTATACAGATATTCATGAACAAGGGGTCAATGGGTTAACTTGATATAGTGAATGCAGCTGATGTAACCTTTTTGTCAGTAATTGACAGAAATCATATATTTATTTATTTAGGAGATAACCTAACATGGCCCCATTAAAAAGGAAGGTTTGAAAAGTTTAGGGGCAGTAGCAAGTAGTGCTGAGTTCAGAGGTCAGTATTATGTAACCTGTAGTGCAGAGGTCAGTAATATATAATGCAGCAGTTAAGGAGGTCAGTACTATGTAATGTACAATTTAGGGGTCAGTAGTATGTAACTCGGGAGGTCAGGAGTAAATAATGCAGAGCACAGGCATGAGTAGTGCAGAGTTCAGAGATCAATAGTATGTAAACCAGAATTCAGAGGTTAGTAGTAAATAACACAGAGGTCAGGTTCAGTGGAATGTAACAAACAGAGTAGAGGTCAGTGGTGCGTAAAGGCCTGTTCACACTGGAGCAGTGATTTGGCGTTTTTCCGCACTGAAAGAACGCTAGTCACTGCTAAGGCACATAGCACACAGAAAACCGCTTCAACACAGCCTGGAGGTGCAGTGCAGTGAGGTGTGATTAAAATGCAGACATGCTTCATAATATGGCACTGCACAGCAGGTGAAACGCACTGCGCTGATTTGTGGTGACATGAATGAAGTGAAATAAAAAAAAGGGAGCTGTTTAATGTGATAACCTGTATCATACCGCTCCCTGGTGCACTTCTGCCTGCTCACTAAAATGCTCTGATTTGGGTGAATGGGCCCTAAGCCTTGGTTCACACTACTGCGTGCTGTCTAGGGCAACTCATTCATTTCAATGGGCTGCCCTACCTACGAGAAACATGAGGAAAGAATTCTCTGGGCCTTCTGGAAAATTGCCCTGAATCACAGGGTGCTAGGCACCATGTGTTTTGAAGTGTGTGAAAACACACACCGTTTATGATGTGTGGGGTGCCATTAAGAAGTATCTACAGCCGTAGCCATTTACCAATTCCCCTTCTCAGACAGCTACCACAACAATACAAAATACATTTGGATATCTCTGGCATTGTAAGTAGCAGCCTTTTATAAAACTGCCAGCCCAGCACTAAGGACCTGTCATGCGCCTGCTGTCTCCTGTGGCACTGACCCCCTAAAGTTATCTATTTTACAGCACCTCTTTCCTTAATCTCTGCTGTGGCTGCTTTAACACAGACACCACTCCGGGATCTGCTGGGCGTGGGACTCTGCTCCCTGATTGGTGCTGTCTCTCCTGTTCCCATCTGGCCCGCCCCTTACCTAGTACTTGCCTTGGCTGTAATGTAGAATGTCCCTGTTATCTGAGCTATGGCAGGGAGCAGCGTCAGGTTGCGGTCTACCTGTCAGGTGGTCGTGAGCGATGGGTTGCTGATCCGGGTCTTAGAGGATAAAAAAAGACTTGCTGGCAGGATCACCAAGTGAAAATAAAGGGAAAAGACCAAAAAAAAATAATGTAGTTACCACATCTGAGAAAATTGGTAAGCTGCAGTATACATATTTCTGTTTTTGGGTTTAATACCGCTTTAACTAAGATAGTATTGAAGCCAGAGCATTAGAATGATGACAAATATCTAGCACTTTCTGCATGAACACCCCTGCATTAGCACAGGTTTGCTTTGGGAATAAATGTGCACTTGCTCAAGCACATCCTGTATTTTTCCTTCAGGGGAACCTTCCGCTTTGAGCGACCTGATGGATCACACTTTGATGTCAGGATTCCTCCTTTCTCTCTGGAGAGTAACAAGGATGAAAAGACGCCCCCATCTGGTCTCCATTGGTAGTGATGTTGCACAGCCTTGACTGAAAAGCACTTTGTTGAACTGTTCTCATCAGACTGTGTCTCAGATTATGAACAGGAAGCTATTTGTCATATCCCTATCCTCAGACATCCCTTTTTGTTTAGTTTGAGATGAGGATGTGTGTCCCTCCCCCTCCTGAACACTGAAGTTGCTGCTTTATATTTAATTTCCTACACTGCAGGTATTGTCCCGATCACACATCCTCCTGAAACATCAGAGCCTTTTGGGAATTTTTTTTTTTTTTTTTTTGAATAAAGCAATACATTTCTTGATGTGACTGTGTTGTAACTTTCTTACAGAGTGTAGCATTTGATAATCATAAGATGGCATAGCCTTCAAGTTAACTGATGACAATATTCAGTGCCTTATGCCTATAAGAATTGGCAATCTGCAGGTTTGATTTTGGGTTTAATATCACTTTAAAGTCTAACTCCATCTTTCCTTCCACTGTAGCTTTGACAAAGCTGGCCCAAATGAAATGTTTCCTTATTTACTAATTATTGTACCTGCTGTCAGCACTGTATAAACTGCATGTAGCATCATGTACAGCATCCAGCACTATTCTCTGGCAGCAGTGTCAAGGCAAGGAATCCCTGTCTACTACCAGATCAAAATCAAGTCGGGCTGAGTGAATCAGTGAATACAAGGCCTCCTGTGATTGGCTGTGGTGGAGAGGTGGGCAGACAACTTCACAATCTCCACCTCTACTGTTCAAAGGATGCTTTCTATTCATTGATATAAATCAGGGTGGATTTGATTTATATCAAGTCTATTTAAATCATGATTTAAATCGCTAGTAAAAAGGCTTGATTTAAATCATCATTTATATAGAGCAACTGTCATCTCTGTCCTGCAGCGGCAGCTCTTCTGACCCACTGTTGACTCGCCGACAGTCTCATTCACTTTAACAGGAAGGCTGGTGATGCACCAGAGTGACAACAAGGTGAGGAACGTGACGGCAGAAGGTGAGTGGATGCCCACTAACAGGTGCTGCCATGATGAATCTGAAATGACAGGTTCTCTTATTCTTGCTGGTAATTAGAATTTTTAATATTTGCAAGCAAAATGAAGGTTTCCTATTTAGAATAATAAGCTGTCAGGTTAGTAAAACAGCGATATCATAACCGATTCAATCATACAGTTTGTAGTGTACATAGATATGCACAACAATGGGATAAAGGAATGTTGCTGAACTTTGGTTTATCTCATGGTTACTGTGAAATTGTGTAAATGCATCAATGCAGTGCATGTTATCCCAGCTTGCAGAGCTTGGATGCATTGAATGAGTTTACCAAAAATGTAAATATTGCAGAATATACAGCCTCATGCTACAAAACTAAGCTCAATTTCATGCTGAATAAACTAAATTGTTAATGTATCTTAAATAGAAAACTATATTTAGATAGTTTTTTGCTCCAAAAGTACTTTATTAAAATAAAATTTGATAAAAATCCAAAATATCGATTTTTTTTTTTTTTTTTTGATTTTTTTTTTGTTTGTTTTTTTATCATTGATTTTATATACACCCTGAAAACAATACAAGGCTTCCTCTGAATGGCTGACAAGCACACAGCCTGACTTGATGAGTCCACCTACCGCTGCCAGAACAGAGCTCTGCACACTGGAGGAAATAGTTTGGGCCAGCTTGATCCAAAAAAACCTAAAGTGAAAGGAAAGATGGAATTAGCCTTTGAATAGAAGAGTTTAAATTGAAGTGCAAATCAAATTATGTGGCATTAAAGTGATTGTAAAGTCTTGGTTTTTTTTTTTCCCCCAATAAAAATAACAAACATATTATACTTACCTCCTCTGTTGCAGTGGATTTGCACACAACAGCCTGGATCTTCCCCTTCTCAGGTCCCTCTTCGTTGCTCCTGGCCCCTTCCTCCTGTTCAGTGCCCCCACAGCAAGCACCTTGCTGTGGGACACGCGACCCGAGCCACAGCTCCGCGTGTCCATTCAGACACGGAGCCCTGACCCGACCCCATCCCTCTCTCTCCTGATCTCGGACAGCTGCGAAACTCGTGGACAGAGAGGGACCTCAGGTAAGTGTTAGGGGGGGCTGCTGCTGCACACAGGTGGCTTTTTATCTTGATGCATAGAATGCATTAAGATAAAAAAACCCTATTGCCTTTACAACCCCTTTAAGTGTGTGTTCAACCTCCAAATCTGTATAATTGGTCATCAAGTGCCGGATTTCATTAGCTGCTACTAGAGTGATGTCAGATGGTTGGAAACACAGCTCTACATTTGCCCAACGTATATTCAGCAAAGCAGAAGTATGAATTCCAAAAAGTGTTTTTTCCACAGGGTTAATGTTACCATGTAATAAATATCACCATGACCAAAGCAAACCACAGAACTGTAAATGTGCCTTAATGCTGGACTAAGTAGGATGAGGTTTTAGGCCTTGTTCACATCTATGCATTTTTTTTTTAGTGCGTTTTCAGTTTTGCAGAAACACACTACAGTCCATTTAACCACTTGCCGACCGCCTCCTGTAGATATACGTCGGCAGAATGGCACGGCTGCGCAAAGTAACGTACCCGTACGTTACTTTGAATTTGCCGCCGTGCGTGCGCGCCTGCTGCGAGCTCCGTGGGGCGGGTCCCACGGACTCAATCGCCGCGGAGATACCCACGATCGCCTCACGGAGAGGACAAACGGGGAGATGCTGATGTAAACAGCATCTCCCCGTTCTGCCTAGTGACAGTGTCACTGATCTCTGCTCCTTGTCATCAGGAGCAGAGATCAGTGACGTGTCACACACAGCCCATCCCCCTACAGTTAGAACACATCCCTAGTACTGACTTAACCCCTCCCCGCCCCCTAGTGGTTAACCCCTTCACTGCCAGTGTCATTTACATAGGAATCAGTGCATTTTTATAGCACTGATTGCTGTATAAATGACAATGGTCCCAAAAAATGTCCGACATGTCCGCCATAATGTCACAGTCACAATAAAAATAGCTGATCGCCGCCATTACAAGTAAAAAAAGAAAATTAATAAAAATGCCATAAAACTATCCCCTATTTTGTAAACGCTATAACTTTTGCGCAAACCAATCAAATGCTTATTGCAATTTTTTTTATTTTTTTTTTTACCAAAAATATGTAGAATACATATCAGCCTAAACTGAGGGAAAAAAAATGTTTTTATATATTTTTGGGGGATATTTATTATAGCAAAATGTAAAAAATAATACGTTTTTTTTTTCAAAATTGTCGCTCTTATTTTGTTTATAGTGCAAAAAATAAAAATCGCAGAGGTGATCAAATACCACCAAAAGAAAGCTCTATTTGTGGGGAAAAAAAGGACATCAATTTTGTTTGGGAGCCACGTCGCACGACCGCGCACTTGTCAGTTAAAGCGACGCAGTGCCGAATCACAAAAAAACGCATTGGTCAGGAAAGGGGTAAATCCTTCCGGGGCTGAAGTGGTTAACATGGTTTCCTATGGATGTAGTTCACATCTGTGCATTTTATGGAAAGGGCCAGGGACTTGTTTTTGGTTCCACATACTTCAGTGGATCAAAAGTGTGTATTGAAAAACGCAAAATGCATCGGCAATATGCAAACTGCAACCTGCATAGGTGTGAATAAGGACTTGTAGACCTTTCCAACCCACCCATTGGTTAAACACAAATTAGTGGGCACACAGCATGTTCTATTTATGTGCTCCCATGCAGATAGTACATGTTAAATGTTACTGGAGCCGTGCCATGTCAAGCTGACCAAGATTGCACCCCCAATAAACTATCTCCTCATGTCGGGTCTTCTCAAGTGGCAGGACATGGGCACTGGCAGGCTGTACATGACTGGGCACTGGCAGGCGGACGGGCACTGGCAGGCTGTACATGGCATGGCACTGGCAGGGGGCAGAACACGGGCACTGGCAGGCTGTACATGATGGGGCACTGGCAGGCGGCAGGACACGGGCACTGGCAGGCTGTACATGACGGGGCACTGGCAGGTGGCAGGACATGGGCACTGGCAGGCTGAACATGACGGGGCACTGGCAGGCGGCCACGGGCACTGGCAGGCTGTACACGATGGGGCACTGGCAGGCGGACACGGCACTGACAGGCTGTACATGACGGGGCACTGGCAGGCGGCAGGACACAAGCACTGGCAGGCTGTACATGATGGGGCACTGGCAGGCGGCAGGACACGGGCACTGGCAGGCTGTACATGATGGGGCACTGGCAGGCTGTACATGATGGGGCACTGGCAGGCGGCAGGACACGGGCACTGGTAGGCTGTACATGATGGGGCACTGGCAGGCAGCAGGACACGGGCACTGGCAGGCTGTACATGATGGGGCACTGGCAGGCAGCAGGACACGGGCACTGGCAGGCTGTACATGATGGGGCACTGGCAGGCAGCAGGGCACAGGCACTGGCAGGCTGTACATGATGGGGCACTGGCAGGGGGCAGGACACGGGCACTGGCAGGCTGTACATGACGGGGCACTGGCAGGCGGCAGGACACGGGCAATGGCAGGCTGTACATGACGGGGCACTGGCAGGCGGCAGGACACGGGCACTGGCAAGCTGTACATGATGGGGCACTGGCAGGACACGGGCACTGGCAGGCTGTACATGACGGGGCACTGGCAGGCGGCAGGACACGGGCACTGGCAGGCTGTACATGATGGGGCACTGGCAGGCGGCAGGACACGGGCACTGGCAGGCTGTACATGACGGGGCACTGGCAGGCGGCAGGACACAGGCACTCGCAGGCTGTACATGATGGGGCACTGGCAGGCGGACACGGCACTGACAGGCTGTACATGACGGGGCACTGGCAGGCGGCAGGACACGAGCACTGGCAGGCTGTTACGTACCTGGGATGTGAGCCTGACGTGTAGAGGAAGGCCTCTCGTACAACTCCGGCTCGCGGACCACTGGTAGTGATACAGCAGCCACAGGAGCACGGTGGGGTATGAGTGCCTGTAAACAGTTCAATAGTCCGTGTAGTAGCGGTAATCAGCAGGCAGATAGTAGATGAGCTGACACGATGCTTGACTGGTGGCAGGCTGGGATGAACCACAGAGCAGTACCAGATGCAGGCTTGCAGGGCTGTGAGCTGTAGCAGGCTGGATGAGCGAGATGCAGGGTCAGACAGGCCGGGTCGGTAATAATCAGGTATAGACGGTAGGCAGAAGAGAGGTCAGGTCACAAGCCAAGTAGTACCGGAAGATCAGCAGACAGAATCAGCAGGCAGGATCAGAGTCTATGGGAAGCCGGGATCAGAACAGGCAGCAGGCAATCACAGGTAACAACAAGCTGGATCAGAATCAGAGGTCACACAGGAAACAGGATACAACACAGGAAACAGGATACAACACAGGAGCTGCAGACCAAACAGCAATGAACCTCTGTAGGAGCCCTGTTTAAATAGCCCGCCTGACTTCAGTATTAGTGACAGGTGTGTGTCTTAAAGTGCTAGTACGCATGCGTGCATGCCGGGTGCTTACATGGAAAGCCTGTCTTCCCTGATATTGCCCCCTCCCTACGGGCAACCTCCGGGTGCCCAACCGGTTCCTCTTTTGCGGGTTCCTGCGGAAGAAGGCACGGATCAAGTCTGTGGCATGTACATTTCGTGCGGGTTCCCAGGAATTTTCCTCTGGACCATAACCCTTCCACTTGATTAAATATTGTGTCTGCCCCTTCTTTTCCTGCAGTCTAAAACAGCCTCAACCTCAAATTCCTCATCCCCATCAATAATAATAGGTGCGGGAGGATGTGGTCTATGATCCGGAAATGGATCTGGCACAACAGGCTTTAGCAAGGATACATGAAACACTGGGTGGATTTTAAAAGACTCAGGTAAGGTTAATTCAAAAGAAACATCATTAATTTTTCTCCTTACCGGAAATGGTCCTACGAACCTTGGTGCCAGCTTCCTTGAAGGACATAGCATCTTCAAATTTGTTGTTGAAAGCCATACTTGATCTCCTGGTTGCAAGATCAGTTCCCGGCTTCTTTTCTTGTCAAATGATTTCTTGCTGTCCTGCGCTTTCGCAATGGTTTCCTGTAACAACATATTATTGCGAGAGAAAAAGTCCACAGTATCCTGGACGGCTGGAACGGAAGATTCTGTGACAAGATTAGGTAAGAAGGTGGGATGGAATCCATAATTAGCAAAGAACGGAGATTGCTTGGTGGCAGAATGGGTGGCATTATTATAGGCAAATTCCACCAGTGGTAATAATGATACCCAATCATCCTGGACAAAAGAAGTAAAACAACGGATGTATTGTTCTAGAGTTTGATTAGTCCTCTCCGTCTGCCCATTAGTTTGTGGGTGGTAAGCAGAAGAGAATGAGAGTTCAATCTGTAGGGTCTCGCACAAGGCCTTCCAAAATCTGGATGTGAACTGGACACCGCGATCAGACACAATATTTGTGGGGACTCCATGGAGTCTGACAATTTCTTTTATAAACACCCGAGCGGTTTCTGCAGCCGATGGTGTAATCTTTAGAGGAATGAAATGAGCCATCTTTGTTAAGCGATCCACTACCACAAAGATAGCGGTACATTCTTCAGAAGGTGGAAGTTCAACTATAAAATCCATAGCAATCATCTTCCACTGTCTGTCGGGTATAGGCAAAGGTCTGAGTAATCCCCAAGCTTTGTTACGGGAACTTTTACTCCGGGTGCAGGTGGTGCATGCATTTACATAGGCTCTGCAGTCTTTCTCCAAACCTGGCCACCAAAATGAGCGTTGTACAAGTTCGACAGTCTTATGAACCCCAAAATGGCCTGCCAAAGGGTGGTCATGACAAACCCCCAAGATCATTGCTCGAACCTTTTTAGGTACAAAAATCTGCTTACCCCTCCATAATAGCCCATTCTTTGCTTGTAGTGTGACCCCTGGAGGACTGGGTGTTTCTGCAGAAGCTTGCTGTAACTGAGACATAAGGTCAGTGTGTAATAGTAGGAAATTTCCAGCTGGTAAAATGGTGTCTGGTATTAGGATGTCTCTTGGATCTTCGAACATGCGCGACAACGCATCAGGCTGTGTTCTTTGATCCGGGCCTGTACGTAATATGGAATGAGAATCTTGAGAAAAAGAGTGCCCAGCGAGCTTGGCGTGGTTTGAGGCGTTTAGCGGATCGCAGATATTCAAGATTCTTATGATCCGTGCAGATCAGAATTGGATGGGCCGCTCCCTCCAACAAGTACCTCCATTCCTCCAACGCGGCTTTGATCGCCAAAAGTTCCCGATCCCCTACATCGTAGTTTCTTTCAGCTGACGTAAGTTTGCGTGAAAAGAATGCCACTGGATGGGTCACTTCTTTGAGGCCTTGACGTTGTGATAGAATGGCCCCAACTGCACTTTCTGAAGCATCCACCTCCACAATATAGGGCAAGGTAGAGTCTGGGTGACTTAAGACAGGAGCAATGGTAAACCGTCTCTTCAAGATTTCAAAAGCAGCTTGAGCCTCAGAAGTCCAACAGAAACGGATACCTTGTTTGGTCAGCTGTGTAATAGGGTGAATGATAACAGAAAAGTTCTTGATAAACTTGCGATAAAAATTGGCAAAGCCCACGAATCGTTGTATTCCCTTCTTGTCTGTGGGGGCTGGCCAATCTAGTATCGCTGAGACTTTCTGTGGGTCCATCTTGATCCCTTCGGTCGAAATGATCAGACCTAAGAACTGGATGCTCGGTTGCTCAAAGTCGCATTTCTCGGCTTTGGCATAAAGTCCATATTTGTGGAGCCGGCACAATACGCTTTTAACATGCCCTCGGTGCACCTCTAATGATACAGAGAATATCAAGATGTCATCAAGGTAGACAACCACAAAAATATCCAGAAAGTCTTTGAAAATGTCGTTAATAAAGTACTGGAAGGTGGCAGGAGCATTACAAAGGCCAAAGGGCATAACTAGATATTCAAAGTGCCCAAATCGGGTACGGAAGGCAGTTTTCCATTCATCCCCTTCTCGTATGCGAACCAGGTTATAGGCCCCTCTTAAATCCAGCTTAGTAAAAATGCTTGCTGATTTGAGTCTTTGGAACAGTTCAGGGACTGGAGGAAGGGGGTAGCGATTTTTCACTGTTATTTTATTAAGGTCACGATAGTCCACACATGGTCTCAGGGAATGATCCTTTTTTTCTACGAAAAATATACCGGCACCGGCCGGTGAAGTAGAGGGACGGATGAATCCTTTCTGCAGATTCTCATCAATATAGTCCTTCAGAACTCCTGATTCCCGCTCAGATAAAGGGAAGATGCGCCCGAATGGAATCTCTGCCCCAGGAAGGAGCTCGATGGGGCAGTCATAAGGTCTGTGTGGAGGAAGGGTGTCTGTTCCTCGTTTACTGAAAACGTCCAGGTATTCGTGGTAAGAATTCGGAACTACTTGACATAATTCAGGGTCTGCGTCCATACACAGCAGGGTAGCAGGTGATGGTGGTGAAGTTTCCAAACAGTGTCTCTGGCAATATGCTGACTGGAACTTGACACTTCCAGATTTCCAGTCTATCTGTGGATTGTGGGCCTGTAGCCAGGGTAGGCCCAGGATGATGGGAAATAAGGGCGAAGAAATTGCGTCTAAACGCAGCAGCTCTCGGTGGTTGGTGGAGGAGATGGTCAGCATCGGTGGGGTCTCCTTGGTTACCAGTCCAGACTTAATACGAGACCCATCGGCCAGGAATACAGTGAGTCCCTGTCCTCTGATTTGTAGAGGAATGTGTTGCTGAGCTGCGAAGGACTGGTCGATGAAACAGCTACACGCTCCAGAATCAATAATAGCGGTCACTGATACGGTTCTTCCCGGTAGTTGGAAGGAAACAGGCAGAGCGATATGAGCTGAGCTGGCAGACAAGGCAGGCAAGGGTGACTGCTTGAGTGAAGAAAGGGAAAGACACTTACGCAGCTTGGCAGGACAGGTATGTACGAAGTGACCGGCTTCTCCACAGTACAGGCAGAGGTTATTTACTCGTCGGCGTTGGCGTTCTTCTGGAGTCAAAGAAGAGTGAATCAGGCCCAATTGCATGGGTTTAGGCACCTCTGGAGTGGGGAAAGTGGAATTTCCAGGAGCCGGGTTAGGAGAAGCAGGGATCTTAGGTAACATCCAGGCTGGACGGAAGTGCTGTGTGGTTCTTTCAGACCTGCGTTCTCGTAGGCGGCGGTCAATCTGAATGGACAGAGTGATTAGGGCTTCCAGAGAGCTTGGCACCCCGCCCCGAGCGAGCTCATCTTTCAGGCTTTCCGAGAGACCCAGACGAAATTGATGATGCAGGGCTGCGTCATTCCAGCTAGTGTCTGCACTCCAGCGTCTAAAGTCAGTGACATAGTCCTCTGCCGCTCTATGGCCTTGCTGGAGTGTATGAAGAGCGGCTTCAGCAGTGGTGGTACGTTGTGGGTCATCATAAATCAGCGCCATGGCGTCAAAGAACATTTGCATGGTGTTTAGTTGTGCGTTGTTCTCTTCTATCAGCCGGTGGGCCCAAGACTGTGGTTCCCCTTGGAGGAGGCAAATAATGAATCTCACCTTAGTGGTTTCCAGGGAAAAAGTCTGTGGCTGGAGAGCAAAGTAGAGCTGACAGGCATTGCGAAAGGCTCTAAATTTACTCCGATCACCGGAAAACCTCTCAGGAGTAGGTACACGAGGCTCAGGGGGTAACATCATTACTGTATGGCTGGCTAAAGCCCCAGCTTGGGTGATGGAGGAGGCAGGATCAGATGCAGGAGCTATGGTTGCTGGATTGGACAGGGACTGTATCCGCTCTTCGAGACGCACGTATCCTTCCTGCAGCGACTTAACCGCCTGTGTAAGAGCAGCAAGGTGCTGACATATTTCATTTACTGGAGAGGGTCCTCTTGCAGGCTCAGACATGGCTGTTTGGTACTGTTACGTACCTGGGATGTGAGCCTGACGTGTAGAAGAAGGCCTCTCGTACAACTCCGGCTCGCGGACCACTGGTAGTGATACAGCAGCCACAGGAGCACGGTGGGGTATGAGTGCCTGTAAACAGTTCAATAGTCCGTGTAGTAGCGGTGATCAGCAGGCAGATAGTAGATGAGCTGACACGATGCTTGACTGGTGGCAGGCTGGGATGAACCACAGAGCAGTACCAGATGCAGGCTTGCAGGGCTGTGAGCTGTAGCAGGCTGGATGAGCGAGATGCAGGGTCAGACAGGCCGGGTCGGTAATAATCAGGCAGATCAGGCATAGACGGTAGGCAGAAGAGAGGTCAGGTCACAAGCCAAGTAGTACCGGAAGATCAGCAGACAGAATCAGCAGGCAGGATCAGAGTCTATGGGAAGCCGGGATCATAACAGGCAGCAGGCAATCACAGGTAACAACAAGCTGGATCAGAATCAGAGGTCACACAGGAAACAGGATACAACACAGGAGCTGCAGACCAAACAGCAATGAACCTCTGTAGGAGCCCTGTTTAAATAGCCCGCCTGACTTCAGTCATAGTGACAGGTGTGTGTCTTAAAGTGCTAGTACGCATGCGTGCACGCCGGGTGCTTACATGGAAAGCCTGTCTTCCCTGACACAAGCTGTACATGATGGGGCACTGGCAGGCGGCAGGACACGAGCACTGGCACACTGTACATGATGGGGCACTGGCAGGACACGGGCACTGGCAGGCTGTACATGATGGGGCACTGGCAGGCGGCAGGACACAGGCACTGGCAGGCTGTACATGATGGGACACTGGCAGGCTGTACATGACGGGGCACTGGCAGGCGGCAGGACACGGGCACTGGCAGGCTGTACATGACGGGGCACTGGCAGGCGGCAGGACACGGGCACTGGCAGGCTGTACATGACGGGGCACTGGCAGGTGGCAGGACACGGGCACTGGCAGGCTGTACATGATGGGGCACTAGCAGGCGGCAGGACACGGGCACTGGCAGGCTGTACATGATGGGGCACTAGCAGGCGGCAGGACACGGGCACTGGCAGGCTGTACATGATGGGGCACTGGCAGGCGGCAGGACACGGACACTGGCAGGCTGTACATGATGGGGCACTGGCAGGCGGCAGGACACGGGCACTGGCAGGCTGTACATGATGGGGCACTGGCAGGCGGCAGGACACGAGCACTGGCAGGCTGTACATGATGGGGCACTGGCAGGCGGCCACGGGCACTGGCAGGCTGTACATGATGGGCACTGGCAGGCGGACACGGGCACTGGCAGGCTGTACATGACGGGGCACTGGCAGGCGGTAGGACACGGCCGCCTGCCAGTGCCTCGTCATGTACAGCCTGCCAGTGCCCTGGCACTGGCAGGCTGTACATGATGGGGCACTGGCAGGCGGCCACGGGCACTGGCAGGCTGTACATGATGGGGCACTGGCAGGCAGACACGGGCACTGGCAGGCTGTACATGACGGGGCACTTGCAGGCGGCAGGACACGGGCACTGGCAGGCTGTACATGACGGGGCACTGGCAGGCGGCGGGACACGGGCACTGGCAGGCTGTACATGATGGGGCACTGGCAGGCGGCAGGACACGGGCACTGGCAGGCTGTACATGATGGGGCACTGGCAGGACACGGGCACTGGCAGGCTGTACATGACGGGGCACTGGCAGGCGGCAGGACACAGGCACTGGCAGGCTGTACATGATGGGGCACTGGCAGGCGGCAGGACACGGCCACTGGCAGGCTGTACATGATGGGGCACTGGCAGGCGGCAGGACACGGGCACTGGCAGGCTGTACATGACGGGGCACTGGCAGGCGGCAGGACACAGGCACTGGCAGGCTGTACATGACGGGGCACTGGCAGGGGGCAGGACACGGGCACTGGCAGGCTGTACATGATGGGGCACTGGCAGGCGGCAGGACACGGGCACTGGCAGGTTGTACATGATGGGGCACTAGCAGGTGGCAGGACACGGGCACTGGCAGACTGTACATGATGGGGCACTAGCAGGCGGCAGGACACGGGCACTGGCAGGCTGTACATGATGGAGCACTGGCAGGCGGCAGGACACGGACACTGGCAGGCTGTACATGATGGGGCACTGGCAGGCGGCAGGACACGGGCACTGGCAGGCTGTACATGATGGGGCACTGGCAGGCGGCCACGGGCACTGGCAGGCTGTACATGATGGGCACTGGCAGGCGGACACGGGCACTGGCAGGCTGTACATGACGGGGCACTGGCAGGCGGCAGGACACGAGCACTGGCAGGCTGTACAAGACGGGGCACTGGCAGGCAGCAGGACACGGCCGCCTGCCAGTGCCTCGTCATGTACAGCCTGCCAGTGCCCTGGCACTGGCAGGCTGTACATGATGGGGCACTGGCAGGCGGCCACGGGCACTGGCAGGCTGTACATGATGGGGCACTGGCAGGCGGATACGGGCACTGGCAGGCTGTACATGACGGGGCACTGGCAGGCGGCAGGACACGAGGACTGGCAGGCTGTACATGACGGGGCACTGGCAGGCGCAGGACACGGGCACTGACAGGCTGTACATGACAGGGCACTGGCAGGCGGCAGGACACAAGCACTGGCAGGCTGTACATGATGGGGCACTGGCAGGCGGCAGGACACGGTCACTGGCAGGCTGTACATGATGGGGCACTGGCAGGCGGCAGGACACGGGCACTGGCAGGCTGTACATGATGGGGCACTGGCAGGCGGCAGGACACGGGCACTGGCAGGCTGTACATGATGGGGCACTGGCAGGCGGCAGGACACGGGCACTGGCAGGCTGTACATGATGGGGCACTGGCAGGCGGCAGGACACGAGCACTGGCAGGCTGTACATGATGGGGCACTGGCAGGCGGCCACGGGCACAAGCAGGCTGTATATGATGGGCACTGGCAGGCAGACACGGGCACTGGCAGGCTGTACATGACGGGGCACTGGCAGGCGGCAGGACACGAGCACTGGCAGGCTGTACATGACGGGGCACTGGCAGGCAGCAGGACACGGCCGCCTGCCAGTGCCTCGTCATGTACAGCCTGCCAGTGCCCTGGCACTGGCAGGCTGTACATGATGGGGCACTGGCAGACGGGCACTGGCAGGCTGTACATGTTGGGGCACTGGCAGGCGGCCACGGGCACTGGCAGGCTGTACATGATGGGGCACTGGCAGGCGGCAGGACACGGGCACTGGCAGGCTGTACATGACGGGGCACTGGCAGGCAGCAGGACATGGGCACTGGCAGGCTGTACATGATGGGGCACTGGCAGGCGGCAGGGCACTGGCAGGCTGTACATGATGGACACTGGCAGGCGGACACGGGCACTGGCAGGCTGTACATGACGGGGCACTGGCAGGCGGCCACAGGCACTGGCAGGCTGTACATGACAGGGCACTGGGAGGCGGCCACAGGCACTGGCAGGCTGTACATGATGGGGCACTGGCAGGCGGCAGGACACGGGCACTGGCAGGCTGTACATGACGGGGCACTGGCAGGAGGCCACGGGCACTGGCAGGCTGTACATGATGGGGCACTGGCAGGCGGACACGGGCACTGGCAGGCTGTACATGACAGGGCACTGGCAGGCGGCAGGACATGGGCACTGGCAGGCTGTACATGATGGGGCACTGGCAGGAGGCCACAGGCACTGGCAGTCTGTACATGATGGGGCACTGGCAGGCGGACACGGGCACTGGCAGGCTGTACATGACGGGCACTGGCAGGCGGCAGGACACGGGCACTGGCAGGCTGTACATGACGGGGCACTGGCAGGCGGCAGGACACGGGCACTGGCAGGCTGTACATGATGGGGCACTGGCAGGCGGCAGGACATGGGCACTGGCAGGCTGTACATGATGGGGCACTGGCAGGCGGCAGGACACGGGCACTGGCAGGCTGTACATGATGGGGCACTGGCAGGCAGCAGGACACGGGCACTGGCAGGCTGTACATGATGGGGCACTGGCAGGCGGCAGGACACGGGCACTGGCAGGCTGTACATGATGGGGCACTGGCAGGCGGCAGGACACGAGCACTGGCAGGCTGTACAAGACGGGGCACTGGCAGGCAGCAGGACACGGCCGCCTGCCAGTGCCTCGTCATGTACAGCCTGCCAGTGCCCTGGCACTGGCAGGCTGTACATGATGGGGCACTGGCAGGCGGCCACGGGCACTGGCAGGCTGTACATGACGGGGCACTGGCAGGCGGCAGGACACGAGGACTGGCAGGCTGTACATGACGGGGCACTGGCAGGCGCAGGACACGGGCACTGACAGGCGGCAGGACACGGGCACTGACAGGCTGTACATGATGGGGCACTGGCAGGCGGCAGGACATGGGCACTGGCAGGCTGTACATGATGGGGCACTGGCAGGCGGCAGGACACGGGCACTGGCAGGCTGTACATGATGGGGCACTGGCAGGCGGCCACGGGCACAAGCAGGCTGTACATGATGGGCACTGGCAGGCGGACACGGGCACTGGCAGGCTGTACAAGACGGGGCACTGGCAGGCAGCAGGACACGGCCGCCTGCCAGTGCCTCGTCATGTACAGCCTGCCAGTGCCCTGGCACTGGCAGGCTGTACATGATGGGGCACTGGCAGGCGGCCACGGGCACTGGCAGGCTGTACATGATGGGGCACTGGCAGGCGGATACGGGCACTGGCAGGCTGTACATGACGGGGCACTGGCAGGCGGCAGGACACGAGGACTGGCAGGCTGTACATGACGGGGCACTGGCAGGCGCAGGACACGGGCACTGACAGGCTGTACATGACAGGGCACTGGCAGGCGGCAGGACACAAGCACTGGCAGGCTGTACATGATGGGGCACTGGCAGGCGGCAGGACACGGTCACTGGCAGGCTGTACATGATGGGGCACTGGCAGGCGGCAGGACACGGGCACTGGCAGGCTGTACATGATGGGGCACTGGCAGGCGGCAGGACACGGGCACTGGCAGGCTGTACATGATGGGGCACTGGCAGGCGGCAGGACACGGGCACTGGCAGGCTGTACATGATGGGGCACTGGCAGGCGGCAGGACACGAGCACTGGCAGGCTGTACATGATGGGGCACTGGCAGGCGGCCACGGGCACAAGCAGGCTGTATATGATGGGCACTGGCAGGCAGACACGGGCACTGGCAGGCTGTACATGACGGGGCACTGGCAGGCGGCAGGACACGAGCACTGGCAGGCTGTACATGACGGGGCACTGGCAGGCAGCAGGACACGGCCGCCTGCCAGTGCCTCGTCATGTACAGCCTGCCAGTGCCCTGGCACTGGCAGGCTGTACATGATGGGGCACTGGCAGACGGGCACTGGCAGGCTGTACATGTTGGGGCACTGGCAGGCGGCCACGGGCACTGGCAGGCTGTACATGATGGGGCACTGGCAGGCGGCAGGACACGGGCACTGGCAGGCTGTACATGACGGGGCACTGGCAGGCAGCAGGACATGGGCACTGGCAGGCTGTACATGATGGGGCACTGGCAGGCGGCAGGGCACTGGCAGGCTGTACATGATGGGGCACTGGCAGGCGGCAGGACACGGGCACTGGCAGGCTGTACATGATGGGGCACTGGCAGGCGGCAGGACACGAGCACTGGCAGGCTGTACATGATGGGGCACTGGCAGGCGGCCACGGGCACTGGCAGGCTGTACATGATGGACACTGGCAGGCGGACACGGGCACTGGCAGGCTGTACATGACGGGGCACTGGCAGGCGGCCACAGGCACTGGCAGGCTGTACATGACAGGGCACTGGGAGGCGGCCACAGGCACTGGCAGGCTGTACATGATGGGGCACTGGCAGGCGGCAGGACACGGGCACTGGCAGGCTGTACATGACGGGGCACTGGCAGGAGGCCACGGGCACTGGCAGGCTGTACATGATGGGGCACTGGCAGGCGGACACGGGCACTGGCAGGCTGTACATGACAGGGCACTGGCAGGCGGCAGGACATGGGCACTGGCAGGCTGTACATGATGGGGCACTGGCAGGAGGCCACAGGCACTGGCAGTCTGTACATGATGGGGCACTGGCAGGCGGACACGGGCACTGGCAGGCTGTACATGACGGGCACTGGCAGGCGGCAGGACACGGGCACTGGCAGGCTGTACATGACGGGGCACTGGCAGGCGGCAGGACACGGGCACTGGCAGGCTGTACATGATGGGGCACTGGCAGGCGGCAGGACATGGGCACTGGCAGGCTGTACATGATGGGGCACTGGCAGGCGGCAGGACACGGGCACTGGCAGGCTGTACATGATGGGGCACTGGCAGGCAGCAGGACACGGGCACTGGCAGGCTGTACATGATGGGGCACTGGCAGGCGGCAGGACACGGGCACTGGCAGGCTGTACATGATGGGGCACTGGCAGGCGGCAGGACACGAGCACTGGCAGGCTGTACAAGACGGGGCACTGGCAGGCAGCAGGACACGGCCGCCTGCCAGTGCCTCGTCATGTACAGCCTGCCAGTGCCCTGGCACTGGCAGGCTGTACATGATGGGGCACTGGCAGGCGGCCACGGGCACTGGCAGGCTGTACATGACGGGGCACTGGCAGGCGGCAGGACACGAGGACTGGCAGGCTGTACATGACGGGGCACTGGCAGGCGCAGGACACGGGCACTGACAGGCGGCAGGACACGGGCACTGACAGGCTGTACATGATGGGGCACTGGCAGGCGGCAGGACATGGGCACTGGCAGGCTGTACATGATGGGGCACTGGCAGGCGGCAGGACACGGGCACTGGCAGGCTGTACATGATGGGGCACTGGCAGGCAGCAGGACACAAGCACTGGCAGGCTGTACATGATGGGGCACTGGCAGGCGGCAGGACACGGTCACTGGCAGGCTGTACATGATGGGGCACTGGCAGGCGGCAGGACACGGGCACTGGCAGGCTGTACATGATGGGGCACTGGCAGGCGGCAGGACACGGGCACTGGCAGGCTGTACATGATGGGGCACTGGCAGACGGCAGGACACGGGCACTGGCAGGCTGTACATGATGGGGCACTGGCAGGCGGCCACGGGCACAAGCAGGCTGTACATGATGGGCACTGGCAGGCGGACACGGGCACTGGCAGGCTGTACATGACGGGGCACTGGCAGGCGGCAGGACATGAGCACTGGCAGGCTGTACATGACGGGGCACTGGCAGGCAGCAGGACACGGCCGCCTGCCAGTGCCTCGTCATGTACAGCCTGCCAGTGCCCTGGCACTGGCAGGCTGTACATGATGGGGCACTGGCAGGCGGCCACGGGCACTGGCAGGCTGTACATGATGGGGCACTGGCAGGCGGCCACGGGCACTGGCAGGCTGTACATGATGGGGCACTAGCAGGCGGCCACGGGCACTGGCAGGCTGTACATGACAGGGCACTGGCAGGCGGCAGGACACGGGCACTGGCAGGCTGTACATGACGGGGCACTGGCAGGCAGCAGGGCACGGGCACTGGCAGGCTGTACATGATGGGGCACTGGAAGGCGGCAGGACACTGGCACTGGCAGGCTGTACATGATGGGGCACTGGCAGGCGGCAGGACACGGGCACTGGCAGGCTGTACATGATGGGGCACTGGCAGGCGGCAGGACACGAGCACTGGCAGGCTGTACATGATGGGGCACTGGCAGGCGGCCACGGGCACTGGCAGGCTGTATATGATGGACACTGGCAGGCGGACACGGGCACTGGCAGGCTGTACATGACGGGGCACTGGCAGGCGGCCACAGGCACTGGCAGGCTGTACATGACAGGGCACTGGGAGGCGGCCACAGGCACTGGCAGGCTGTACATGACGGGGCACTGGCAGGCGCAGGACACGGGCACTGACAGGCTGTACATGACAGGGCACTGGCAGGCGGCAGGACACAAGCACTGGCAGGCTGTACATGATGGGGCACTGGCAGGCGGCAGGACACGGTCACTGGCAGGCTGTACATGATGGGGCACTGGCAGGCGGCAGGACACGGGCACTGGCAGGCTGTACATGATGGGGCACTGGCAGGCGGCAGGACACGGGCACTGGCAGGCTGTACATGATGGGGCACTGGCAGACGGCAGGACACGGGCACTGGCAGGCTGTGCATGATGGGGCACTGGCAGGCGGCCACGGGCACAAGCAGGCTGTACATGATGGGCACTGGCAGGCGGACACGGGCACTGGCAGGCTGTACATGACGGGGCACTGGCAGGCGGCAGGACACGAGCACTGGCAGGCTGTACATGACGGGGCACTGGCAGGCAGCAGGACATGGCCGCCTGCCAGTGCCTCGTCATGTACAGCCTGCCAGTGCCCTGGCACTGGCAGGCTGTACATGATGGGGCACTGGCAGGCGGCCACGGGCACTGGCAGGCTGTACATGATGGGGCACTGGCAGGCGGCCACGGGCACTGGCAGGCTGTACATGATGGGGCACTGGCAGGCGGACACGGGCACTGGCAGGCTGTACATGATGGGGCACTGGCAGGCGGCAGGACACGGGCACTGGCAGGCTGTACATGACAGGGCACTGGCAGGCGGCAGGACACGGGCACTGGCAGGCTGTACATGACGGGGCACTGGCAGGCAGCAGGGCACGGGCACTGGCAGGCTGTACATGATGGGGCACTGGAAGGCGGCAGGACACGGGCACTGGCAGGCTGTACATGATGGGGCACTGGCAGGCGGCAGGACACGGGCACTGGCAGGCTGTACATGATGGGGCACTGGCAGGCGGCAGGACACGAGCACTGGCAGGCTGTACATGATGGGGCACTGGCAGGCGGCCACGGGCACTGGCAGGCTGTACATGATGGACACTGGCAGGCGGACACGGGCACTGGCAGGCTGTACATGACGGGGCACTGGCAGGCGGCCACAGGCACTGGCAGGCTGTACATGACAGGGCACTGGGAGGCGGCCACAGGCACTGGCAGGCTGTACATGACGGGGCACTGGCAGGCGGCAGGACACGGGCACTGGCAGGCTGTACATGACGGGGCACTGGCAGGAGGCCACGGGCACTGGCAGGCTGTACATGATGGGGCACTGGCAGGCGGACACGGGCACTGGCAGGCTGTACATGATGGGGCACTGGCAGGAGGCCACAGGCACTGGCAGTCTGTACATGATGGGGCACTGGCAGGCGGGCACTGGCAGGCTGTACATGACGGGCACTGGCACGCGGCAGGACACGGGCACTGGCAGGCTGTACATGACGGGGCACTGGCAGGCGGCAGGACACAGGCACTGGCAGGCTGTACATGATGGGGCACTGGCAGGCGGCAGGACACGGGCACTGGCAGGCTGTACATGATGGGGCACTGGCAGGCGGCAGGACACGAGCACTGGCAGGCTGTACATGATGGGGCATTGGCAGGCGGCCACGGGCACTGGCAGGCTGTACATGATGGACACTGGCAGGCGGACACGGGCACTGGCAGGCTGTACATGACGGGGCACTGGCAGGCGGCCACAGGCACTGGCAGGCTGTACATGACAGGGCACTGGGAGGCGGCCACAGGCACTGGCAGGCTGTACATGACGGGGCACTGGCAGGCGGCAGGACACGGGCACTGGCAGGCTGTACATGATGGGGCACTGGCAGGCGGACACGGGCACTGGCAGGCTGTACATGATGGGGCACTGGCAGGAGGCCACAGGCACTGGCAGTCTGTACATGATGGGGCACTGGCAGGCGGGCACTGGCAGGCTGTACATGACGGGCACTGGCACGCGGCAGGACACGGGCACTGGCAGGCTGTACATGACGGGGCACTGGCAGGCGGCAGGACACAGGCACTGGCAGGCTGTACATGACGGGGCACTGGCAGGCGGCAGGACACGGGCACTGGCAGGCTGTACATGATGGGGCACTGGCAGGCGGCAGGACATGGGCACTGGCAGGCTGTACATGATGGGGCACTGGCAGGCGGCAGGACACGGGCACTGGCAGGCTGTACATGATGGGGCACTGGCAGGCAGCAGGACACGGGGACTGGCAGGCTGTACATGATGGGGCACTGGCAGGCGGCAGGACACGGGCACTGGCAGGCTGTACATGATGGGGCACTGGCAGGCGGCAGGACACGGGCACTGGCAGGCTGTACATGATGGGGCACTGGCAGGCGGCAGGACACGGGCACTGGCAGGCTGTACATGATGGGGCACTGGCAGGCGGCAGGACACGGGCACTGGCAGGCGGCCACGGGCACTGGCAGGCTGTACATGATGGGCACTGGCAGGCGGACACGGGCACTGGCAGGCTGTACATGACGGGGCACTGGCAGGCGGCAGGACACGAGCACTGGCAGGCTGTACATGACGGGGCACTGGCAGGCAGCAGGACACGGCCGCCTGCCAGTGCCTCGTCATGTACAGCCTGCCAGTGCCCTGGCACTGGCAGGCTGTACATGATGGGGCACTGGCAGTCGGCCACGGGCACTGGCAGGCTGTACATGATGGGGCACTGGCAGGCGGACACGGGCACTGGCAGGCTGTACATGATGGGGCACTGGCAGGCGGACACGGGCACTGGCAGGCTGTACATGAAGGGGCACTGGCAGGCGGCAGGACACGGGCACTGGCAGGCTGTACATGATGGGGCACTGGCAGGCGGCAGGACACGGGCACTGGCAGGCTGTACATGATGGGGCACTGGCAGGCGGCAGGACACGGGCACTGGCAGGCTGTACATGATGGGGCACTGGCAGGCGGCAGGACACGAGCACTGGCAGGCTGTACATGATGGGGCACTGGCAGGCGGCCACGGGCACTGGCAGGCTGTACATGATGGGCACTGGCAGGCGGACACGGGCACTGGCAGGCTGTACATGACGGGGCACTGGCAGGCGGCAGGACACGAGCACTGGCAGGCTGTACATGACGGGGCACTGGCAGGTGGCAGGACACGGGCACTGGCAGGCTGTACATGACGGGGCACTGGCAGGCGGAATGACACGGGCACTGGCAGGCTGTACATGACAGGGCCCTGGCAGGCGGCAGGACACAAGCACTGGCAGGCTGTACATGATGGGGCACTGGCAGGCGGTAGGACACGGGCACTGGCAGGCTGTACATGATGGGGCACTGGCAGGCGGCAGGACATGGGCACTGGCAGGCTGTACATGATGGGGCACTGGCAGGCGGCAGGACACGGCCACTGGCAGGCTGTACATGATGGGGCACTGGCAGGCGGCAGGACACGGGCACTGGCAGGCTGTACATGATGGGGCACTGGCAGGCGGCAGGACACGAGCACTGGCAGGCTGTACATGATGGGGCACTGGCAGGCAGCAGGACACGGGCACTGGCAGGCTGTACATGATGGGGCACTGGCAGGCTGTACATGACGGGGCACTGGCAGGCAGCCACGGGCACTGGCAGGCTGTACATGACAGGGCACTGGCAGGCGGCCACAGGCACTGGCAGGCTGTACATGACAGGGCACTGAGAGGCGGCCACAGGCACTGGCAGGCTGTACATGATGGGGCACTGGCAGGAGGCCATGGGCACTGGCAGGCTGTGCATGATGGGGCACTGGCAGGCAGACATGGGCACTGGCAGGCTGTACATGACGGGGCACTGGCAGGCAGCAGGACATGGGCACTGGCAGGCTGTACATGATGGGGCACTGGCAGGAGGCCACAGGCACTGGCAGGCTGTACATGATGGGCCACTGGCAGGCGGACATGGGCACTGGCAGGCTGTACATGACGGGCACTGGCAGGCGGCAGGACACGGGCACTGGCAGGCTGTACATGATGGGGCACTGGCAGGCGGCAGGACACGGGCACTGGCAGGCTGTACATGATGGGGCACTGGCAGGCGGCAGGACACGGGCACTGGCAGGCTGTACATGATGGGGCACTGGCAGGCGGCAGGACATGGGCACTGGCAGGCTGTACATGATGGGGCACTGGCAGGCAGCAGGACACGCCCGCCTGCCAGTGCCTCGTCATGTACAGCCTGCCAGTGCCCTGGCACTGGCAGGCTGTACATGATGGGGCACTGGCAGGCAGCCACGGGCACTGGCAGGCGGACACGGGCACTGGCACGCTGTACATGACGGGGCACTGGCAGGCGGCATGACACGAGCACTGGCAGGCTGTACATGACGGGGCACTGGCAGGCGGCAGGACACGGGCACTGGCAGGCTGTACATGACGGGGCACTGGCAGGTGGCATGACACGGGCACTGACAGGCTGTACATGACAGGGCACTGGCAGGCGGCAGGACACAAGCACTAGCAGGCTGTACATGATGGGGCACTGGCAGGCGGCAGGACACGGGCACTGGCAGGCTGTACATGATGGGGCACTGGCAGGCGGCAGGACACGGGCACTGGCAGGCTGTACATGATGGGGCACTGGCAGGCAGCAGGACACGGGCACTGGCAGGCTGTACATGATGGGGCACTGGCAGGCGGCAGGACACGGGCACTGGCAGGCTGTACATGATGGGGCACTGGCAGGCGGCAGGACACGGGCACTGGCAGGCTGTACATGATGGGGCACTGGCAGGCAGCCACGGGCACTGGCAGGCTGTACATGACAGGGCACTGGCAGGCGGCCACAGGCACTGGCAGGCTGTACATGACAGGGCACTGGGAGGCGGCCACAGGCACTGGCAGGCTGTACATGACGGGGCACTGGCAGGCGGCAGGACACGGGCACTGGCAGGCTGTACATGACGGGGCACTGGCAGGAGGCCACGGGCACTGGCAGGCTGTACATGATGGGGAACTGGCAGGCGGACACGGGCACTGGCAGGCTGTACATGACGGGGCACTGGCAGGCGGCAGGACATGGGCACTGGCAGGCTGTACATGATGGGGCACTGGCAGGAGGCCACAGGCACTGGCAGGCTGTACATGATGGGCCACTGGCAGGCGGACACGGGCACTGGCAGGCTGTACATGACGGGCACTGGCAGGCGGCAGGACACGGGCACTGGCAGGCTGTACATGACGGGGCACTGACAGGCGGCAGGACACGGGCACTGGCAGGCTGTACATGACGGGGCACTGACAGGCGGCAGGACACGGGCACTGGCAGGCTGTACATGATGGGGCACCGGCAGACGGCAGGACATGGGCACTGGCAGGCTGTACATGATGGGGCACTGGCAGGCGGCAGGACACGGGCACTGGCAGGCTGTACATGATGGGGCACTGGCAGGAGGCAGGACACGGGCACTGGCAGGCTGTACATGATGGGGCACTGGCAGGCGGCAGGACACGGGCACTGGCAGGCTGTACATGATGGGGCACTGGCAGGCGGCAGGACATGGGCACTGGCAGGCTGTACATGATGGGGCACTGGCAGGCGGCAGGACACGGACACTGGCAGGCTGTACATGATGGGGCACTGGCAAGCGGCAGGACACGGGCACTGGCAGGCTGTACATGATGGGGCACTGGCAGGCGGCCATGGGCACTGGCAGGCTGTACATGATGGGCACTGGCAGGCGGACACGGGCACTGGCAGGCTGTACATGATGGGCACTGGCAGGCGGCAGGACACGGGCACTGGCAGGCTGTACATGATGGGGCACTGGCAGGCGCAGGACACGGGCACTGACAGGCTGTACATGACGGGGCACTGGCAGGCGGCAGGACACAAGCACTGGCAGGCTGTACATGATGGGGCACTGGCAGGCGGCAGGACACGGGCACTGGCAGGCTGTACATGATGGGGCACTGGCAGGCGGCAGGACACAGGCACTGGCAGGCTGTACATGATGGGGCACTGGCAGGCGGCAGGACACAGGCACTGGCAGGCTGTACATGATGGGGCACTGGCAGGCGGCAGGACACGGGCACTGGCAGGCTGTACATGATGGGGCACTGGCAGGCGGCAGGACACGGCACTGGCAGGCTGTACATGATGGGGCACTGGCAGGCGGCAGGACACGGGCACTGGCAGGCTGTACATGATGGGGCACTGGCAGGCAGCAGGACACGAGCACTGGCAGGCTGTAAATGATGGGGCACTGGCAGGCGGCCACGGGCACTGGCAGGCTGTACATGATGGGCACTGGCAGGCGGACACGGGCACTGGAAGGCTGTACATGACGGGGCACTGGCAGGCGGCAGGACACGAGCACTGGCAGGCTGTACATGACGGGGCACTGGCAGGCGGCCACGGGCACTGGCAGGCTGTACATGATGGGGCACTGGCAGGCGGCCACGGGCACTGGCAGGCTGTACATGATGGGGCACTGGCAGGCAGACACGGGCACTGGCAGGCTATACATGACGGGGCACTGGCAGGCGGCAGGACACGGGCACTGGCAGGCTGTACATGATGGGGCACTGGCAGGCGGCAGGACACGGGCACTGGCAGGCGGCAAGACACGGGCACTGGCAGGCTGTACATGATGGGGCACTGGCAGGCGGCAGGACACGAGCACTGGCAGGCTGTACATGATGGGGCACTGGCAGGCGGCCACGGGCACTGGCAGGCTGTACATGATGGACACTGGCAGGCGGACACAGGCACTGGCAGGCTGTACATGACGGGGCACTGGCAGGCGGCAGGACACGAGCACTGGCAGGCTGTACATGACGGGGCACTGGCAGGCAGCAGGACACGGCCGCCTGCCAGTGCCTCGTCATGTACAGCCTGCCAGTGCCCTGGCACTGGCAGGCTGTACATGATGGGGCACTAGCAGGCGGCCACGGGCACTGGCAGGCGGTACATGACGGGGCACTGGCAGGCGGCAGGACACGAGCACTGGCAGGCTGTACATGACGGGGCACTGGCAGGTGGCAGGACACGGGCACTGGCAGGCTGTACATGACGGGGCACTGGCAGGTGGCATGACACGGGCACTGGCAGGCTGTACATGACAGGGCCCTGGCAGGCGGCAGGACATGGGCACTGGCAGGCTGTACATGATGGGGCACTGGCAGGAGGCCACAGGCACTGGCAGGCTGTACATGATGGGCCACTGGCAGGCGGACATGGGCACTGGCAGGCTGTACATGACGGGCACTGGCAGGCGGCAGGACACGGGCACTGGCAGGCTGTACATGATGGGGCACTGGCAGGCGGCAGGACACGGGCACTGGCAGGCTGTACATGATGGGGCACTGGCAGGCGGCAGGACACGGGCACTGGCAGGCTGTACATGATGGGGCACTGGCAGGCGGCAGGACATGGGCACTGGCAGGCTGTACATGATGGGGCACTGGCAGGCAGCAGGACACGCCCGCCTGCCAGTGCCTCGTCATGTACAGCCTGCCAGTGCCCTGGCACTGGCAGGCTGTACATGATGGGGCACTGGCAGGCAGCCACGGGCACTGGCAGGCGGACACGGGCACTGGCAGGCTGTACATGACGGGGCACTGGCAGGCGGCATGACACGAGCACTGGCAGGCTGTACATGACGGGGCACTGGCAGGCGGCAGGACACGGGCACTGGCAGGCTGTACATGACGGGGCACTGGCAGGCGGCATGACACGGGCACTGACAGGCTGTACATGACAGGGCACTGGCAGGCGGCAGGACACAAGCACTGGCAGGCTGTACATGATGGGGCACTGGCAGGCGGCAGGACACGGGCACTGGCAGGCTGTACATGATGGGGCACTGGCAGGCGGCAGGACACGGGCACTGGCAGGCTGTACATGATGGGGCACTGGCAGGCGGCAGGACACGGGCACTGGCAGGCTGTACATGATGGGGCACTGGCAGGCGGCAGGACACGGGCACTGGCAGGCTGCACATGATGGGGCACTGGCAGGCGGCAGGACACGGGCACTGGCAGGCTGTACATGATGGGGCACTGGCAGGCAGCCACGGGCACTGGCAGGCTGTACATGACAGGGCACTGGCAGGCGGCCACAGGCACTGGCAGGCTGTACATGACAGGGCACTGGGAGGCGGCCACAGGCACTGGCAGGCTGTACATGACGGGGCACTGGCAGGCGGCAGGACACGGGCACTGGCAGGCTGTACATGACGGGGCACTGGCAGGAGGCCACGGGCACTGGCAGGCTGTACATGATGGGGCACTGGCAGGCGGACACGGGCACTGGCAGGCTGTACATGACGGGGCACTGGCAGGCGGCAGGACATGGGCACTGGCAGGCTGTACATGATGGGGCACTGGCAGGAGGCCACAGGCACTGGCAGGCTGTACATGATGGGCCACTGGCAGGCGGACACGGGCACTGGCAGGCTGTACATGACGGGCACTGGCAGGCGGCAGGACACGGGCACTAGCAGGCTGTACATGACGGGGCACTGACAGGCAGCAGGACACGGGCACTGGCAGGCTGTACATGATGGGGCACCGGCAGGCGGCAGGACATGGGCACTGGCAGGCTGTACATGATGGGGCACTGGCAGGCGGCAGGACACGGGCACTGGCAGGCTGTACATGATGGGGCACTGGCAGGCAGCAGGACACGGGCACTGGCAGGCTGTACATGATGGGGCACTGGCAGGAGGCAGGACACGGGCACTGGCAGGCTGTACATGATGGGGCACTGGCAGGCGGCAGGACATGGGCACTGGCAGGCTGTACATGATGGGGCACTGGCAGGCGGCAGGACACGGGCACTGGCAGGCTGTACATGATGGGGCACTGGCAGGCGGCAGGACACGGACACTGGCAGGCTGTACATGATGGGGCACTGGCAAGCGGTAGGACACGGGCACTGGCAGGCTGTACATGATGGGGCACTGGCAGGCGGCCATGGGCACTGGCAGGCTGTACATGATGGGCACTGGCAGGCGGACACGGGCACTGGCAGGCTGTACATGATGGGCACTGGCAGGCGGCAGGACACGGGCACTGGCAGGCTGTACATGACGGGGCACTGGCAGGCGGCAGGACATGGGCACTGGCAGGCTGTACATGATGGGGCACTGGCAGGCGGCAGGACATGGGCACTGGCAGGCTGTACATGATGGGGCACTGGCAGGCGGCAGGGCACGGGCACTGGCAGGCTGTACATGATGGGGCACTGGCAGGCAGCAGGACATGGGCACTGGCAGGCTGTACATGATGGGGCACTGGCAGGCGCAGGACACGGGCACTGACAGGCTGTACATGACGGGGCACTGGCAGGCGGCAGGACACAAGCACTGGCAGGCTGTACATGATGGGGCACTGGCAGGCGGCAGGACACGGGCACTGGCAGGCTGTACATGATGGGGCACTGGCAGGCGGCAGGACACAGGCACTGGCAGGCTGTACATGATGGGGCACTGGCAGGCGACAGGACACAGGCACTGGCAGGCTGTACATGATGGGGCACTGGCAGGCGGCAGGACACGGGCACTGGCAGGCTGTACATGATGGGGCACTGGCAGGCGGCAGGACACGGCACTGGCAGGCTGTACATGATGGGGCACTGGCAGGCGGCAGGACACGGGCACTGGCAGGCTGTACATGATGGGGCACTGGCAGGCAGCAGGACACGAGCACTGGCAGGCTGTAAATGATGGGGCACTGGCAGGCGGCCACGGGCACTGGCAGGCTGTACATGATGGGCACTGGCAGGCGGACACG
The DNA here is from genome assembly GCA_037952835.1 of Lithobates septentrionalis. Classification (NCBI taxonomy): domain Eukaryota; kingdom Metazoa; phylum Chordata; class Amphibia; order Anura; family Ranidae; genus Lithobates; species Lithobates septentrionalis. The sequence goes on along the minus strand of JBBDGP010000713.1, from coordinate 1,142,217 downwards.
GGCACTGGAAGGCTGTACATGACGGGGCACTGGCAGGCGGCAGGACACGAGCACTGGCAGGCTGTACATGACGGGGCACTGGCAGGCGGCCACGGGCACTGGCAGGCTGTACATGATGGGGCACTGGCAGGCGGCCACGGGCACTGGCAGGCTGTACATGATGGGGCACTGGCAGGCAGACACGGGCACTGGCAGGCTATACATGACGGGGCACTGGCAGGCGGCAGGACACGGGCACTGGCAGGCTGTACATGATGGGGCACTGGCAGGCGGCAGGACACGGGCACTGGCAGGCGGCAAGACACGGGCACTGGCAGGCTGTACATGATGGGGCACTGGCAGGCGGCAGGACACGAGCACTGGCAGGCTGTACATGATGGGGCACTGGCAGGCGGCCACGGGCACTGGCAGGCTGTACATGATGGACACTGGCAGGCGGACACAGGCACTGGCAGGCTGTACATGACGGGGCACTGGCAGGCGGCAGGACACGAGCACTGGCAGGCTGTACATGACGGGGCACTGGCAGGCAGCAGGACACGGCCGCCTGCCAGTGCCTCGTCATGTACAGCCTGCCAGTGCCCTGGCACTGGCAGGCTGTACATGATGGGGCACTAGCAGGCGGCCACGGGCACTGGCAGGCGGTACATGACGGGGCACTGGCAGGCGGCAGGACACGAGCACTGGCAGGCTGTACATGACGGGGCACTGGCAGGTGGCAGGACACGGGCACTGGCAGGCTGTACATGACGGGGCACTGGCAGGCGGCATGACACGGGCACTGACAGGCTGTACATGACAGGGCCCTGGCAGGCGGCAGGACACAAGCACTGGCAGGCTGTACATGATGGGGCACTGGCAGGCGGTAGGACACGGGCACTGGCAGGCTGTACATGATGGGGCACTGGCAGGCGGCAGGACATGGGCACTGGCAGGCTGTACATGATGGGGCACTGGCAGGCGGCAGGACACGGGCACTGGCAGGCTGTACATGATGGGGCACTGGCAGGCGGCAGGACACGGGCACTGGCAGGCTGTACATGATGGGGCACTGGCAGGCTGTACATGACGGGGCACTGGCAGGCAGCCACGGGCACTGGCAGGCTGTACATGACAGGGCACTGGCAGGCGGCCACAGGCACTGGCAGGCTGTACATGACAGGGCACTGGGAGGCGGCCACAGGCACTGGCAGGCTGTACATGACGGGGCACTGGCAGGAGGCCATGGGCACTGGCAGGCTGTACATGATGGGGCACTGGCAGGCAGACACGGGCACTGGCAGGCTGTACATGACGGGCACTGGCAGGCGGCAGGACACGGGCACTGGCAGGCTGTACATGATGGGGCACTGGCAGGCGGCAGGACACGGGCACTGGCAGGCTGTACATGATGGGGCACTGGCAGGCGGCAGGACACGGGCACTGGCAGGCTGTAAATGATGGGGCACTGGCAGGCGGCAGGACACGGGCACTGGCAGGCTGTACATGATGGGGCACTGGCAGGCGGCAGGACACGGGCACTGGCAGGCTGTACATGATGGGGCACTGGCAGGCAGCCACGGGCACTGGCAGGCTGTACATGACAGGGCACTGGCAGGCGGCCACAGGCACTGGCAGGCTGTACATGACAGGGCACTGGGAGGCGGCCACAGGCACTGGCAGGCTGTACATGACGGGGCACTGGCAGGCGGCAGGACACGGGCACTGGCAGGCTGTACATGATGGGGCACTGGCAGGCGGACACGGGCACTGGCAGGCTGTACATGACGGGCACTGGCAGGACACTGGCACTGGCAGGCTGTACATGACGGGGCACTGGCAGGCGGCAGGACACAAGCACTGGCAGGCTGTACATGATGGAGCACTGGCAGGCGGCAGGACACGGGCACTGGCAGGCTGTACATGATGGGGCACTGGCAGGCGGCAGGACACGGGCACTGGCAGGCTGTACATGATGGGGCACTGGCAGGCGGCAGGACACGGGCACTGGCAGGCTGTACATGATGGGGCACTGGCAGGCGGCAGGACACGGGCACTGGCAGGCTGTACATGATGGGGCACTGGCAGGCGGCAGGACACGGACACTGGCAGGCTGTACATGATGGGGCACTGGCAGGCGGCAGGACACGGGCACTGGCAGGCTGTACATGATGGGGCACTGGCAGGCGGCCACGGGCACTGGCAGGCTGTACATGATGGGCACTGGCAGGCGGACACGGGCACTGGCAGGCTGTACATGACGGGGCACTGGCAGGCGGCAGGACACGAGCACTGGCAGGCTGTACATGACGGGGCACTGGCAGGCAGCAGGACACGGCCGCCTGCCAGTGCCTCGTCAAGTACAGCCTGCCAGTGCCCTGGCACTGGCAGGCTGTACATGATGGGGCACTGGCAGGCGGCCACGGGCACTGGCAGGCTGTACATGATGGGCAACTGGCAGGCGGACACGGGCACTGGCAGGCTGTACATGACGGGGCACTGGCAGGCGGCAGGACACGGCAACTGGCAGGCTGTACATGATGGGGCACTGGCAGGCGGCAGGACACGGGCACTGGCAGGCTGTACATGATGGGGCACTGGCAGGCGGCAGGACACGGGCACTGGCAGGCTGTACATGATGGGGAACTGGCAGGCGGCAGGACACGGGCACTGGCAGGCTGTACATGATGGGGCACTGGCAGGCGGCAGGACACGGGCACTGGCAGGCTGTACATGATGGGGCACTGGCAGGCGGCAGGACACGAGCACTGGCAGGCTGTGCATGATGGGGCACTGGCAGGCGGCAGGACACGGGCACTGGCAGGCTGTACATGATGGGGCACTGGCAGGCGGCCACGGGCACTGGCAGGCTGTACATGATGGGGTACTGGCAGGCAGCCACGGGCACTGGCAGGCTGTACATGACGGGGCACTGGCAGGCGGCCACAGGCACTGGCAGGCTGTACATGACTGGGCACTGGCAGGCTGCCACGGGCACATGATGGGGCACTGGCAGGAGGCAGGGCACTGGCAGGCTGTACATGATGGGGCACTGGCAGGCGGCAGGACACGGACACTGGCAGGCTGTACATGATGGGGCACTGGCAGGCGGCAGGACACGGGCACTGGCAGGCTGTACATGATGGGGCACTGGCAGGACACGAGCACTGGCAGGCTGTACATGATGGGGCACTGGCAGGCGGCCACGGGCACTGGCAGGCTGTACATGATGGGGAACTGGCAGGCGGCAGGACACGAGCACTGGCAGGCTGTACATGACGGGGCACTGGCAGGCGGCAGGACACGGGCACTGGCAGGCTGTACATGACAGGGCACTGGCAGGCTGTACATGATGGGGCACGTCCCCAGTCTCTGACCATCTCCTGTATAAAATATTTTTTAAAAACAGTCACTTTCGGTTTCGGTGCTGTTTCGGTATCAGCACCAAAAAACCCATTCGGTGCATCCCTAGATAAAACTATTAAAACGTGCCACAATATCCAAATAAAACCACAGTATAGAAAAACAATTATTGAACTCAAGTCTTTGCTGAAAAAAATCAATTGACAAACTTCAGTAGATGACGTAATAATAAGTGGTCAGATCAGGGACTCTGCTGCTTAATTCATTAGTGCTGGACTGGGTATAAACCTGGTTTTGTTTCCACAGTATTCAAGTATAAAAAATAAAACCATTGTGCAGACAGTCCGAGGAATAATAGCCTGTGTGATGACGATAAATAACACTCACACTATCACTGCAGAGTAGATCGCACATAAGAGGTTAGTTGCACACAAAACACTGCTCCTCATCCGCCGACAATGCCGACCTAGCACTGTGGGTGACTTTACTGGCTCCAGTACAATGACTCCAGTGAAAATCCGTTGTTTCGTCAGATTAGGCGACCCGCCAGAATGTGTAACGGAAGTAACGGTTCGTTGCCGCCATCTTGCTACACCCCGCACTCCTGCACAATAAGGATACACTGAGAAGGGGGAAAGCGGACATCGTGTTACACCCACCGGAGTTTTGCCTTTTACTTATTTTTAACAGTAAAATGTAATGAAATACATTACTTAGAACTGCGTCCGACTGGTTAGATGTTGAATTTTAAAAGCGACGAGCTGATCTCACAGGTTTGCTATTCTGACAGAAGTTCGCTGCTTTTAAAATTTAACATCTAAAAAAATCATACGGAGTTCTAAGTACTGTATTTCACTATAAAACCTCAGTTTACTGTTAAAAATAAGTGTAAAATGCAAAACTCCTGTGGGTGTAACAAGATGTCCGCTCTCCCCCTTCTCAGTGTATCCTTACTTATGGAGGAGTGCGGGATGTAGAAAGACGAAACATCACTTCCGTTACACCTTCTGACGGATCGCCAAATCTGATGAAACACCGTACAACAGTCTAGTACACCTCTCTGCGCAGGCGCATTGGATTAGATGCGGTAGTGTCTCTTCCGCCCGGAGTTGGGCGGCTTTACTCTCTGCACAGCTGTTAGTAGGCGTGGATTCGGGATAGCATGGCGATGGGTGACAAGCAAGCGGCTCACCGGCCCGGAGCCTTCAAACAGCAGAATAAGGCGCACAAGAGTGGTAGACACCGAGGACGGGGAGCGCAGGACCGCGAGAATAAAGGTGAGGGTGGGGGAGAAGGGGGAGGGGCAGATAGCTGTGTGCCATGTGCTCGCCCCACGTGTCTCTGCTGTACAGCAAAGTGTACTCTGCACTGTGCGAGGAAAGTAGACCAGGGGCCCCTAGTGGTCTGCAATCCACCGTACTGTGTGTTCCTGGTGGAAACTCTTCTCACGCTTCCTGTCTCGGTGACAACAGGACAGGAAGTGATGAGAGTACTTTCACTGGGGACACAGAGAAGAGCATGAGTGAGGTGAATTCCCTTCTGTTCCCTGAGCGTTTTCCACTGCCTCTTCTTCTAGTGACATATGAATTTCTGTCCCTTTTCATTCTACGAAACTGTGGTCACCAGGACACCCCTCCCCTCCCCCAATACAAAAATAAATGTTTTGTCTTTGCATACATTTTTAACCACTTGCTTACTGGGCACTTAAACCCCCCTCCTGTCCAGACCAATTTTCAGCTTTTAGCGCTGTCACACTTTGGATGACAATTGCGCGGTCATACAACACTACCCAAATGAAATTTTTATCATTTTTTCCCCCCTACAAATAGAGCTTTCTTTTGGTGGTATTTGATCACCTCTGCGGTTTTTAGTTTTTGTTAAAAAAATGAAAAAGACAAAATTAAAAAAAAATATATATATATTTTTTTATATTTTGTTATAAAATTTTGCAAACAGGTAATTTTTCTCCTTCGTTGATGTACGCTGATGAGGCAAGACTGATGGGCACTGATGTGTGGCAGTGATGGGCACTGATGTGTGGCGGTGATGGGCACTGATGGGTGGCGGTGATGGGCACTGATTGGGCACTGATGGCAGCACTGATAGGTGGCACTGATTGGCACCACTTGTGGGCATTGATAGGTGGCACTTGTGGGCACTGGCAGGTGGCAATGACAGAGGGCACCTGTTGGCACAGATGAGGCATATGTGCCTCCTTCCTCCTCGGGACCGATGTCCCTTTGACATAAGCCGCTGATCGGCTTGTTGAAAACTAAACCGATCACCGAGGTTTTGTTTACATCATGTGATCACATGGTAAGGGGCCGGGAGCGGCCCCTTACTCAGATCTGTGATCATCCGAGTCTCCGTGACTCGGTGATCACAGCGCGCACCCTGCAGGGTGCGCGCTGTGCGCGTGCACAGGGGGGACGTCCCATGACGGCCTCCCGGAAATTGAGGTCCGCGCTGTAGCTGTCATTCGGCTATGGCCTGGACCTCAAGTGGTTAAAGTGATTCTAAAGTCAAAATGTTTTTTTTTTTTTTTTTTAAACGTTAACCACTCCAGCCCCTGGAAAAAGTTACCCCCTTGATGACCAGGCCACTTTTTGAGATACAGCACTGCGTTACTTTAACAGACAATTGCGTGATCGTGCGACATACCCAAATACAATTGATGTCCCTTTTCCCCACAAATAGTTTTCTTTTGGTGTTATTTGATCACCTCTGCGATTTGTATTTTTTGCGCTAAAAACAAAAAAAGACTGACAATTTAAAAAATATATATATATATTTTACTTTTTGCTTTAATAAATATCCAAGAAAAAAAACGGACTACTAAATCAGCTTAGACCAATGTTTATTCTACAATAAGCGTATACTGATTGGTTTGCGCAAAAGTTATAGCATCTACAAAATAGGGGATAGATTTATGGACTTTTAATTTTTTTACAAATATTTTTACTAGTAATGGCAGAGATCTGCGTTTTTATTTTATTTTTTTTGCGGGACTGCGACATTGTGGAAGACAAATCTGACCCCAAGTGACTCTTTTTGGGGACCAGTGACCCCAATACAGTGATCCTGGAATGGCGACAAACTTTTACCCTTAAAATCTCCATGGGCGCCGTTTAAAAAATTCTACAGGTTGCATGTTTATTACTTACAGGGGAGGTCTAGGGCTAGAATTATTGCTCTCGCTCTACCGATCGCGGCGACCCCTCACGTGTGTGTGGTTTATACACCGTTTTCATATGTAGGCGCTACTCGCGTTTGCTTCTGCACACGAGCTCGGCGGGACAGGGCGCGTTTAAAAATTTTAGTTATTTTTTTCTTATTTCTATTAACTTTTTTATTTTTACACTGTTCTTTAAAAAAAAATGTGTCACTTGTAATCCTTGTACAAGGAATGTAAACATCCCTTGTAATAGAAAAAAAAGCATGACAGGTCCTCCTAACCAGTTGCCGACCGCCTCACGCAGATATACTGCAGCAGAATGGCACGGGCAGGCGGTCGGCTTCTGTCTGGGAGCGATGAGAGGTGAGGGGGAGGCCATCCATTCGTGCCCCCCCCCCCCTCGCGATCGCTCCTAGCCAATGAAATCATTCCTCTGCTGCTGTATAGTAAATGGCAGCAGAGGAAGAGATGTCATCTCTCCTCTGCTCGGTATTTTCCGTTCCGGCGCCGAGGAGAGAAGACATCCGAGTGAGTGTAAAACACACACAGAACACGCCAGGCATACATTACACCAGGGCTTGACAAATTTGCTTGGAATCTAGGAGCCAGCTAAAAAAGTTAGGAGCCAGGTTTTTTTTTTTTTTTTTAAACGACCGACAGCTTTATTTTCAATATAAAAATGAACCAATCTTAAATTTACACAGAGACGACTAGAACGAATGTGACTGCTTTTATTTCCTGCCATGCAGGGACACAAGACCACCATATTCCCGCTAAGGATCCAATCAGGTCCGCCTGAAAAACTGACAGGCGAACCTGACCAGACAGCCCGTGTGAAAGGGGCCAAGCAGGAAGATGACAAATAATAAATTCATTTTAATTAACCACTTTCTTCCCGCAGGACAACTATATACGTCCGGTCTTTGAAGAGAAATACCGTTGTTATGGTAGCAGCTAGCTACCATAACCCCGGTATCTTCTTCAAGAGCCGGTGGTTCTCTTTCAGATAAAAGTGGTCTCTGCAGCAGATTCGCAGCGAGATCACTTTTATCGGCGGCAGGAGAGGGCCCCCCCTACCGCCGCGCTCCGGTGCCCTTCACCGCTTACCGTGGCAGTCGGTAACGGCGGAGGTGATCCGGATCTGTCCCTGGCCTGACATGGAGACGAGTGAGAGGAAGATGGCCCCCCGCCCATCTCCAAGTCATTGCAGGGCGGAAGCAACGTCAAATCTTCACTTCCACCCATAGCTCTTAAAGGGACATTTTATTTATTTTTTTTTCAAATGACAATTTTATTTTTATTTTTTTAATGCATTTTAGTGTAAATATGAGATCTGAGGTCTTTTTGACCCCAGATCTCACATTTAAGAGGTCCTGTCATGTTTTTTTTTTCTATTACAAGGGATTTTTACATTCCTTGTAATAGGAATAAAAGTGACTTTTTTTTTTTAAAAGAACAGTGAAAAAATTAAAAGTTAAAATAAATAAGAAAAATTTTTTTTAAATGTGCCCCATCCCTTGTAATGGAAATAAAAGTGACACAATTGTTTTTTTTTTTAAAACAAACAGTATAAAAATAAAATGTAAAATATATAAGAAAAAAAATAATTTTTTTAAACGCGCCCCGTCCCGCCGAGCTCGCTTGCAGAAGCGAACGCATATGTGAGTAGCTCCCGCATATGAAAGCGGTGTTCAAACCACATGTGAGGTATCGCCACGATCGTTAAAGCGAGAGCAATAATTCTAGTCCTAGACCTCCTCTGTAACTTAAAACATGCAACCTGTGAAATTTTTTAAACGTCGCCTATGGAGATTTTAAAGGGTAAAAGTTTGTCGCCATTCCACGAGTGGACAAAATTTTGAAGCGTGACATGTTGGGAATCAATTTACTCGGCGTAACATTATCTTTCACAATATAAAAAATATTGGGCTAACTTTACGGTTTTCTTATTTTTTAATTAAAAAAAAGTATTTTTTCCCAAAAAAGTGCGCTTGTAAGTCCGCTGCGCAAATACGGTGTGGCAGAAAGTATTGCAATGACCGCCATTTTATTCTCTAGGGTGTTAGAATAAAAAATATATATAATGTTTGGGGGTTCTAAGTAAAGGGAAGGAGATGAGCGGGCAGTGAAAACAGGTAGGGAAAGCTCCATTAGCATTGATGGATGTCTTGTCATACCAACGGCCACCACCAGAGGGCGCCTGATTGTAGAAGGAACCATAGGACTGCAGTAGGCCGCAAAGCCGCGGCCTCAATTACCGGCGCGGCCCATCGCGATCGCGCCGGGAGGGGGGGTGTCGAACGGACACAGGATACCCCAGCTGTGCCGCCCCAGGCGCCAGGTCGCTAATTCTAGTCGCAAATGCGACCTGGCGCCCGGGGTTTGTCGAACTCTGCATTACACCCCCCAATCACCCCCCGCGCCCCCCCCCCCCCCGGTCACACTGACACCAAGCAGTTTTTTTTTTCCTGATTACTGCATTGGTGTCAGTTTGTGACAGTTAGTGTGGTAGGGCAGTTAGTGTTAGCCCCTTTAGGTCTAGGGTACCCCCTTAACCCCCCTAATAAAGTTTTAACCCCTTGATCACCCAGTGTCACTAAGCGATCATTTTTCTGATCACTGTATTAGTGTCACTGGTGACGCTAGTTAGGGAGGTAAATATATAGGTTCAGCGTTTTATAGCGACAGGGACCCCCATATACTACCTAATAAAGGTAAATAATTTACCCCTTGATTGCCCCCTAGTTAACCCTTTCACCACTGATCACCGTATAACTGTTACGGGTGACGCTGGTTAGTTCGTTTATTTTTTATAGTGTCAGGGCACCCGCCGTTTATTACCTAATAAAGGTTTAGCCCCCTGATTGCCCGGTGGTGATATAAGTTAGGTTTTAGGGTCAGATATGGTCTGCGTCGCCCCAGGCAGCGTCAGGTTAGTGCCAGTAGTGCTAACACCCACGCACGCACCGTACACCTCCCTTAGTGGTATAGTATCTGAACGGATCAATATCTGATCCGATCAGATCTATACTATTGTCCCCAGGAGTTTAGGGTTCCCAAAAACGCAGTGTTAGCGGGATCAGCCCAGATACCTGCTAGCACCTGCGTTTTGCCCCTCTGCCCAGCCCAGCCCACCCAAGTGCAGTATCGATGGATCACTGTCACTTACAAAACACTAAACGCATAACTGCAGCGTTCGCAGAGTCAGGCCTGATCCCTGCGATTGCTAACAGTTTTTTTGGTAGCGTTTTGGTGAACTGGCAAGCACCCGCGGCCTAGTACACCCCGGTCGTAGTCAAACCAGCACTGCAGTAACACTTGGTGTCGTGGGTCCCATAAGTGCAGTCCAAGCTGGTGAGGTGGCAAGCACAAGTAGTGTCCCGCTGCCACCAAGAAGACAAACACAGGTCCATCGTGCCCATAATGTCCTTCCTGCTGCATTCGCCAATCCTAATTGGGAACCCACCACTTCTGCAGCGCCCGTACTTCCCCCATTCACATCCCCAACCAAATGCAGTCGGCTGCATGAGAGGCATTTTCTTTATGTCCTCCCGAGTACCCCTACCAAACAAACCCCCCCCCAAAAAAGATGTCGTGTCTGCAGCAAGCGCGGATATAGGCGTGACACCCGCTATTATTGTCCCTCCTGTCCTGACAATCCTGGTCTTTGCATTGGTGAATGTTTTGAACGCTACCATACACTAGTTGAGTATTAGCATAGGGTACAGCATTGCACAGACTAGGACACACTTTCACAGGATCTCCCAAGATGCCATCGCATTTTATGAGACCCGAACCTGGAACCGGTTACAGTTACAAAAGTTACAGTTACAAAAAAAAGTGTAAAAAACAAAACAAAAAAAAAAACACAAAAAAATATATAAAAATAAAAAAAAAATAGTTGTTGTTTTATTGTTCTCTCTCTCTCTATTCTCTCTCTATTGTTCTGCTCTTTTTTACTGTATTCTATTCTGCAATGTTTTATTGTTATTATGTTTTATCATGTTTGCTTTTCAGGTATGCAATTTTTTATACTTTACCGTTTTACTGTGTTTTATTGTTAACCATTTTTTTGTCTTCAGGTACGCCATTCAGTTGCAGCGCGGATTTATTTATCTTGACAGCAACAGCGTTTGCTCCCACGATATATAAAGCCATGACTCCAGCAGAGGTGATATAAGCTGAAGCATGGGAGCAGCAGGGGCGGAGGAGCGATTTGCTCCTACCTTTTGCGGGAGGATGCCCCCCTGCTTCAGCATATATAAATGGTGCATGTATGCCCATCATTAGAAGTGGGTGATTGAAGGGAGGTATTCTAATGGTGGGCATATCCACCGATCAATCTCTTTTTTTAGTTCAGCCCACAGGCTGCATGAAGAAAAAAAAAAAAAAAAAAAGATTACAATATATGCCCAACAAGGACCAGCAACGTACTGGTATGTTGCTGGACTTTGAGTGGTTATACCAGAATGATGCCTGCAGGATTAGGTATCATCTTGGTATCATTTTTTTCAGCCAGCGGTCGGCTTTCATGTAAAAGCAATCCTAGCGGCTAATTAGCCTCTAGACTGCTTTTACAAGCAGTGGGAGGGAATGCCCCCCCCCCACCGTCTTCCATGTTTTTCTCTGGCTCTCCTGTCTCAACAGGGAACCTGAGAATGCAGCCGGTGATTCAGCCAGCTGACCATAGAGCTGATCAGAGACCAGAGTGGCTCCAAACATCTCTATGGCCTAAGAAACCGGAAGCTACGAGCATTTCATGACTTCGATTTCGCCGGATGTAAACAGCGCCATTGGGAAATTGGGAAGGCATTTTATCACATCGATCTTGGTATGGTCAGATGCTTTGAGGGCAGAGGAGAGATCTAGAGTCTAATAGATCCCAATTTTTTCAAAAAAGAGTACCTGTCACTACTTCTTGCTATCATAGGGGATATTTACATTCCCTGAGATAACAATAAAAATTAGGGCTGAAACAACTAATCGATTAATCGTCAACTAATCGATTATGAAATTAATTGATTACTATTTTCATAATCGATTAATCATCCAGTAACATAATGGGGTTAAAAAAAAACTAAAATGAGTCCTTTATAGTACAAAAAGAGCAAATAATTGCTATTGTAAATACTACTTTCCCAGTTCTACAGTAAAAAAAAAAAAAAAATGAACCCCTTTACAGTAGTGGTTATCTGCTTTTTTGTACTATAAAGGGCTAATTTTAGTTTTTTTAACCCCATTATGTTACTAAACGCCTTAGACCTGGTTCATATCTATGTGTTTTTTGGTGCTTTTTGCAGAAACGCACTACAGTTCATTTACATGGTTTCCTATGGGACAAGTTCACATCTATGTTTTTTCAGACGCTGCGTATTTGGAAAGGGTCAATGACTTTTAAGGCAAAACGGTGCTTTTTTGGTTCAATATACTTCAATGGAGAAGCTGCAGAAAAGCATGTAATGCGTTTTTGCAGCAATTTGTGTTTTTTAATCTGCCCAACAACAAATTGGCCAAAAAAAATTGCAAAAACGCAAATCGCAGCAAAATCACGTGCGCAAAAATCAAAACGCACAGCAAAAAAAGCACTGCAGAAACAGATCAAAAGCAAACTGCATAGGTGTGTAATGAGCCTTATGGTGGCCACACGGATCAATATAGTCAGTATATCTCCTCTAATAGTATATATCTCTTCTGTCTGTTATTCTCAGAGTGGATTAAATATTTTGCTCCCTAACCATATAGTTGGTTATTTATATTTACCACTGCATAGAGATATTTAAGAATAAATTGCCCTTTTTTAAAACTTTACATATTAACTAAATTATACACCACACTTTTTTCTAAGATTATTAATCGAAACAATAATCGACCAACTAATCGATTATGAAAATAATCGTTAGTTGCAGCCCTAATAAAAATGATTAAAAAAAAATAAAAAATGAAAGGAACAGTTTAAAAATAAGATAAAAAAGTAATAAAGGAAAAAAAAAAAAAGCACCCCTGTCCCCTCCCTGCTCTCGCGCAAAGGCAAACGCAAGCGTCGGTCTGGTGTCAAATGTAAACAGCAATTGCACCATGCATGTGAGATATCACCGCGAAGGTTAGATCGAGGGCAGTAATTTTAGCAGTAGACCTCCTCTGTAAATCTAAAGTGGTAACCTTTACAGGCTTTTAAAAAATGTATTTAGTTTGTCGCCACTGCACGTTTGTGCGCAATTTTAAAGCATGTCATGTTTGGTATCCATGTACTCTAAGATCCTAAGATCATCTTTTTTTATTTCATCAAACATTTGGGCAATATAGTGTGTTTTAGTGCATTAAACTTTAAAAAAGTGTGTTTTTTCCCCAAAAAATGCGTTTGAAAAATCGCTGCGCAAATACTGTGTGAAAAAAAAAATGAAACACCCACCATTTTAATCTGTAGGGCATTTGCAAAAAAAAAAATATATAATGTTTGGGGGTTCAAAGTAATTTTCTTGCAAAAAAAAATAATTTTTTCATGTAAACAAAAAGTGTCAGAAAGGGCTTTGTCTTCAAGTGGTTAGAAGAGTGGGTGATGTGTGACATAAGCTTCTAAATGTTGTGCATAAAATGCCAGGACAGTTCAAAACCCCCCCAAATGACCCCATTTTGGAAAGTAGACACCCCAAGCTATTTGCTGAGAGGCATGTCGAGTCCATGGAATATTTTATATTGTGACACAAGTTGTGGGAAAAAGACACATTTTTTTTTTTTTTAACAAAGTTGTCACTAAATGATATATTGCTCAAACATGCCATGGGGATATGTGAAATTACACCCCAAAATACATTCTGTTGCTTCTCCTGAGTACGGGGATACCACATGTGTAAGACTTTTTGGGAGCCTATCCGCGTACGGGACCCCGAAAACCAAGCACCGCCTTCAGGCTTTCTAAGGGCGTAAATTTTTGATTTCACGCTTCACTGCCTATCACAGTTTCGGAGGCCATGGAATGCCCAGGTGGCACAAAACCCCTCCAAATGACCTTATTTTGGAAAGTGGACACCCCAAGCTATTTGCTGAGAGGTATGGTGAGTATTTTGCAGACCTCACTTTTTGTCACAAAGTTTTGAAAATTGAAAAAAGAAAAAAAAATGTTTTTTTCTTGTCCTTCATTTTCAAAAACAAATGAGAGCTGCAAAATACTCACCATGCCTCTCAGCAAATAGATTGGGGTGTCTACTTTCTAAAATGGGGTCATTGGGGGGGGGGTTTGTGCCACCTGGGCATTCCATGGCCTCCGAAACTGTTGTAATATTCAATGGGCTCAACATGCCTCTCAGCAATTTCCTTGGGGTGTCTACTTTCCAAAATGGGGTCATTTGGGGGGGTTTGTACTGCCCTGCCATTTTAGCACCTCAAGAAATGACATAGGCAGTCATAAATTAAAGGCGCTATAACTTTTGCGCAAACCAATAAATATACACTTATTGACATTTTTTTTACCAAAGTCATGTGGCCGAATACATTTTGGCCTAAATGTATGACTAAAATTCAATTTATTGGATTTTTTTATAACAAAAAGTAGAAAATATCATTTTTCTTCAAAATTATTCGGTCTTTTTCCGTTTATAGCGCAAAAAATAAAAACCGCAGAGGTGATCAAATACCATCAAAAGAAAGCTCTATTTGTGGGAAGAAAAGGACGCAAATTTAGTTTGGGTACAGCATTGCATGACCGCGCTATTAGCAGTTAAAGCGACGCAGTGCCAAATTGTAAAAAGTGCTCTGGTCAGGAAGGGGGGAAATCCTTCCGGGGCTGAAGTGGTTAAATAAGAGATCTGGGGTCAAAAAGACCTCAGATCTCATATTTACACTAAAATGCAATTTAAAAAAAAAATAGTCCTTTAACCACTTCCTGACCGGCGCACGCCAATGTACGTCGGCAGAATGGCACGGCTGGGCAAATGGGCGTACCTGTAAGTCCCATTTGAATTCCCCGCCATGCCATTGCGTGCACGCCGGCCGGGAGCTCCGTGAGTCGGGTTGCGGGTCCCGCGGACTCGATCGCCGCGGGGATACCTGCAATCGCCTCACGTAGAGGACGAACGGGGAGATGCCGTTGTAAACAGCATCTCCCCGTTCTGCCTAGTGACAGTGTCACTGTTCTCTGCTCCCTGTCATCGGGAACAGAGATCAGTGACGTGACACACACAGCCCATCCCCCCTACAGTTAGAACACATCCCTAGTACTGACTTAACCCCTCCCCGCCCCTAATGGTTAACCCCTTCACTGCCAGTGTCATTTACACAGGAATCAGTGCATTTTTATAGCACTGATTGCTGTATAAATGACAATGGTCCCAAAATGTGTCAAAAATGTCCGATGTGTCCTCCATAATGTCGCAGTCACAATAAAAATCGCTGATCGCCGCCATTACTAGTAAAAAAAAAAAAAAAATTAATAAAAATGCCATAAAACTATCCCCTATAAACGCTATAACTTTTGCGCAAACCAATCAATCGCTTACTGCGATTTTTTTTTTTTATTATTATTTATTTATTTTTTTTTTTTCAAAAATATGTAGAAGAATACGTATCGGCCTAAACTGAGGGAAAAAAATGTTTTTTTAATTATTTTTGGGGGATATTTATTATAGCAAAAAGTTAAAATTAATGCGTGTTTTTCAAAATTGTCGCTTTTTTTTGTTTATAGCGCAAAAAATAAAAACCGCAGAGGTGATCAAATACCACCAAAAGAAATCTCTATTTGTGGGAAAAAAAGGACGTCAATTTTGTTCGGGAGCCACGTCGCACCACCGCGCAATTGTCAGTTAAAGCGACGCAGTGCCTTATCGCAAAAAGTGCTCTGGTCAGGAAGGGGGTAAATTCTTCCGGGGCTGAAGTGGTTAAGAGCTTTGAGCGGAAGTGACGTTTTGACGTCGCTCCCGCCCTGCAATGGTATGGAGACGGGTGGGGGCGATCTTCCCCCACCAAGGAGAAGGATCCGATCGCCTCCGCCGCTGCCGACGGCTCCGGTAAGCGGCGGAGAGCGGCAGGAGGCCCTCTCCCGCCGCCGATAAAAGTGATCTTGTGGCCAATCCACCGCAGAGAGCACTAGTATCGTAAACCGGACCGCCCGCTGAAGAAGAGGATACCGGGGTTATGGCAGGTAGCTGCTGCCATAACAAAGATATCCCTTGTCAAAGATAAGACGTATATCGGCGTGCGGCGGTCCGGAAGTGGTTAATTGGACAGCTGGTGATGCGGCAGTGACACAACAAGGTCTTGCTGGTAGTTAGAATCTTTAATATTTGCAAACAAAATGAAGGTTTCCTTTTTAGAATAACAAGCTGCCAGGTTAGGAAAACAGCGATATCAGAACCGATTCAATCATAGAGCTTGCAGTGTACATAGATTTGAAAAACAATGGGATAAAGGAATATTCCTGAAGGTTTATCTCATGGTTAATGTGAAATTTTGTGAATGTATTAATGCAGTTCATGTTATCTCAGCTTGCAGAGCTTGGATTCATTGAATGAGTTTACTAAAAATTTAAATATTGCAGAATATGTAGCCTCATGCTACATAACTTCGCTCCATTCCATGCTGAATAGACTAAATTATTAAGGTATCTTCAATAGAAAGCTATCTTTAGATATATTTAGATTTTTACTCCAAAGGCATTTTATTAAAATAAACTTTGATAAAAATAAAAAAAATGTATTTTAAATAAAGCAAATCCCGTTTTTTTTTTTTTTTTTTAAATCATTGATTTATATTCACCCTGCCAGAGGCTAAGCCTTCACCCTGGTATAGGCATCTGTTTTTTTTTAGCCTAGATACACAGCGTAAGGACCTAAGCTCCCTCCTGGGAATCTTGGTCCACTTTTTTTACAGTGAAATTTTTCCCCTGTAAAAAAATACTATTTTTTTTTCTTTAAGCCTTTTAGATCTTCTCTAAAGTTGGGCGAAAGGTTAGATAAAATAGATCCAATAGTCACCCCAGGTTGACTTATGAGCGTATACAGTCATTTAACTTTCTACTGGGTTGGTTGTGACATCCCGGTGTGGACGATGGGCAACCTTGTGAGTGTTCCTCACGAGGGGGGCACATATGACCATTCAGGTCTACGGGATGGTTGCTCACGTGTCAGCAGGCCTCTTTCAGAAAATATATATTTTGCTGAGTTTACAATAATTCTAGCTAAAAAATGCAGATTTTAACATATGCCAAAAATTTTTAAAAAATGCCCCAGTAGACAAGTGGTTAAACACATCATAAACAATAGGCTACTTTCACTCTGAGGCGCTTTACAGGCGCTATAACGCTAAAAATAGCGACTGCAAAGCGCTTTGAAAGAGCCTCTCTTCTCACTCCAATGTGAAAGCCCGAGGGCTTTCACACTGGAGCGGTGCGCTTGCAGGACGGTAAAAAAAATCCTGCAAGCTGCATGTTTGCAGCACTGTAGGAGCCGTGTATACACCGCTCCTAAAGCGCCCCTGCCCATTGAAAGCAATGGGCAGCGCCGCAGCAGCGGCGCTTTGCGGGCGGTTTTAACTACTTTTTGGCCGCTAGCGGGAGTTAAAAGCGCCCCATTAGCACCTGAAAACCTTCACAAAAACTTTGGTAAAGCGCCAAAAATAACAACGCTTTACCGCCGACGCCCCCAACGCCCCAGTGTGAAAGTAGCCATATTGTTGCGATGTATTTTTCAATCAAACCTGCAAACTGTTTGCATGTGTGGTTTATACTGGAGCTGCTGCAAGCACTTCTGAAGCAGAGTGACACCTGGAGGTTTCAAACAGCACAGCAGCCGTGTCCGGGAAGGAAGCCTTGTGCATGTTAGGTGTTTTTTGTTAATATATTTTGGGGGGCGCACCTATTATGTCTATGATCTGTTAACTGGTTAAAGAAGCACTGCATTTTAAAATTGTTTTTATATGACCTCTGTCATATACAGAAATAATTTCTGTACTATTTCATGCATATAGAGTTTGTATTTATTAGTGTTCCAGTCTGTGACATGAACAATTTTTGTTTTCAGGACGTGTCTCTGCAAAAGTACTAAGTAAAAAGATTAAAAGAGATCTTAGCAAACTGGACAGAAGGCATAAAGCCAACCAGATTCGTCGACAGAGGAAAGATTCTGTAAGTACTTTGTCATTTTACGTTTTTTTTTTTTTTTTTGATTAGTATTGAATTGGATCATTTTGATTACGAAGAAAAATTGAGTACTGTTCGGTGTACTTTTCTTTTTTTTTTCATACTAAGTTACATAATCAGGACAAGTTTCCAAGGTGTTACCTCCTCTCGGTCCAAGCAGTCTTAGACCACGCAGAAGGGAACGCCCTAAAAGCTTGAACTGAAAAGGTAACTTAGTGCAAATAAAAAAGTATAATGCCCCGTACACACGGTCGGACTTTGTTTGGACATTCCGACAACAAAATCCATGGATTTTTTCCGACGGATGTTGGCTCAAACTTGTCTTGCATACACACGGTCACACAAAGTTGTCGGAAAATCCGATCGTTCTAAACGCGGTGAAGTAAAACAGGTACGTCGGGACTATAAACGTTGCAGTGGCCAATAGCTTTCATCTCTTTATTTATTCTGAGCATGCGTGGCACTTTGTCCGTCGGATTTGTGTACACACAATCGGAATTTCCGACAACGGATTTTGTTGTCGGAAAATTTTATATCCTGCTCTCAAACTTTGTGTGTCGGAAAATCCGATGGAAAATGTCCGATGGAGCCCATACACGGTCGGAATTTCCGACAACACGCTCCGATCGGACATTTTCCATCGGAAAATCCGACCGTGTGTACGGGGCATTACAGTCAGTACTTTATTTTGTTCCAAGGTCACTAGTATGGCTACAATCACTCTAAAGCTAAAGTTGAATAATGCCTTTGCTAAAGGGTTTTGGACATTTACCTCCCTCATGAAGCCTTACTGGAAAACATCTAGGATGTTGCCAAGAGATGCCTAGCTGTTACTGTTAATCTTCACCATTATAGGAGTGAGCTCTCAATCTCTGACCTACTGCATCAGGGAAGAGAGAGAGCATATGTGAGGGGGTTTGAATCGGAGAAAAAGCTTGCTCCTGTAATGGTGAGAATGAACAACAGCTAGGCTTCTCTTCGCAACGTCTTAGGAGTTTTCCAGTCTGGCTTCATGAGGTACATAAATAGCCTAAACCTATAGCAAGGACATCATTCAGAGTTGGTCAGAACTGCACAGTTTAATTATTTACAGACACCCCTTATCTGCATAGGCCGCTTTTTAGTCTAGCATCAGAAGTAAAGTCATAGCACATGATCCATATTTATATACTGGCAGCCATGGAAATGAATAGATCTGTAGTGTATTGCTTGCTGCAGAGGGACAAGTTATATCTAAATTATGTTGCTTTTATTGCTGTATAGGCCAAGCCATTTATCTCTTATATGAGTTATGTTTTTTTTACCATCTGCAGGTTCTCTCAGAGAAGCGTCACCTAGGAAGTAAAGATGGACCGCCACACCTTGTTGTACTGGTTGCATTACATTCTAGGGCAATCACAAAGAACCTCCTGGACCTGATACAGGTTAATGAAGGTGATATTCTGCAGGAAGTTGATGGACAAAGTTGCAGTTTTGCTCTTGTCTGTCCTAAGCAGAAGCAGAGATGGTGCTTTGTTGAAGCGAACAAAGGTGAGAACAAATGTTTTATTATCTCTTGGTAAAGCATTTGTATAGTTAAAACTTTTTTTTGTGTTGCATAGGATAAAGTAAGAGTTTAAAGCTGCGTTTTGTTTTTTTTTGTGTGCTGTGTGCGTCCCATTGGGAAAATTTTCCTTCACTTGCTGTCTCGGAGCTGCAACAGGAAGTGTGAAGCAATCTCTACAAATTGAGGGGAATTCTACTTTTAGACATCTGTCACCGGAACAAACGTTGCCTGTCAAACTTGCCCTCATTTCATGTTCTAGATTTCCCATTGCTCTCTATACAATGGTAACCAGGATTAAAAGAGAGGATCATTATGTTCAGTTGAGACACCGACAGCAAAAAAAATCTTAAGCGATTTTAAACGTTGTAATTTGAAAAAAAAAAAATAACAACAAACATGTTACCTGCTCTATGCAATGGTTTTCAACAGAGTAGCCCTGATCTTCTTGTTTTTGGTTCCCCTGCTGGCTGTCCTGGCGCCTCCCCCTGCCGTATGCCCCCAATGGCAAGCCCCTTGCTCTGGGGGCACTCAAGCAGGCTTACACCCGAGCCGCGCCCCTGTGAATAGACATTTTGCATTCAGACACAGAGCGTGGCTAGCTGCTGCCACCCCCCCCCCCCCCCCCCCATATTCTCTCCTCATTGGTCCACTTGTTGTGATTGACAGCAGCAGGAGCTAATGGCTCCCGCTGCTGTGTGAGCCAATGAGGAAAGACCGACCCACTGCTCTCATGCACATTGCTGGATTGAGATCCGGCTCAGGTAAGTATAGGGGGAAGGGCTGGGGGGAGCTGCACTCAGTGCATAGAACCACTTTAAAGGCCTTTTAATCCTTACCTAACTATCCAAAAAAAAGGTCTTCATACACTTTTTAAGAACACTACAGAGTTTTCATATGGTTGTCGTTTTAAATATTTTTATGCTCTGTACACAGATGATCTGCATTCTTTGCTGGACCTGGCTAAAGTGGCTGATACCCTCCTCTTTGTTCTGGATCCTCAGGAAGGATGGGACAGTTATGGAGATTATTGCTTGTCCTGCTTGTTTGCCCAGGGCCTGCCTAGTTACGGTAAGCAACTGTAATAAAAACATAGTCTGTTATTACTAGTTTATTTTTGTTCTCAATTTTTTTTGTAAATTACTATTTATTGATATTTATAGTACAGGCATACAATATTAAGCTGCACAGCGCGGCAAAACAAACAACCAGGTCACATTAGGTTGTAACCAATTTCCAACCCCCCCTAACAAGGTCAACATTTGCCCATACAAAAAAAAAAAAATTTGCACAGTCTTCTGAGGAGACAGATATATGATCCGCTGGGGCAATGATGCCCCTGTCAACCAGAGGAGATGATGCATATATAACATTTCCAGATCTCCCACCCTCCACCTCATCAGGAGAAGTAAGGACCCTAAACCCTTCAGTAAATTATAGCTTTATAAGGTATTTACTTCAAAATCACCCACCACCTAAGGAACTCCAATCTCTTGTTTATGTAGCTATAACAAGGACCACCAGCCAAGTTGCCTATGGCTCTAATCTGAAACCGTGTCTGTGGATGCCATCCAGCCTCCCCACACCTTGTCAAATTTGGCCCCAGCCCCCCTACTCAAATAAGTTGCCTTGCAAAAAGGAATTGCCTTGTTGACCAGGGACTTCCAAGAAGCCAAAGTTAGAACAGTAGATCACTTCCATGACAGGATAATTTGTTTTTTGGCATAGAACAGCAGGAGGGTGAGGAGAGTTCGTATAGCCCTAGTGGTAGCCAGTGGCTCAACCAAGCTCAACAGGCATACTTCAACCGTAAGGGGGACTGAAAGGGATGTGACCGACCGGATGCATTTTGCTACGTCTTGCCAGTAGGGCTTGATATGTGGACAATCCCAAAAAATGTGCATGAAGTTTGCAAGGGGTGCCGAGCACCTCCAACAGATAGAGTGGTGGCTCCCAAACATCCTAGCTAACCTACAACCCCTGGCAAAAATGATGGAATCACCAGTCCCTGAGGATGTTCCTTCAGTTGTTTATTGTTGTAGAAAAAAAGCAGATCACAGACATGGCCAAAAACTAAAGGCATTTCAAATGGCAATTTTCTGGCTTTAAGAAACACAAAAAAAAATCAAGAAAAATAATTGTGGTGGCCAGTAACAGTTAGATTTATAGAACAAGCACAGGGAATAAATTATGGAATCACTCAATTCTGAGGAAAAAATTATGGAATCACCCTGTAAATTTTCATTACAAACACTAACACCTGCATCAGATTAAATCTGCTTGTTAGTATGTAGGTAAAGAGGGTAAATCATCACGCAGTGTTGCACAAGATGTTGGTTGTTCACAGTCGGCTGTGTCTAAAACATGGACCAAATACAAACATGGGAAGGTGGTTAAAGGCAAGCATACTGGTAGACCAAGGAAGACATCAAAGACAGAAAACTTAAAGCAATATACCTTGAAAACAGAAAATGTACAACAAAACAAATGAGGAACAAATGGGAGGAAACTGGAGTCAACATCTGTGACCGAACTGTAAGAAACCTCCTAAAGGAAATGGGATTTACATACAGAAAAGCTAAAAGAAAGCCATCTCTAACACTTAAACACAAAAAAACAAGGTTACAATGGGCTAAGGAAAGGCAATCGTGGACTGTGGATGATTGGATGAAAGTCATATTCAGTGATGAATCTCGAATCTGCATTGGGCAAGGTGATGATGCTGGAACTTTTGTTTGGT
This sequence comes from Lithobates septentrionalis, assembly GCA_037952835.1. Taxonomy (NCBI): domain Eukaryota; kingdom Metazoa; phylum Chordata; class Amphibia; order Anura; family Ranidae; genus Lithobates; species Lithobates septentrionalis. The sequence continues at coordinate 1,120,289 of JBBDGP010000713.1, read as the reverse complement.
GCCGTTCCAATGAGATTTATGCAGACGTCTGTCTGAAGAAAACATGCAAATTTCCACAGTCAATTATGATATGGGGCTGCATGTCAGGTAAAGGCACTGGGGAGATGGCTGTCATTAAATCTTCAATAAATGCACAGGTTTACATTGCAATTTTGGACACTTTTCTTATCCCATATATTGAAAGGATGTTTGGGGATGATGAAATCATTTATCAAGATGATAATGCATCTTGCCATTGAGCAAAAACTGTGAAAAAATTCCTTGAAGAAAGACACATAAGGTCAATGTCATGTCATGTCCGGATCTTAATCCAATTGAAAATCTGTGGTAGAAGTTAAAGAACATGGTCCATGACAAGGCTCCAACCTGCAAAGATGATTTGGCAACAGCAACCAGAGAAGACTGGAGCCAGATTGATGAAGAGTACTGTTTATCACTCATTAAGTCAATGCCTCAGAGACTGCAAGCAGTTATAAAAGCCAGAGGTGGTGCAACAAAGTACTAGTGATGTGTTGGAGTGTTATTTTGTTTGTTTGTTTTTCATGATTCCATAATTTATTCCCTGTGCTTGTTCTATAAATCTAACTGTTACTGGCCACCACAATTATTTTTCTTGATTTCTTTTAGTGTTTCTTAAAGCCAGAAAGTTGCCATTTGAAATGCCTTTAGTTTTTGGCCATGTCTGTGATCTGCTTTTTTTCTACAACAATAAACAACTGAAGGAACATCCTCAGGGACTGGTGATTCCATCATTTTTGCCAGGGGTTGTAGCTGGAGTAAAATAAATTCTATGCAGAAATTTAAACAGGATCGGATGATCTCTAGTAGAAATTAAACATTGAAATGGGGCCCCCCAAATATCATCCCAATCGTCTCTATCCAAACCAGGGGCCACTGCCTCCCAGGCCAGCCTGCAAGTCCTCATCAACATGACCGTTTCGGGAAAAAGGTCTTTGTACAGACTGGAGACCGGTTTAGACAAGGGGTCATTGCGTGTCAGGAGTTCTAGGTCACTAGGTTCAAGGTCAAGAGGATCCCCATCAAATTGAGAGCAAAAAGCATGTCTTATTTGAATATATCTAAAGAAGTGCGAGTTTGGTAGGCCATCAAAGGTCTTTAGAGAGCCATTCGATATTATGTGGTGTAGGGTCTTAATACCGTATTTAGTCCAGACTACCAGGTCTGTGTAATCACAAAAATGCGTTTAGGTTTGGATTTCTCAATAGGGCTAGATTAGGGGGAAATCTGCTAGGCCTAGAAGGTCTGAACCCTTGGGCCATGAACCATGCCTTAATAACTGAACGCATGGAAGAGGTGAGCAAGTACGGAGCCCTTGATCCTCTGTATACCAAGAGGGATAGCGCCTCATATGATCCCACACAGGCAGCCTCCAGTGATACCGAGGCATCATCTGTGGGGGTAGTTATTTGTTCTCAATTTTAACACTCTGTATTGTTAGTGGAGAAACCACAGTCATCTGCCATTATTGGTTGACATTTATCAACCCCCCCCCCCCCCCCCCCTTAAGCAGAATTTACTTGAATTTAGGGCTGAAACAACTAATCGATTAATCGATTATGAAATTAATCGATTACTATTTTCATAATCGATTAATCGGCCAGTAACACAATGGGGTTAAAAGAAACAAAAATTAGCCCTTTATAGTACAATAATCGCTACTGTAAATAGAACTTTCACAGTTCCACAGTAAAAAAATGAACCCCTTACGGTAGTGATTATCTGCTTTTTGTTGTACTATAAAAGGGCTAATTTTAATTGTTTTTAACCCCATTATGTTACTAAACGTCTTAGACCTGGTTCACTCCTATGTGTTTTTTGGTGCTTTTTGCAGAAACGTACTACATTTCATTTACATGGTTTCCTATGGAACACGTTCACATCTATGCTTTTTTTCAGCCGCTGCAGGGTCAGTGACTTTTTTTTAAACAAAAAACTGTGCTTTTTTTTGGTTCAATATACGTCAATGGAGAAGCTGCTGAAAAGCATGTAATGCGTTTTTGCAGCAATTTGTTTTTTAATCTGCCCAACAACAAATTAGCCAAAAAAAATATGCAAAAACGCAAAACGCAGCAAAATCACGTGCGCAAACATCAAAACGCACGGCAAAAAGCACTGCAGAAACAGATAAAAAGCAAACTGCTGGCCACACGGATCAATTTTCAGACGAAAAATCTTTGTACATTCGCTGAATGAAAGAATGTTGTTTGAAATTTTCACTTGTTTTTAACATTGTTTTTAAAATGAATGAATTTCTGAACGAAAACCACACATAATGTCTGAAAATTCCTTTGACCAAGAAGTTTTCTATTATTTCCAAACTTTCCCATCACTGTGGTTGAAAATGAACATTGATTTGACCCCACTAACGATTAGAAAATCGAACGAACGTTTTTAAAATGAAATTTATTTTGAAGGAAGACATTGTTTTTTTTAATAAAAAAAAAAACTGATCTCTGAGTCTGATATTTACCAGATGCATCCTTTTAATAGTATATACAGTATATCTCTTCTGTCTGTTATTCTCAGAGTGGATTAGATATTTTGCTCCCTAACCATATAGTTGGTTATTTTATATTTACCACTGCATAGAGATATTTTAAGAATAAATTGCCTTTTTTTTTTTTAAACTTTACATATTAACTAAGTTATACACCACACTTTTTTTTTTTTAAGGTTATTAACCGATTAATCGAATAATCGAAACAATAATCGGCTAACTAATCGATTATGAAAATAATCGTTAGTTGCAGCCCTACTTGAATTCCTTCACTCCCTCACTACTATATTTAGCCATAGAGAGCATCTCTTTAGAGCCTATGCAGGGCCTTCTTTCCCTGGTCCCTATAGCCAAGTGTAGCTATGCAGGGGCTAGGAAGGGTGAGTATATGCTGCTGGGGAGGTGGGAGTTAGGTGATGCTTTTTACCTTCGCCTGCATGAACAAAATGAGAGATTCACTTGAACCTTCATGTGAGCTATACCATATTTATTATTACCGCACTGATGATTGTACAGTCACATTGTACTGTGTGTGTGTGGTGAGCTTTAAACAGATGCATTGTAGTAATTTGCTTTTTCACGTTATACCATGAAATCAGATACCTGACTGATTTTGGCATTGCTAGAATTATCTTTACTCCAGATTGTATTTGTGAGGCTCATAATAAAGAGTTATTGTATCTCTTTTATAATGAGGACAATTGAGTATGTGCATCATTTCTAATCAATTGTCTGTTTACTTTTTGCTTTAGTTGTTGCTGTGCAAGGTATGAATGATATTCCAATTAAAAAAAAGACAGATGTAAAGAAGCAGCTGAGCAAAGTCATTGAGAAAAGATTCCCTGATGCAAAACTCTTTCATTTGGACACTGCACAAGAGGCTGCCATACTCTTAAGACAGATGGCAACTCAAAAGCAGAGATATTTGGCATACCGTAACTGCCGATCATATATTTTGGCACACAAAGCTGATTTCCAGCCATCTGATGACACAGGCCTGGTGGGAACATTAAAAGTGTCTGGGTATGTGAGGGGACAGGAACTCCGTGTCAATGGACTGATTCACCTGGTTGGCTATGGTGATTTCCAGATGAGTCAGATTGATGCCCCTCCAGATCCTTACCGATTGAATGATCGTGTTCGCAAAGAAAAGGCAAAGAAAGGACAAGATATGGAGATAGAGGTATGTTTTTGGTGAGACATATCTGTGGTTATCTTTTGAACTCTGCAAACTCTTAACAAATAACATTTAAGAAACCCTGAAATTATTTGATTGAATTCTTTTGAATACCTACTTCTGGTAGCCTCCTTTGGTATCTGGCGACACCATATTTTCATATCTGGCGACACCATATTTTGCTAGAGCATAAGGTGATTGTAAAGGCAGAAGTTTTTTTTTTTTTTTTTTTTTTTTTTATCTTAATGCAGTTGTTGCATTAAGATAAAAAATCTGCTGTGTGCTGGAGCCCCCCTAATACTTACCTGAGCCCATCTTTATCCAGCGATGTGCACGAGTGCCTTGGCTGTCCAGGACACCCCTCCTGCCATTGGCTGACTTTGGCTCCAGCTGCTGTCAGTCAGGAGAGAGAGGGGGTGGGGCCGAACCGCAGCTTTGTGTCTGAATGGACACTGAGCTGCGGCTCGGCTTGGGTTCCCCCCATAGCAAACTGCTTGCTGTGGGGGCACTTGACAGGAGGGAGGGACCTGAGAAGAGGAAGATCCAGGCTGCTGTGTGCAAAACCACTGCACACAGCAGGTAAGTATAGCATGTTTGTTATTTTTAAAGCAAAAAAAAAAAAAACAAGACTTTAGTATCACTTTAAGAAAATAAACAGTATCCCAGATTTCATACTCCATAGTATTGGATCTTGAGGCCTCAATTTAACTGAGCTTTGGCCAAGAACAGCCTTCAGTCTTTGTGAGCTATTATTACTCTAAGTAGGTAGATCGCGGACAGGTGACTGGTAGATCGCAATTTGGGCCTGCTGACCCACCATTCCAGAGCATCAAACAGTGCAATGCAGAGGGACTACTTGTAAAGTTGGAGCTGTAGTAGGAAGCAAGAGCCACATAAGGGGTTGCCTCCTCTGTAGTGCTGGCTCCTGTCCCATGTGGAGTGATACCAACTGCAGTCCACCTCTTATGCCGGCGAGTGGTTCCAGCAGCAGGAAAGAGGAAATCTGCAGGTCAGTGTGAGGCAATACACTGGGCATAATAGTATAAGGCTGCTTTCACACTGATGTGCTTCTGTATACCCACACCAAGGGTGCAGTGCAGTATACCTGCAGCTTTCCTGTGAGTTTGCCATAGACTTCTATTAAATCCTGCGGCTTTAGTACACTTCCTGAATGCAGGAGTTTTGATGTTGTTTCAGAAAGTGCACCACACCTGCAGGATATAATAGAAGTCTATGGCAAAGCACAGCTAGCCCAGGAAAGTTGCAGATGCACTGTGCTGCACCCGCGGTGCAGGTGAACTGCAGCACATCAGTGTGAAAGCAACCTTGTAGGGGGCTCAGAACAATAAGGGTTAATTTAAATCCGCAACTCGACTGCAGGGTTTTTAGGAGGAGTGTACTGGATGGCAGAGGAGATCGTGGACATCGCTGGAGAGAGAAGGAGCTCAGTTAGGTAATTGGAGGGGGTGCTGCTACACAAAAGAAGTTGTTTTTTTTTTTTTTTGTTTTTTGTTTGTTTTGTTTTTTTACATTTTAATGCATGGAATGCATTAAAGTGAAGTATGGGTTTGTTTTTTCTTTGCTAATCATTTTTACCTAGGTGGATGCAGCATCAAATCAATGCTGCAGCTGTCCCCCAGCATCTCTGCACTGTGAACCGAGCCACCGAATAATGGCTCGGTTCTTGCTCCTCCTGGAGTAGAGCGATGCTGAACTGTCAGTCAGTATTGCTCCTGCTCTGCTTCTCCATGCTTATTAGAGCGCTGAGCTGTGGAGGGGCGGGGAGAGGCTTTCTCAGCATCTCAGCTGAGCATGTACTGAGAGCCCTGACGGTTATCGGGTCTCCTTTCCTCACACAAGCCCTGCAGCTTTCAGCCCTTACCTTCAGATAGGCTGACTGTTTACAAGCTGCAGGGCTTGTGAATGAACTACGAGGCCGCACATCAGTGACTTTGCAGTCTATTCAGAACTACAAGCCATCAGCTGCAATGGCTGACGGTAGTTGTAGTTCATGCATTCAGAGGAAATTGTGAATAAATGACGCGGCCATGTGGGTGGAGCCTCACACAGCTACGTTATTTTCAAATAGTGACAGCAGGTGCGGGCAGAAGATTTCCCCCCCACACTATCACAGGATGGTGGGGAATGGGGGAAGGCTGCAGCTGATGGAACATGTTACATGTTCCACCCTAGATACGGATGTAACATGTTCCAAAAGATTAACTTCTCCTTTTAATGTGTGAAAAGTTTGTCATGAGAACTTTGTTCTTAAAAGGATTTGCCACCATGTGTTTTTGTAACTGTTTCCATTATAGGATGACCCTAATAATACAGAGATGGAAGAGGATGTGAAGGTCCTAATGAAAGCTGATCCAACTGTACAAGAGTCTCTGCAGTCTGAGGTGGTCCCTGACCCTATGGAGGGGGAGCAGACATGGCCTACTGATGAGGAGCTGAGGGATGCAGAGGGTGAGTCTTAGCATAGCATTCGCTTAAAAAAAAAATCATAATTTTTTTTTGTGGATTTGTTTCTTGCTCAAACAGGTCCACATTTGCAGGGTGCAATGAACTTATGATGAGCAGTCCTTTTTTTTTTTTTTTTTAATATTTATTCACAACTGATTTAAACCTCTAAGTGGCGTGCAATCATAGGTTTAAATCAGGTGGTGAGGAGACAACATATAACCTCCTCACCACCTGTCAAACACACTCGGATTGCTTCTCAGAGGAGCAGCAGTGCCTGCTGCACTTGTGAATGAGCCCTTAGTTGCACTCGGCAGTGGCACCCTTGGGGCTTATTCACACCTAAAGTTGGAGGGGGGCTGGTGGGGTAAAAATCTGCGGTTTTAAGCCCCTGATCCCGAACCCCTTTAGCTGCTGAGGCAGCAGCCAAAGGTGTACACATGCCGCAGCAGGTATTGTGCCCTTGTTGCTTTTCGTGGGTGCTACCGCCTGCCAGTCATGACCTATTCAAGTGAATAGGACCACTCTGCAAGTGCCCTGCAACTGCATGCTTCTGTGGGGACCAAGGGGTTAAAGCATTTGCAGGGCACTTGCTGAGTGGTCTCATTCACTTGAATGGGTCAGGCTTGGCAGGTGCTATGCCCACCACCCATGGCAGAGTGCATAACTCCTGCTGCGACTTGTGTACACCCCTGGCCACTGCAGCTAAAAGGGGTGCAGTGGTAAAACATGTCTTCACTATGGGGTTTAACCACTCCACAAACTGAAAATGTAAATTCACCCTTACTGTTCTGAGCCCCCTATAAGGCTGCTTTCACACTGACGTGCTGTGGCTTATCTGCACCGTGGGTGCAGTGCATCTGCAACTTTCCTGGGTTAGCTTCACTTTGCCATAGACTTCTATTATATCCTGCAGGGGTGGTGCACTTTCTGAAAGCGCACCAAAACTCCTGCATTCAGAAAGTGCACCAAAGCCACAGGATATAATAGAAGTCTATGGCAAAGCTGCAGGTACACTGCACCCTTGGTGTGGGTATACAGCAGCACATCAGTATAAAAGCAGCCTTTTACGATTATTCCCAGTGTATTCCTTCACACTGACCTGAAGATTTCTGCTTTCCTGCTGCTGAGACCAGTCTGGAGACCACTAGCCGGGATAAGAGGTGGAGTGCAGTTGGTATCACTCCACATGGGACAGGAGCCAGCACTACAGAGGAGGCATCCCATTACTGTATGTGACTCTTGCGCCCTACTACAGCTCCAACTTTACAAGTAGTCCCTCTGCATTGCACTCTGATGCTCTGGAATGGCGGGTCAGCAAGCCCAGACCGCGATCTACCATTCACCTTTCTGCGATTTACTGGTTGCTGACCCCCGCCTTAGAGTGGTTTTAATCAGAAAAAGTGAACATTTGCTTTGTTTTAGGGAACATTCTAGAAATGTTAAAGTGATTGTAAAGTCTCTTTTTTTGTTTTTCTATAAAAATAACAAACATGTTATGGTTACCTGCCTGTTGCAGTGGTTTTGCGCAGGGCAGCCCAGATCCTCCTCTTCTTGGTGCCTCTTCGGTGCTCCTGGCCCCTCCCTCCTGTTGAGTGCCCCCCACAGCAAGCAACTTGCTATGGGGGCACCTGAGCCGAGCTGCAGCTCCGTGTGTCCATTCAGACACGGAGCTTTGGTATGGCCCACCCCCTCTCTCTCTCCTGATTGGCTCCCGCAGCTGTTAATCAAAGCCAGTTAGCCAATGATGCCACTGCTGTGTCTCTGCCGATCAAGAGTGAGAGTCCCGGATGGCCAAGACACTCATGCACATCGCTGGACAGGGATGGGGCTCTCGTAAGTATTAGGGGGCAGGGAGGCTGCTGCACACAGAAGGCTTTTTACCTTTATGGATTAGAATGCATTAAGATAAAAAAAAAGTATGACTTTACAACCCCTTTAATTGTCCCTAAGCAGTGCCCTTAAAACGTACCTTTTTTGTCTGGCATTCCTCCTGAAAAATAGGCTACAGCCTCATGGCTGTATATCTGCAGTGTGTCATCTGAGTCACTCTGCTTGCTAGTCTGGGGAGATTTGGACTGAGATTTGGGCATGTTACTACTGTGCTGTTTACAGTTGTTTTTGCTGGATGCTTTTACATAAGGAGTCAAAGCTGAGAAGAGTCAACCAAACTGCAAGTGGGGTGAGGCTATAGGAGTACAGTGTTGGTTGCTGCTCCCTCATAGGAATGCCCACAAACTGGGCTTCATCTTGGGAGTAGAGCTACAGCCAACATTAATAGAAAGAAAATAGGTGCTTGTAATTTACAACGGGGGCCACTGATCAGAATGAGACCCAGTGCTGTAAATGCATTTGGTCCCCTGGGGGATTCAAAAATAAGTTTTGTATGCTGTGGTGATACTTTATAAAAGTGGGATATTTTTTTTCCTCACAGATGCTTTAAAAGGAAACGTGAAAGTCCAGAAAAAGGTTCCTAAAGGTACATCCAACTATCAGGCAGCCTGGTTTTTAGATGATGAAGAAAGTGATGGAAGAGGGGAAAGTGAAGATGATGATATTGATGATGATATGGATGATGAGCAGGAAGATGCTATGAATGAAGCAGTATCTGAGGTGCTGAGAAAAAAAGATTATATAATCCTATTGATAATTTAATAGTCATTTTACATATAAGTTCTTTACATATCGAATTAAAAAAAAAAAAGCTATAAGTTTTTATTTTGTGTTTTCCCTCAAACATGTTCCTTTTTTAAAGCAGCTTTTATAGTACAGTTGTAAATCTCCCTATTTTTTTATTCACTGATATGTTATACTCTTTATTTTACTAGCATGCTAAAGTTTTTGGCTCCGTAGTTTTGTTTATTGCAGAGCTGGTTTTGTCATTTGATATCTCAAAGTCTGAGTCCTCAATTGGACAAATGTAAATCATGTGTCCATTCTTTTCTCTTTTACTGCTGCTAGGAGGAGGAAGGCAGTGCAGAAGAAGCAGAGGAAGAAAGTGAGACAGTGACCATCCCAGACAGCACTCGGGATGACAAGTATGATGAGCACTTGGATGAGGCAGAGGAAGAACAGATGTTGGAGAAGTACAAGCAAGAGAGGCAAGATGAGATGTTTCCAGATGAGGTGGACACTCCACGGGATCAGTTGGCTAGAACCAGGTATAGTTCAGTTTATGCTCCTTCTGGAAAAAATGCTGAACAGTGCCTAGACTCATTGGTGTTTGACTTTGTAGGTTCCAGAAGTACCGGGGTTTGAAAAGCTTCCGTACATCACCGTGGGATCCAAAGGAAAATCTTCCAAGAGACTATGCTCGCATCTTCCAGTTCCATGACTTCTTCAGGACCAGAAAACGTGTCTTTAGAGAATTGGAGGAGGAGCAGAATGAAGGCATCATGGTAACTTATTCCCGTGCATTGCTTGAAAAGCAGTCTGGGTTCATAGACTTAAAAATAAAAGCTTTTAAGGAAATTTGGTGGTTTCTATCCCTTCAACCCTTTCCCTGCCAGGTCTGTATGTTTTACACACATTACCAGTGGCTACAGCCACCGGGATTGTGTGTAAATCTGACAAGCAGACTCTTGCCTACCAGAAGCATTCGGGTGACTGCGCTGCAGCCCGATTGCTTTTACACAACCCTGTGTACGAGCCCAAACCATGCATCCCGGGCTCCGCTTGCCCAGCTGGTGGGTTCCACCAGGTAGAGGGGAGAGAGTAGAGCGGATGTGAGCCCTCCTCGTTGCTGACCCGGAAAGCGATGTGCTTGACGTCACTTCTGGGTCAGCATCTGTGTTCCCGGCCAGAATAGCCAGGAAAGAATGTACTGCAATGCGATCTGCATTGCATTACATTCACTACCAGAGCACTCAACAGTGCCACGGTAGTTCATTGAGAACTACAAGCCGACAGCCGCAAAGGATGTTGGTACTTGTAGTTCATTCACAGAACTCTGTGAATGAATGATGCTGCCGTGTTGGCGGAGCCACGCGTGCTTGTGCTCTTTTTAAAAAGTGACAGCTGGTACAGGGGACTTCTCCCCATACTGCTGTCACAGGGAGGCAGCAGATTGCTAAACAGCTGCAGGAGAGGGAACATGTTATATGTTCCACCCTAAAAATGGGTGGAACATGTAACCTGTTCCTGAAGGTGAACTTATCCTTTTTAAATGTATTTTATTTCAATCTTATTTTATTGAGAGGAACAAGGTGACAATTGCAGTCATCATAGAAAATATTAACAAAAGTAAGGAAGGACAATAAAGCATGTGTAGAGCGAAGTTACAAAAAATGATTGTATCGTGTTCAACATGAGTATAAAAAAAAACCTCATGGTTAGAGCAAAATAATGAGGCATAACACAAGAAATACAAGACCCTCATTTTTCAGGTGGGAACATTATTTGTATACATCATGTGTTACTACATCCATACTTATTCTAGAAACCAGTTATGTTGTGACAAAGTTAGTTGCAAGAGTCATATTCTGTATCAGGAGTAATCATTTTAATAGATTCTGAAGGATACAATTATACCTAGAGGAGAAGGTGTTAGGATAAGGTAGGGGAAGCAGAAAGATTAGGAACAGGGATCGCTCTCCCATGGTCATGAGGCGGTGTTGCCTGGGTCACCCTCTGCCCAGGAGATGAAGTCCGACGAGTAGCAGAACATGGACCATGAAGTTCAAGTTAGAGAGAACCGTTCTTCCTTATTAGCTTCCTCAGCCAACAGACATTCAAGGTCCCTAATACGATCTACTTCAGTAGCCCACTCCCGCAGGGAAGGTACATTTGTCGATCTCCAGTACCATGGAATCACTATTCTGGCCGCGGCCAAAAAGTGACGCAATACATCTTTTTAATGGACTTGAACGTTCCCGGGAGCATGGATAATAGAGCAACCTCGGGTGTAGGAGAGAGAGAGAGAGGGCGCCATCAGTTTGTTAAATGTATTTTACATGCAAGCAGTGTGGGGTCCCTGAACTGGGCTTGGTATCTGCCTCTTGCTGTGCGGTTTACTGCAGGGCTTGGCTTTGGGAAGAGGAGAAGCAGCAAAAGCAAATCACTGTACTGCAAGGAGAGAAGCGCAAAGTGACAGGGAGCTTATCAATGTGTGGTTACTTTTTTCACTGTCCACGCACAGGAAAAGAATGGGGAAAATATCAGTATTACTGAACTGCAGCTGAGAAAAGTTGAGTCTCTTCTCCTTCCAAACAAGGTTAATGCTGTGTGGCAGAGCTGTGCAAATGTCAGAACTTGATAGACATAAATACAAATCTTTTGGCTGATAAACGGCTCCCTCTGTGTACATCAACTCTGCATTTAGCTGTTTCCCTGGAGTGCAGCTTTCACTTATTCTAAAAATGCTAGTTGCCTGGCTGTTATGCTAGATCAATCTGTCTAGCTACCCCAGCTGTCTATTTACTATATTGTTAATGGTAGATTTCTTTTTTTTTTTAGGTTGGTTGGTATGTTACTGTTCATGTAAGTGGAGTACCTGTCTCTGTATCGGAACACTTTAAACAGGGGGCACCACTTGTCCTGTGTTCACTTCTTCCTCATGAACAAAAGGTGAGTGTTTTGAATATACTCCAGGTCACTGAAGTATATCTTTTGAACTTGATAAGTTTTAGTTGAAGTTTGGATCTGTTTAGCTATATTCCATTGACAGATGTCGGTGGTAAACCTGCTGGTGAGAAGACATCCTGGGAACACTGAACCAATAAAAGCCAAAGAAGAGATGATCATCCATTGTGGATTTAGACGTTTCCGAGCATCCCCCCTGTACTCACAGCACACATCTGGTATAAAAACTACTTGCTTTTCTCCATGTTTTAATTTTGTCACACTTGTCCTGAAATTACCAGAAACTGCTCATGTCCAAGGTTAAAACATACTGATAATAAATGAAAAAAAAATGAAATTATAGTCACCTAGGTGGCTCCATACTGACAATAGAGCCATCAAACACCTCTGATTGCTCAACTCTTGGTCTTCCGGCTGCAAAGAGATGGTGACTATCGGTCACTGGCTCTCTGCTTTGCCCCTCCAGCTCTCACTGGAGCGCTGGGCTGGGCATGAAGCAGCTAGCTCCGTCTCCCAGCAGCGCAGCGCTGAGGCTGAGCCAGCTGCCAGTCCAGGCATCTGGGTGGATCCCAACTGTAAAGTCAGGATCTTTCCCAAGCCTGAACCGTCTCTCTGATGTCTGCTGAATTGGGTCACAGGAGTGGAGAACTCACTGACCTGCACTCCTGTGAACCAATAGAAGTAATACAGCCAAAAAATCTTTATGGCTATACTTCTTTAAAGCACATTTTTCATGAGAGCCCATAACAATTAACTCCCACATATCCCAATAAAAGTACATGTATCAACAAATGACCCCTGTATACTGTATTACTAAGTGTTCAAAGAAAATATATAACAGCACCATTGTTGAAGGATACGTTTTTAGCTTTGGAACATGTTTCATGTTCCACTGATTTTATTTTATTTATTTTTTTTTGGGTGTAACATGTAAACGTGTGGGTTTTTTTTTTTTTGTTTTTTTTTTTTAACCATATACAGAGGAATTTGACAAATGACCCTTCAGACGGTACCACAGGTTACTGGATGTAAATGAGGTAATACTCTTTAAAATATACACAGGAATTTCAACCCTTTTTTTCTTTCTCCTCTCATTCCAGCGGACAAACACAAATCGGAACGTTTCCTGCGCTCTGATGCTGCTGTGGTTGCTACTGTATATTCTCCCATTACCTTTCCACCTGCCACAGTATTAATGTTTAAGCAGCGCAGTAATGGTAAGGACACTGGTGTTTATCACCTTCTCAGCTACTCAAAGTTAATCTAAAAGTCTACACTCTGGGATAGGCAGAAAATATATATTTCTGTGTACCACCCCTCCCTTCTGCATTGTTAATGACCCTAAAATTATTAATATTATTATATTTAAGTTTCACTGTGTTGATAGCACTACTTCTCAGTCAGATAGCTTAGCTACTACAGCCTTTTATGTCTTCCAATCATCGATGAAGCAACCCTATTTTTTGGGCTAGTACCGGATGTGTATACAGGGGTCATTGTGGATTTTGAAAGCCGATGACACACCTATCATTGCCATATCTCTGAATTAATAGTTTAAACATTGTAGTGCAACTGGGCAGAAACACTGTCAAACGAACAAAAGGGGTATGCATGGATGGCATATATTCCTTAAAGTGGATGTAAACCCTCTCCAATACCCAGTGAAGTGAACAGCATCAGATGATGCACAGAGATTAAACAAATCTCCCTACATAAGTTTTACTTGTATATGTGCTGTCTTCAGCTTTGTAAACTGTTTAGAAAGTGCACATCTGTGAAGTCTTGGCATACACTGTGTGGCAGCTGATTGGAGGAAAGACACACACCCCCTCTTCACATAGGTAGAGTAATAAATAAATGTGCAGAGTAGGGCTGCAACTAACGATTATTTTCATAATCGATTAGTTGGCCGATTATTGTGTCGATTAATCGGTTAATAACCTTAAAAAAAAGTGTGGTGTATAATTTAGTTAATATGTAAAGTTTTAAAAAAAGGCAATTTATTCTCAAATATCTCTATGCAGTGGTAAATATAAATAACCAACTATATGGTTAGGGAGCAAAATATCGAATCCACTCTGAGAATAACAGACAGAGGAGATATACTGTATATACTATTAGAGGAGATATACTGTATATACTATTAGAGGAGATATACTGTATAAACTATTAGAGGAGAGATATACTGTATATACTATTAGAGATATACTGTATAAACTATTAGAGGAGAGATATACTGTATATACTATTAGAGGGTGAATCTGGTAAATATCAGACTCAGAGATCAAATTTTTTTATTAAAAAACAAACAATGTCTTCCTTCAAAAAAAATGTCATTTTAACAATGTTTGTTCGATTTTCTAATTGGTAGTGGGGTCAAATCGACGCTCGTTTTTAATCACAGTGACAGGAAAATTTAGAAATAGAAAACTTCTTGGTCAAAGGAATTTTCAGACAGAGTATGTGGTTTTCGTTCAGAAATTACATTCATTTTAAAAACAGAATGTTAAAAACAAGTGAAAATTTCAAACAACATTCTTTCATTCAGTGAATGTACAAAGATTTTTCGTCTGAATATTCTTGTCTGAAAATGGATCCATGTGGCCAGCATAAGGCTTGGTACACACCTATGCAGTTTGCTTTTACGTTTAGTAACATAATGGGGTTAAAAAAACGAAAATGAGCCCTTTATAGTACAAAAAAAAGCAGATAATCACTACTGCAAGGGTTCATTTTTTTTTTTTACTGTAGAACTGTGAAAGTAATACATACAGTAACGATTATTTGCTCTTTTTGTACTATAAAGGGCTCATTTTAGTTTTTTTAACCCCATTATGTTACTGGCCGATTAATCGATTATGAAAATAGTAATCGATTAATTTCATAATCGATTAGTTGTCGATTAATCGATTAGTTGTTTCAACCCTAGTGCAGAGCTGTACTGTGAATAGACCAGCTGTCTGCTAATCTATGTTGATGCACCCACCTCAACACAAATTTCAGGCTGGTTATATCTCAGTTGTCGAAGAGCTTGTTAGAAGTTATGCTGATAACCGAAGAACCATAAATGGGGTTTACATCCACTTTAAGGGGACTAATGTTAACCTTCAGCACCAATGTCAGGACACAATGCCCGGAGATTCAGTACTTAAAGTGGGACTGTGGCTAGGCTATGGTTATAGAAATAATTATAATTATATTTAACAGGAAATAAATACACTTTAAAACAAGTGTCGGCACAGCCACTCTGGTGCGATTGATCTTCAAAGTTTATAGCAGAATCTTCTAAGTTTTACTTTTTCATTTTCCCTTAGTAGCTCAGATACCCCCTGTCAGTTGTTTAATCTTTAATATAATACAAAGCAAGTGCACAAGAAGTGCGTAGAGCAGGACTGCTAAGACCTGACTTGTACTTAAGACCCCTTTCACACTGAGCTGCCCCGGCGTCAGTGGGTAAGCAGCGCTATTTTTAGCGGCCCTATTCGGCTGCTAGCGGGGCGTTTTTAAACCCCCCCCCCCCCCCTCCCCCGCGACGAAAAGGGGTTGAATCTGCCCGCAAAACACCACTGCAGCGGCGCTTTTCCGGTAGTATCATGGCGCTGCCCCATTGTTTTCAATGGGCAGGAGCGGTGTATTCACCGCTGCAAAGAAGCTGCTGGCAGGACTTTTTGTGACGCCCTGCCAGCGCAGTGCCCCAGTGTGAAAGAACTCAGACTTTCGCACTGGGTTTGCAGCTGAGGCTTTTTTCAGGTGCTATTTTTAGCGCTGTAGTGCCTGAAAAAACGCCTCCATTGTGAAAGGGGTCCAACCGTTTCTATTGTGAATTTGAGGATGCATGTTCCACAGTACTTTAACTACAGAAGGCTCAAAGGTTACTTAAAAGCTTATTTACTGCTTGTTTGAATATCATTATCCTAGCCCCAGTTCTACTTTAAGTGGGCAGCCAATGGGTGACCAGGTGATTAATCGCAAAGCATGTATGCAGCTAGAGGCATTGTCTGGTAACTTTTTATGAGCTTTAGACCAAACTCTGCTTGTTTGGGCACTAACCTTTCAGGCCATTTGATGGGAACGGACACCATATATAGTGTCCAAGGTTGTTGGGGCAGCTGTAGGTGCTGGCACTCGCCTTGTCCTTAGCGACCAGTGACATCACTCGGCCCCATTTATTTACTGGCTGGGAATCCCTTTGTAAATGTCAGTTTACTTTTAGTAGGTTGTATACACCGTGCAGATATACCACTTCACAGGCAGGTTAGGGGCATCCTCCAGACATGATATTAAAAGGATCTCAGCAATTTAATGTTTCACTTTAAGTATCAATAAAATCACTGCCCCAGCCAACCTGAATATTTTATTTTTTTTGATTCACAGTGCCCAACCTCCCCATGCCATTTGTTTGACAATCTCTTCCTGTTAACCTAGGAAATGGCCAGAACTGATTAACATTCAGCTCCCACTGAATGCTTTAGATTCAGCACCTGAATTTCTGTGATATTCGCTGAATTAAACTGATATGTTCAGCTCATCCCTACTGGAAACCGCAGGGTTGTGGCCTGTTATTGCCCAATAAGGTAGGACAATAATGCTGGCCGTACACTATACGAAAAATCGGCCGAATTTGACTAGTTTGTTCATTTTTCGGCCAGTTAATGGGCACAAAATTGAAAATAGTTGGGACGTTTTTGAGCCGAAAAAACAAAGGACAAGTTTGGAAATTTTTAAATTGAAAGGTTAATGTGTTTGCCATCCGAACAGTTTGCACTAGGTAGATGTAAAAAAACTAACAAAAAAATGATTAATTTATGTCCACTGAACGATTTTTTGGTCATTACATGATGGCACTATCGTTTGCTCTCATTGCCGAATTTTTCATTTTTAGAAAATGGGTTCGGCCGATTTTTCGTATAGTGTATGGCCAGCATAACTCATGGAATAATTTTCCTGCAATAACACACAATATAATGTACAGCATGTATCTGTACTGCACTTATTGATGACTTGTAGGTATAGATAATTGGCATTGCAGTTTTGGCCGAAGTTTATTTAGGTAGGGCTGTTTTTTCTGAAGTATGGGGTCACACCATACCCTCCAAACTATTTGTATTTAAAATTTTGGATCTACATACTATATCTTTTATAATCAAACACTTAAGCAGGCCATACACAGAGCAAATTTCTTTCCTGCAACCGCGTGTCCCTGTTGACGGGAATCCCTCCTGCCATTGTATTCTCCTGGCGAGGAGTGATTATTGCTAGCGGTTATACCAGCTGCTAGCAATATTCGCTTGTATAATCAGGCTGGCTGATTGATCGATCAACTTGGTACATTCAGCCTGCCCATACATGGTTCGAATCTTGGCCCGTTCCTGCTTAGGCCTTTCCTTTTTGGATAATGATCTTTTAAAATGTTTGTAATGAATTTAGGAAGGTTGGCTAATGGCATTGTTGACTGATATTGATGGACAGTATGGCAATTTAGTAATGTGTAAGGCTGTAAGTGGAATGTAAATGCACTTTGCATGGCAGAACTAAATCCGTAATCTTTCTGCATTGTAGGGATGCATGATTTGATTGCCACTGGATCCCTGCTGACTGTGAACCCTGACAGGACAATAATCAAGAGAATAGTTCTCAGTGGTCATCCATTTAAGATCCTGAAGAAAACAGCTGTAGTCCGCTACATGTTCTTCAACAGAGGTAGAGTTGTAAACTTTTTTTTTGGGTGGGAGTAGGGGATGTGGATGGGAGTCCACTGATCTTGAGCTTTAGTTGCATGCTCTGCACTGTATTTTATATACAAGACCCCTTGGGACCTTATTATTAATTAATTAGTTCCAGCCTTCCACTATGTTAGCAGAAGTGAGATCTCTCAGCGGTTGTCCATAGTGTTTGGTGGACTAACATCGAACTGTTCAGATGAAGTTTCTTTAAATGTACCACTGGGTTCAGCAAGAGATTTCTCTACCAGGTGCTGTAGGAAAACATCTGTAACTATAGCTTCTAACTTGGGTAAACACTGTAGCTGTAGGAGCTGTGACCACTGATGGGTCCAAATTCCAATGCTTTCACTGTAAAATGAATCTAGCACAAGTTTAAATTTATAAATCTTCCAAAAGGTGTCTTAACTTGCACTGTCCATTTGGCTGGGAGCCTAGAAACCCTATTACATGTAGAATGTTAAATAGTTAGGATAAAACATTGAGCTCCAATTTTGGGGTACAGGTGAATTTTCTGTAAGATATTCACTATGGGAAATCAGTCTACGAGGAGTATAATAAAAGGGAAGAATGTCTCCAAGGGAGTCATAAATCTGTAATATTGAACAATTAACTTTTTCTCTTCTGACACAAGTGATTGTATTTTTGCAGAGGATATACTGTGGTTTAAACCTGTAGAGTTACGTACAAAGTGGGGTCAAAGGGGACATATCAAGGAACCTCTAGGTGAGTACTGTGTGGGTCTAAAATATTACACATTTATTTATTTCTTATGAAGCTTTGTGTGTAATGCTGGTTCTTTTCCGTTGATAACACAGTTGAACATAATGTTTCCAACATATACTCCACACAGATTTACACACACACTCTTTTATACTTTGGATATTATCATTCATACACACACCAGTCTTTCATGCGTTGGATATTTCTATTCCCATGTCAGCTCTCTGAATGCACAATCCCATTCAATAAACTTTTTGTTAAAAGAATATCATAATAGGCTCATATATTTTTGGGCTATTATTTAAAATCTCAAGGTAAGGTAAAAGTAGAGTTATTAACTAGATCAGTCAGATGGATGACTGTTTTGTTTTCTAAACTGCACAGGAAAAATTAGCACTGGAATCCGGTTAACATTGTACCAATATTCAATCTGCGCAATCCAATGATATGTAAAACAAACCAAATATGTGCTAAATAAGTTGCTGGCCAAAGTGATTCTAAACTTAATATACTAGATTAATACCAAAAAATGGTGCAATCACAGCTGATCACATGGTAACTAGGAAGTGCCATTTACAGTGCCTTGCAAAAGTATTCGGCCCCCTTGAACTTTTCAACCTTTTGCCACATTTCAGGCTTCAAACATAAAGATATAAAATTTTAATTTTTTTGTGAAAAATCACCAACAAGTGGGACACAATTGTGAAGTGGAACGAAATCTATTGGATATTTTAAACTTTTTTAGCAAATAAAAAACTGAAAAGTGGTGCGTGCAAAATTATTCGGCCCCTTTACTTTCAGTGCAGCAAACTCACTCCAGAAGTTCAGCGAGGATCTCTGAATGATCCAATGTTGTCCTAAATGACTGATGGTGATAAATAGAATCCACCTGTGTGTAATCAAGTCTCTGTATAAATGCACCTGCTCTGTGATAGTCTCAGGGTTCTGTTGAAAGCGCAGAGAGCATCATGAAGACCAAGGAACACACCAGGCAGGTCCGTAATACTGTTGTGGAGAAGATTAAAGCTGGATTTGGATACAAAAAGATTTCCCAAGCTTTAAACATCCCAAGGAGCACTGTGCAAGCGATCATTTTGAAATGGAAGGAGTATCAGACCACTGCAAATCTACCAAGACCTGGCTGTCCCTCTAAACTTTCAGCTCAGACAAGGAGAAGACTGATCAGAGATGCAGCCAAGAGGCCCATGATCACTCTGGATGAACTGCAGAGAACTACAGCTGAGGTGGGAGAGTCTGTCCATAGGACAACAATCAGTCGTACGCTGCACAAATCTGGCCTTTATGGAAGAGTGGCAAGAAGAAAGCCATTTCTCAAAGATATCCATAAAAAGTCTCGTCTAAAGTTTGCCACAAGCCACCTGGGAGACACACCAAACTGGAAGAAGGTGCTCTGGTCCGATGAAACCAAAATCGAACTTTTTGGCCACAATGCAAAACGATATGTTTGGCGTAAAAGCAACACAGCTCATCACCCTCAACACACCATCCCCACTGTCAAACATGGTGGTGGCAGCATCATGGTTTGGGCCTGCTTTTCTTCAGCAGGGACAGGGAAGATGGTTAAAATTGAGGGGAAGATGGATGCAGCCAAATACAGGACCATTCTGGATGAAAACCTGTTGGAGTCTGCAAAAGACCTGAAACTGGGACGGAGATTTATCTTCCAACAAGACAATGATCCCAAACATACAGCAAAATCTACAAAGGAATGGTTCACAAATAAACGTATCCAGGTGTTAGAATGGCCAAGTCAAAGTCCAGACCTGAATCCAATCGAGAATCTGTGGAAAGAGCTGAAAACTGCTGTTCACAAACGCTCTCCATCCAACCTCACTGAGCTCGAGCTGTTTTGCAAGAAAGAATGGGCAAGAATTTCAGTCTCTCGATGTGCAAAACTGATAGAGACATACCCCAAGCGACTTGCAGCTGTAATTGCAGCAAAAGGTGGCTCTACAAAGTATTAACGCAAGGGGGCCGAATAATTTTGCACGCCCCACTTTTCATTTTTTTATTAGTTAAAAAAGTTTCAACAATCCAATAGATTTCGTTCCACTTCACAATTGTGTCCCACTTGTTGGTGATTCTTCACAAAAAATAAAAATTTTATATCTTTATGTTTGAAGCCTGAAATGTGGCAAAAGGTTGAAAAGTTCAAGGGGGCCGAATACTTTCGCAAGGCACTGTATCAGCTTTCCTCCATTTGTGCTGACAAGGCGTGGGTAGAGGAGATCTGATTGGCAGTTCCCCCCGCGGGGGGGGGGGGTCTGCGCTGATAATCAGCACATTTTTTTTATCAGTGCAGACCCATCAGCAGTGCCCACCTGTAACTACATCACATGCCAATCAGTGCCCATAAAGGATGCCAGGCTGTGCCCGTCATTAACTCCTCATCAGTGCTGCCCATCATTGCCTGCTATCAGTGCTGTATATTAGTGCTTCCTCATCAGTGAAGGAGACAACGTACTTATTTACAAAATTTTATAACAGAAACAAAGAAACCTTTTTTTTGTTTAATTTTCGGTCTTTTCTTTTTTTTTATTTGTAGCAAAAACATAAGCTAGCCAGTGGTGATCTAATACTACCAAAAGAAAGCTCTGTTTGTGGGGGGGAAAAAAAAGATAAAAAGAAAAAAAAAAAAATTGAGATGGGTACAGTGTCCCATGACTATGCAATTGTCATTCAAAGTGCGGCAGTGCTGAAAATTGGCCTGGGCAGGAAGGGGGTGAAAGTGCCCCGTATTTAAATGGTTAAACAGACACAGGCCTTTTTAAAGTGATTTGTAAAGTTTATTATGCTAACCTTGTGTATTGCACAAAACGGCCACGAACTTCCTCTTCTGGGGTCCCCTGCTGGCGCTCTCTGCTTCTCCGCTTCTATGTGAGCCACCACAGGAAGCCGCTTCCTATGGTGGCACACTTATGCGGGCTCTCTCCAGAGCCAAATTATGTGTGTCCATTGACGTGCACAGCTAGGCCCCGCCTCCCACTCTATCCTCACTGGATTTGACTGATAGCAGCAGGATCCAATGGCTCCCACTGCTCTCAGCCAAGCCTGAGAGGGAGGCTAGAAGTTCCGCAGTTGAGCACAGCCCTGGGTTGATGCAGGACTCAGGTAAATAAGTAATTGGGGGGGGGGGGGGGGGGGAGAGAAACAGGCGCTGAAAAGTTTTTCACCTTAATGCATAAAAGTTTCCTTTAAAAATGGATCATCTTTGCTTGTTACACTCCACCATTTGTGTATCATACTATCTTACGCCTTCCCATCCTTTCTGAAGTGGACTTATCTCTGAGTTAGACAGTTTTTAAATACTGGTAATCAGCGTCGGTAAAAAAAAAAAAAAAAAAAAAGTAGCTTGAAACAGGGGGACATCTGCCAGGCTGCATCACTGCAACAAATAGAGGGATTTCAACTTTAAGATAGCGGAAAAACCTTTAAGAAAATAACTCTGTTAATCTACAGTCCAAACTAATCACTTCTTTTTTTTTTTTTTTTTTTTTACTTCTCATCCATCAGGAACACATGGCCACATGAAGTGTCATTTTGATGGACAGTTGAAGTCACAGGACACAGTGTTAATGAATTTGTATAAGCGTGTTTATCCCAAATGGACTTACGACCCATATGTACCTCTCCCAGTGACTTGGGTGAAGAATGAGGTTGAGATCGATCCTGCTGAAGTAGAGATGGATTAGTCCTTTCAACACCCAAAAATGTTTGTGCCTCAGACAATATTCAGTTATGATTTGTATTTATTTTATGATAAGTGATCAAACAAACTAAGGAAAGAAGTCAGCAGTTTTCTTATTTTAAGATGAGTGAATAAAAAAAAAAAAAGAAGGAAACAAAAGTCATTTAGTTTTTTTGTGGGTAGAGAAATTAGATTTTGTTGTGATCATTCAGTTGCTGTATCTCAGAGGCTCCTTCACCCAGTCTATGCTGCTCATGTCCAAGTTGCCTCCACACAGAATAATACAAATGTTCTGTATATCTTGCGTTGTCTCTTGAAACCGTCTGGAAAGGACAGCAGCCAAACCAAGACCAGCTGTGGGTTCAATTAAGAGCTTCATTCTCTCCCACACCAACTGTGTAGCTTGCTGTGTAGAGACAAAGTTGAGGGAAAGCTAAAACATTGTATTTTACAGTGTGACTTAAAGACAGTTTATTCCGTGGGACAACCTAAAGTGCAGACTTTTTATGATGTCCATAAAGGTAAAAGATTATCAGAGAGCAGGGGTAATATGTTGCTTAGTACTGCTGACATGGGGACAAATCTGTAACCTAACAATGCGTATTGTGTTGCTGGCCATGAAATGCTGTTTTCTAAGGCTCCTTTCAGATCTGTGCGACCCACATTCTGCATGTAGGACAGCCCATTAATTTCAGTGGGCTGCCATACTTACAGAAACGCAAAGAAAAATAAAAGTCCTGGGCTTTTTAAAATCGTGTTGTGGCCATTTTTCCAGAATTGATGGCAACCCCCCCATGCATCTATGCTAAAGAGCAGTGTGTTTCTCTTGCATGTTGGGAATGCAGAAGATTATGCATATGTTCCCAGCACACGATAATGTGAACTGAATTTAAAGACTTAACTACATGTTAAATAGTAATCACGAAATTTAAACATAGGCTAACTGCCTTGCTGAAATCCTTGTATGACAAACATAGCAGTTATAAAGAAACTGAAATAGAGAGCTGGTACACTGCTAATGTATAAGCTTGTAGAATTGGTAACTGCTCTTTTATCATTTTGGCCTGCATGGAACCATTGCAGCCTTTTTACCCTCCAGCACAGGGGTCTCAAACTGGCACCCTTCAAGCTGCTGCGAAACTACAAGTCTGACAGTTAAAAGCATGACTAACACAGGCAGAGGCATGATGGCACTTTCGTAACAGCTGGAGGGCCAAGTGCCATCATGCCTCTGCCTGTGGGAGTCATGCATTTAGGTTAATTGGCTTCTGTCCAAAATTGGCCCTAGTATATAAATGTGAGTTGAGGATTTTGGATTGTGGGCTCCTTGAGGGTAGGGACTGATGTGAGTGTGCGATGTATGTGTGGAGCGCTGTGTAAAAATTGACGACGCTATATGGGTACCTTAAATAAATAATAATATAATAGATGAGCATCTTAATGAGACACAATGTACAGGGATAGAGACAATTGTAGACACGCACACTCACTCAGGTTGAACTGGATGGACTAGTGTCTTTATTCAACCTTACTAACTATGAAAAAATTGCAAGCTCTATATGCAACAATGTGTAAAAATTGATATATATGGACGACAAAAATGTGCAACTGGGCTTCAAAAAAAGTGCTAAAATTGCAATGCAATCATGAAACTGCTAAATCTGTGCAAGTCCGCAAAAGAAGAAATCACAACTATATAGTTAATAACAAAAATACAAAGTGTACAAACTACCAGTGTACACCAACCAATAAATATGTCAATATAAATGTGACAATCAAAAAAATACTAAGAAAAAAATTTATATTTTTAGTGAAATGTCTTAATAACGTAAAGGGCACCAAACAACCAGTGTTCAAAGAGTGAATCCTTCACCAATCTTACCAAAAAGAACCTTAACAGCTGAGATCGTGAGCCTCTCAATAAGCTCTGCTGTGTTCATTCAATCCGATGTGTATCTCGCCATGGAACACGGAATAAATGAGGAAAAAGATGAAGAAATGCTTCTTATTGTGTACCACAATTTAAACAGGCATACTATAAAAGATGAGGAAATCCACTCTCACATATTCCAAGTGCCCACCCGGCACTAAGGATAACACGCTCAGCTAAATCAGTAATGGTGCTGCGGTTGTATTGCACAACACGGGCTCCAATTTCAAATTGCTATACCGTCAGCGTCCCTGTCTCACTCTACGTCTGTTTCGTCTATCGACGTTCTCATGGAGTGGCATAACCCTTCTCCACTCCGTGAGTCCTCAGTTTTTTGGTGTCTGTAGGTGATGGACCTCTTCTTTTTATAGAGTAATCACTTTTATAAATTCTTCAGTCAACTCTGCCTTCTAATGCCACAAATTGAAGCAGTGCATCCAGATCGACGCAACCTCAGTAAACCTTGGGGAGTCTTACCCCATGCTGTGGGAACGGCCTGTAATGCTGCTTTGGGCATTGGCTCCTGCATTAGTGCTCATCCTGGCAATATACCTAGTCAGCCCCAGTGTGCTATACAGGGCCAGGGCCATGATTCATCCCTTTGCAACCCAGTCTCTGAAGACCCCTTTCAGGATATGCCCACTATAATGGGTAAAGCATGGCCTTTCTATACAGTCCAGCATCAGAGGGGTTCAACCTGTATGCGTCTTACCATTCCGGTTAACCACTAGGGTGATGTTTGAATAGTATATATTATAGTTAAACATTTCACATTTAGGCACCAAGAACGTTAACCACTCAGTGTAGTCTGAGGTGGATGACCTAGTGTGTTACATCACACCACAGGTTGCCCATTTTACTGTCATTTCTGTCTAGAGCCCTTATATGGTATTCAGGTCCTTCCTTTTACTACAGGAAAGTTTACACCCAGGTTTCTGCAATTCTGCTTCTGGGCACACCTACCCTATATTCCGCTACAAACTCATTTGTAGTTGGATCTGTCAGCTTATTTCTCTCGCTTACAGCCTTCAAGGAAAGCTTACACTATTCTCTGTAACTGCTCATTCTACCTGGAGTGCTGGTGCTTTCTGCACTATTTAACATCTTCTGTTAAACTTTCTGTAGCTCAAGTTTGTAAAGCTGCTACCTGGTCCTCAGTGTGTTCTACAAAGTAGATGTTTGAGCCTCTGCAGATGTGAATTTTGGTTGGAGGGTCTAACCCGTTGTGGTTTGGTTTTTTGAGTCTGTTGGCTTGTCACCATGTTGCCCCCACCTCATATTGAATGCATTGGTACATCTCTATCCTAATGGATGTGAAGATGTCCTGTAATGTACAATAGAAAAAAATTGAATTTTTTTGGTTTACCTGTCATATATGCATTTCTTGGAGTATGTCATAGGACACAAGGATCCCTTTCCTCTTGTTATGTACATGGTTTGCTACAAAACAGGCTGTGCTTAGCTGAGAGGGCGTTATGCCTGGGCAGGGATTTTTTTTTTTTTGCCAGTGTCCAATCACCTGAAAGTGGCATCTACAGCTGCACGATTCTGGCTAAAATGAGAATCATCATCTTTCATATTATACAAAAAAAATTGGGCTAAATTTAAGTTAAGTTTCTATTTAACCACTTACCAACCGATGTCAATTATTATATGGCGCCTGTTTGAAGGGGAATACCGTTGTTATGGCATAACCCCGGTATACTCTTCAACAACAGGCAGTCATCTTTCAGATAAAAGTGGTCTCAGCGACGTGCATGGAGGAAGCGACGTCAAACAACTTCCGTCCAATGGTCTTAAAGGGTAAAGGCGTGACATGTTGGGCATCAATTTACTTAGCGTAACATTATCTTTCACAATATATATAAAAAAAAAAATTGGACTAACTTTAAACTTTTTTTTTTTATTACAAAATAAGACAACATTATTTTTTCCAAAAAAAATGCGCTTGTGAGACCGCTGCGCAAATACGGTGTGACAAAGTATTGTAACGACCGCCATTTTATTCTCTAGGGTGTTTGCAAAATAAATAAAAATACTGACTGTGTATGTATAGATGGATATATCTATCTATACATACAGTATCTCACAAAAGTGAGTAAACTCATCGCATTTTTGTAAATATTTTATTATATCTTTTCATGTGACAACACTGAAGAAATGACACTTTGCTACAATGTAAAGTAGTGAGTGTACAGCTTGTATAACCGTGGTTGAAGAAGTTGAGTGCACGTGCTCAGCATCATAACTAGAGGTTGTCTTGGGAAATAGATGTATGAGTGCTGCCAGCATTGCTGCAGAGGTTGAAGGAGTGGGGGGGGTCAGCCTGTCCGTGCTCAGACCCAACGCCGCACACTGCATCAAATTGGTATGCATGGCTATCATCCAAGAAGGAGGCCTCTTCTAAAATTGATGTACAAGTAAGGCCCACAGTTTGCTGAAGACAAGCAGACTAAGGACACGGATTACTGGAACCATCTAATGAGGCCAAGATAAACTTATTTGGTTCAGATTGTGTCAAGCATGTGTGGCGGAAAACAGGTGAGGAGTACAAAAACAAGTGTGTCTTACCTACAGTCAAGCATGGTGGTGGGAGTGTCATGGTCTGGGGCTGCATGGGTGCTGCCGGCACTGGGGAGCTACAGTTCATTGAGGGAACCATGAATGCCAACATGTACTGTAACATATTGAAGCAGAGCATGAGCCCCTCCCTTTGGAGACTGGGCCGCAGGGCAGTATTCCAACATAACGACCCCAAACACACCTCCAAGATGACCACTGCCTTTTTAAAGAAGCTGAAGGTAAAGGTGATGGACTGGCCAAGCATGTCTCCAGACCTAAACCCAATGAGCATCTGTGGGGCATCCTCAAAACAGAAGGTGGAGGAGCGCAAGGTCTCTAACATCCACCAGCTCCGTGATGTTGTCAAGGAGGAGTGCAAGAGGACAGTTATTTTGAGGGGACAGAATATGTACACTGTTATATAGGCTGTACACTCACTACTTTACATTGTAGCAAAGTGTCATTTCTCCAGTGTTGTCGCATGAAAAGATATAATAAAATATTTACAAAAATGTAAAGGGTGTACTCACTTTTGTAAGATACTGTGTATAATATATATATATACACACACACACACAATGTTTGGGGGTTCTAAGTAATTTTCTAGCAAAAAAAATGATTTTTAACTGGGCTCGGTCCTTAAGTGGTTAATTCATTAAAGTGTATTTTTTCCCAAAAAATTGCGTTGGAAAGACCACTGCGCAAATACAATGTGACATAAAATATTGCAACAACTGCCTTTTGTTCTCTAGGGTCTCTGCTAAATATCTATAAAATGTTTGAGGGTTCTTGGTAATTTGTAATTTTCTAGAAAAAAATACTGATTTTAACTTGTAAGCAACAAGTGTCAGAAAAAGGTTTAGTCTTTAAGTGGTTAAACTGACCTCATTTACAGACCAAATTCATCCCTTTGATCTAAAAACAAAATTTTACTTTGTTTATAGTTATCTCCATGTTGAGATAAACTTGGCAGGCTGTCTGGATTTTATTTATTTTGTCAGCTGTTAGAAGTGAACAGAAAACTCCCTTCACTTGTTATATAGAATCGGCTTTTTTAAGAACGGGAGGGGGGGGGGGGGTAGAATCATGATTTTACTTTTGATTCTTTAACGATTAATCGTGCAGCTCTAGTGGCAGCATAACCTTATTGTAATGGATAAGAAATTGCCCTGTGATTTACCGTACTTGAAGAAAATTTTACAGGTTAACCAAAAATCCCATTATTTCTCTCAGTATCAATTTTTTTAAAGAGACAGTCATAGTTTTTAAACTTAGACTGTAGAGATGCTGTTGAAAAACAAAAACACGACACTATAGAAATTGCCTTTTTTACCTTAATTTCTTCTTCAGTGACTACAAACACATCATCCACCAGGTCTCTTATAATGGGCCATGTGTTTGGACCAATGCTCGTCTTCACAGCATCTGCTATAGTGGTTGGGTGCTTGGGATTTGGGGTTAAAACACCATTCACCTTTGAGCGATAGCAGTCATCTGCATTAAGAGGTTCAGCTGCATATATCCTTACATCTGGTTTAATTGTCTACGGACAAGAACATGGAGCTTAGAAACAAGGAATCTACTGTTTTAAAGTATACTGTGTGATAATATGCTTGCTCTATAAAGTTTATATTTCTGGCCAAAACATATTCTTTACAGCATACAAAAATACTTTAATGGATAAAATGTATCTTGCATCACTCATGACCAGAAACCAGCAATTGTGTTTTTAGAATGGTCTCCAATTTTATTCTCAGCTTTGCATCAAGTGGTACATATTTAACATCCTCACTACATCTGCCTTATAAAGTGACCATCAGTTTTTTTGTGTGTTTTTTTTATTTACTTGAACCTACCTCTTCTTTTAAAGCCCAATTGATGCCTGGTCAGTGCTGTTTATGTACTGTGCACATGTGAGGTTCCGCTGCAAATGTCAGAGTGAGCGCAATCATTTAGGCCTGATTCACACCTTTGCAGTTTGCATATTGCATTTTTCAATACACTATTTTGATCCATTGAAGTCTATGGAACCAAAAAACAGAAAAAAGTCCCTGGCCCTTTGCATAAAATGCACAGATGTGAACTACATCGATAGGAAAACATGTTAAATGGACTGAAGTGTGTTTCTCCAAAATGGAAATTGCACAAAAAAATTTTGCATAGGTGTGAACCAGGCCTTAGGGTTATCTTTAGATGCTTTTAAAGCGTCACCTGTGGAGAATTTTGGGTACTATAGTTTTCTGCAATTTCACAGGCGTGCACAATTTTAAAGCTTGACATGTTTGGTATCTATTTACTAAAGAAAATCCCATATTTTACCAAAACATTAGGTAAATTATTGTGTGTTTGCATTAAAATCCATTTCAGTCAGATGGTCTCCATTTGGTTTCAAAACTGAAGACTTTCAAATAGAAACCTTTCGCTCTCAAGGACTGTGGAACAAACACTCCTAGTGACAGTAGGTGATTGGGAGCTCAAAAAAAGAACAGACTTTTTTATTCACTTAAACATTTGAAAGAGGGAAGGCTCTAACATGCCAGCTTGTAACCTCGAGTCCCTATGTTGCGGACCCAATCGTCTGCAATCGCTTTCTGCCAAATATCCTTGCAGGCCTGCAAATGTCCACCATTGAGTGAGTGAGGGAGCCCTTTCATTGCAAGAAAGGCTTGTAAACAAATATTGTAGCTGCTGACTTTTAATATGAGGGCAATTACCTGTCCAGAAATCCAGCAGTATCCTCACCCGAGCCAATTTTTCAATCGGCTATGGGGTGCTGGTGCCACCATCTTGACTAAGGGAAACGCCAGATTTCCTAGTATGCTGTGCTTTGTAAATGGGCCGGCTGTGTCGAACTGAGCTGGAAGTGGGAGCGGGTACCTGTCAAAACCAGGTACCGCCCCCCCCCCACCCACCCACCCAAATGTGGCAGGGGAGGGAGGAGGCAGACAAGCAGGGCTTCCCCTTTTGGGTGGAGCCCCGCTTTAAAAAGTGTGCAACCTGCTTCTCACAAGGTAATGCTGCTGTCCAACACATTAGCCATAAAATCCTGCACATGTGCACTGACCAAACGCCCAGACAACAGAGTTGTTAGATGGAGTCCTTTAAGACCCCCCCCCCAGGGGCTAATGGCGCTAGGAAAATTATTCAGGTATCGGCTTAAATCTATATCCTTGCAGTCAAGGTTCTCTATCCCTCAGTATCTGACGAATCCAAACCGTGAGCTTTGGCACACGCCTACAGTCACAACTACAGGTTGCAAGGCAGCCCTCACAAAAGGAAAAGAGGCTTTACATAAGACCTCCAGATGTTTGTTCAAAGCAACCTTAACCGCTTCTTCGCCACCATACGTGTATATATATATATATATATATATATATATATATATATATATATATATACACACACACACACACACACATATCCTCTGACGGGAGCTGTGATATCTCAGTCATCACTGCAGCTCATGTCTACATGGTAAATCTTATATGAGATTTTAGTGATTGTGTGTATATCTCTATCCAATCTGCTGACTGCTCACACTAGTATGGTAATTTTACATTAACACCATAGAAATAACTAGGAATATTCACTTACCTTCACAGCAACAGCTATTCCTGCCAACATGCCACCTCCTCCCACTGGTACAACTAAGGCTTCCACTGCTGGCACCTGCCAGTACCAATAACATGTTAGCATTAAAATATTTTAACTGACCATGGCAGAGCTGTCAAATTTTCACCAATACCTGCTGTAGAACCTCAAGTCCAATGGTCCCTTGACCTGCAATAACAGCTGGATCCTGATTTGGATGAACCATAATACCTCCAGTCTTTTCTACAGTCTTAGCTGCCACCGCTGTTCGGGACTTGGGAAACAAACAGATAAATGTTAAAGTGCAGCATATTAAAAAAAAAAATAAAAAGTATAAAGCAGTAGGAGCATCCTTTTCTGAGCAAGTCATAATAATGCCATGTTGGGAACAGAAACAGCACACCTTATACTATTTGAACTATTATTCTTAGGTAGGCTGACTTTTTGAAGAAGGGTGGCCACAGTCCGTAATCATTGGTAAACTGTCAGATGTAAAAATGCTTGCAAAGGCTACCAAAACTACCCAATTAAAAACACTGCAGCTGTTGTTAGGTATAAATAACACAGCCAAACGGTATGTGTAGGAGGATATTGAGTGATAATTGGCTGCCCCAGATTTTGTCAATAGCATCAGCAAAAATTGGGCTGCTTTGTTAGGGGTCGTGCAGCCTAAAACCACCTACTCCAAAAGCAAGCATTATATATGATATAGTGAGTGGGCTGGGTAAACTGGGAGCTTAGAGGTCACCATTGTGTATGCACTGTAGCTTTATTGTTTCTGTTAATTCATTATATAGCCACCAACTGTTTGTTTTTAAGGCCTCATGCACACTGGGGATTTTTACAGCTGCTGTTTTGGGCATCAGCCGTTTTTCTTTTTAACTGCCGCTAAACTCCTCTGCATGTTATCCTATGTGTTCATGCACACATAGGCTTTTATCAGCGTTTTTGGGCGGGAGGGTCTAGTGGCAGAAAAAAATAACCCTCTGCTACAGCGCGTTCTGGAGCAGCAGTGTTTTGGCAGAAAAAAGGCTGCCAGCTCCTAAACTGTCCAGCTTCTAGCAATCTTTCCTTTTTTGAAGCGGAGGCTGCCAGCATCCTTCACAACCAGTGAATAGCTGGTTGTTAAGGAGTGGGCCGGGAAGCCGGCCGCCACGCCTTTAAAAACGGATGAGTCATCGGCTGTCAGAAGGGTTCCCTGCAGACAGCTGAAAAAATAAATAAAAAAATCTGCTGGCAATAAAAAAAAAAAAAAAAAATTGGCATAGGGTCCCATCCCCCCCATCTGAATGAGCAGGGGTACATAGCACCCCTGCTTATTCACCAAAAAAGTGTAAAAAGTAAATAAAAACACAAGTTTTTGGCAAGTCCTTTGTTAAAAGAAATAAAATAAGAAAAAATGTCCCCCGATGCGGATCATTTGTCAATCATGACGCCACTAAATTTCTAAAATCCCCATCCTCAAGAGTCTCTACCTCCGCAAAAATGAAGAGCACTTCAGAGCTCTACCTAGGTTCAGCTGGGGAGAGGTCTGTTACAGTTGGTCTAGCTCTAGTTCTCAGACTTGGGGGTTCAATTGGTGGTTTCAAAGGGGTGTGAAATAGAGTTGAATACTCTACCCCCCCCCCCCCCCCTCACAGCTTTGACCCTCTAAAATCAACCAAAATCTGCCCAAGGACAGTGAAATTTGAAGAATGCCCTGAACTATCTCTTGTCCCATGGAACAGTTGTTCCAGAACCTCTAGCAGACAGGTTTAAAGGATTCTATCCAAACCTGTTCATGGTACCGCAATCCAACAGGAGTAGCTGTCGTATCCTGGACCTAAAATCCCTAAACCAAATACCTTCAAACGCCAAAATGTAATATGGAATCTGTAAGGTCAGTTATTGCCTCTCTTAGACAAGGGGAATATTTGGCATCGAAGATGCCTATCTGCATATTCATTTTTATTCTGCTCATCAGGGCTTTCTATGCTTTACTGTAGGAGACAATCATTGGTTTTCACAGGTTATCCATATGACCTTCTTCTGAAAGACTCATCTTCTTTCCCAATATCCCCCAACGTCCACTGGACAATTCAGATGCTTCAGGCTTTCAGTTGGGTGATCAACTTCCAAAAACCTGCTCTCAAACCTTTTTTGGCTCAAATGATGAGATTCCTCATGAGAGTTCAGAGTCTTATAGTGGCCTCCTTCGAGACTTTTCCATTTGCTCAATTTAACTTAAGATCTCTCCAACACAACATCTTGTTGATATGCTTCTTCTCTTGACTTACCCATGCTCCTATCTAGCCAAACAAAGAATGACCCAGTTTGGTGCATATACAACCCTGCCTTGACAATGGAGAAGTATTTTCTGCTGTTTTACCGAAAAGGTGAGGATGACAAATACCAGTCTTTCAAGCTGGGAGAGTGTTCCAATCCTTCAAATTTCAGGTAAGATGGTCACCAGAGGAAGCCAAGCTCCCCACCAACATCCTAGAGCTCGGAGCGAGGAGGATGGCTCTGCACCAGTGGACCCCACACCCCCTTCTGCAGGGATGCTCAATCAGGGTGCAATCAGACAATACCACCGGAGTGGCCTACATCGATCACCAAGGGGTCATCAGGATTCATTCAGACTTGAAGTAAGCAAGCCATATCGTCTCATGGATGGAGAAACATTATCCAGAGACCTCTGCTGTCCACATCCCAGGAGTGGACAACTGAAAGCAGAATTGCCTTAGCAGTCAACGTCTGGCCCATGACTTGAAGGTACCAGCCACCCAAAGTCTATGAATATCCAGTCTGTGTCCTGTACTATGTTTAAAGATATTACATTTACAGGTAAGTCAAAATTCCTTTCATTTTATACTATAATGATAAAAAATATGATGTGTTCTAAACCTCGTTAATCAGGCCTGACTGTGTATGAAAAAAACCCTACTTCTCACCTCATCTGTAGGATCACATTCCACTATTACAGCACCGTAACCAGAGATTGCAGCTTTCTTGCATGATGCAGCTGTCCGGGGCACCACCACATGTGCTGGAATGCCTAAGAAACAACACACAGTAAATACACTATAGGCCTTGAATTATCTTACTGTAAGGACTTACCCATCATTTTTGCTGCTAATGCCAATGCCTGTCCATGATTGCCACTGCTATGAGTCACAACTGCTTTACATGTGTCTATTGGTAGACTCTGCACTGCATTTAATGCACCCCGAATCTGAAACATCAACATGTTTAGAAGTAGAGTTATAAAGACTTTTACTCACAAAAAAAGAAAAAATCTGTATAATACTTATTTGTATTTCTTTGTTCTGTGAGATTTTAATGGCCCAGTATTGAAGTATAAAACTCCTGTGTGACCAGACACTGTACTGCTAAATATGAGTGGGTTTACTTTTGTATCTATAGATTCTGGACACCGCTATATACCCTTTCTAGCAAACTTTGCAAAGTTCCTTAAACGTAATACTTTTGATGCAGTTGGCCAGCTTAAACATGTATTACAATATGTGTGATTTACAAATCCCTGTTTTTCACCGCAAAGGCTTGCTAGAAAGGGTATATAGCAGAGTGCAGAATTTCTACTTTTGTCTCTGGTCACATTCTGCAATGACTCATGTGGCTATGACCATAAACAGAAATGAGTAAATCATATGCAGGCCTTTGAAGTTAAAGTAATATGAAATTTGATGTGGATTATTTCTTTACACCATAAAAAATGCAGACAAATGGAATAAACGATATATAGCTCATAACTGAACTTTTAGATGGACTCTATTTTTCAGTGATTAAAGTGTAACTATAGGCAAAACTTTTTCCTGACGCCACCATGGCAGCATACTAGTGATAGGCTCCGCCTTTCTTCCACTCCCTCAGGACCAATGAATAACATAAATAAAAGCTTAGTTAGGTCCCGCCCCATTCTTCTTTTTTTTCCTCCTACCTCCACACACCAGTGAAGAGTAAGCAGTTCTGTGTCCCCACCTCTACCTCCAAGCAGCATCCGTCTGGGTTAAGCCACTCCCATTGCGAAGTCCCAGCGTCAGGCTGTTAAATGCACCAGAGTAGCTTGGGAGCCCCTTCTGTGGGTCTCGATGGGCCCCTGCAGTGTTTCTTTTTTAGGAACAAAATCTGCCTTTAAAATTAGTGACTGCCAAGCTTGTGGGATTTGGGGGTCCAGCTATGCATCCTCTCTTTTCCTTTGCCCATGTCTCCTGTTATATCTCTCACTTCCTGCACCTTCTGTTTCCTTTCCTTCTGCAGTGGCTAATTTCTAGACACAGTACCCTCCCAAGAAGTGGAATCTCTGTTCCTTTGCTTTCTAAGCATCCCTTTAGGGCAAGCACGGCCGCCCAGCTGTTTTTCTAGACTGGGACATGCTCAGTGACATCATCCGAGCGTGTCGTCTCGTGCATACGCACTGGTTGGCCGGGTAAACGTGCGCCATTTTGGCTGTGGGCAAATTATGCCTTTTGCCAATAATGGAGAGGAAAGTCTGGAGCCCCTGCTGCCTGCTGTAGGTATAGCACGGATATAGCTGTGTGTATGTATAGGTATGTGGGCAAGTGTGATATATACAGTGGGGACGGAAAGTATTCAGACCCCCTTAAAATTTTTCACTCTTTGTTATATTGCAGCCATTTGCTAAAATCATTTAGTTAATTTTTTTCCTCATTAATGTACACACAGCACCCCATATTGACAGAAAAACAGAATTGTTGACATTTTTGCAGATTTATTAAAAAAGAAAAACTGAAATATCACATGGTCCTAAGTATTCAGACCCTTTGCTGTGACACTCATATATTTAACTCAGGTGCTGCCCATTTCTTCTGATCATCCTTGAGATGGTTCTACACCTTCATTTGAGTCCAGCTGTGTTTGATTATACTGATTGGACTTGATTAGGAAAGCCACACACCTTACAGTTCACAGTGCATGTCGGAGCAAATGAGAATCATGAGGTCAAAGGAACTGCCTGAAGAGCTCAGAGACAGAATTGTGGCAAGGCACAGATCTGGCCAAGGTTACAAAAAATTTCTGCTGCACTTAAGGTTCCTAAGAGCACAGTGGCCTCTATAATCCTTAAATGGAAGATGTTTGGAATGACCAGAACCCTTCCTAGAGCTGGCCGTCCAGCCAAACTGAGCTGAGCTCGGGAGAGAAGAGCCTTGGTGAGAGAGGTAAAGAAGAACCCAAAGATCACTGTGGCTGAGCTCCAGAGATGCAGTCGGGAGATGAGAGAAAGTTGTAGAAATTTAACCATCACTGCAGCCCTCCACCAGTCGGGGCTTTATAGCAGAGTGGCCCGACAGAAGCCTCTCCTCAGTGCAAGACACATGAAAGCCTGCATGGAGTTTGCTAAAAAAACACCTGAAGGACCTCAAATGGTGAGAAATAACATTCTCTGGTCTGATGAGACCAAGATAGAACTTTTTGGCCTTAATTCTAAGCGGTATGTGTGGAGAAAACCAGGCACTGCTCATCACCTGTCCAACACAGTCCCAACAGTGAAGCATGGTGGTGGCAGCATCTTGCTGTGGGGGTGTTTTTTAGCTGCAGGGACAGGACGACTGGTTGCAATCGAGGTAAATATGAATGCGGCCAAGTACAGGGATATCCTGGATGAAAACCTTCTCCAGAGTGCTCAGGACCTCAGACTGGGCCAAAGGTTTACCTTCCAACAAGACAATGACCCTAGGCACACAGCTAAAATAATGAAGGAGTGGCTTCACAACAACTCCGTGACTGTTCTTGAATGGCCCAGCCAGAGCCCTGACTTAAACCCAATTGAGCATCTCTGGAGAGACCTAAAAATGGCTGTCACCAATGTTTACCATCCAACCTGACAGAACTGGAGAGGATCTGCAAGGAGAAATGGCAGAGGATCCCCAAATCCAGGTGTGAAAAACTTGTTGCATCTTTCCCAAAAAGACTCATGGCTGTATTAGATCAAAAGGGTGCTTCTACTAAATACTGAGCAAAGGTTCTGAATACTTAGGACCATGTGATATTTCAGTTTTTCTTTTTTAATAAATCTGCAAAAATGTCAACAATTCTGTGTTTTTCTGCCAATATGGGGTGCTGTGTGTACATTAATGAGGAAAAAAAATGAACTTAAATGATTTTAGCAAATGGCCGCAATATAACAAAGAGTGAAAAATTTAAGGGGGTTTGAATACTTTCCGTCCCCACTGTATAGCTATAGATATAGAGAGTGAGATTATATATATATCTATCTATATATAGATATATATATATTTTTTGTGTATATATGTGCGTGTACATATGTTTGTTAGTATGTGGAATATATATACCGTATTTATCGGCGTATAACACGCACCCCAAGTTTAGGAGGGAAGTTTAAGGAAAAAAACTTACATTTAAATGCCCATCAATGCAGCATTATCGTGTCCATCTGCAGCCTTGTCAGTGCAGCCTTGCCCCAGTGTCCAGTGCAGCCTTGTCAGTGCAGCTTTGCCCCAGTGCAGAATTGTAAGTGCAGCTTTGCCCCAGTGCAGCCTTGTCAGTGCAGCTTTGCCCCAGTGCAGCCTTGTCAGTGCAGCTTTGCCCCAGTGCAGCCTTGTCAGTGCAGCTTTGCCCCAGTGCAGCCTTGTCAGTGCAGCCTTGCCCCAGTGCAGCCTTGCCCCAGTGGTCAGTGCAGCCTTGTCCCCAGTGTACATTACATGATCGTCGCCGACATACACAAGTTTAGTTTGTATTTTTAAATATGGCGCCGCGGAGTTCGGAGGGACTCGGCGGCGCTCGTTCAGCTGAACGAGCGCCGCCGATAACACAGTGACTGGGCGGAGCCGAGATACACATAGCCGAGGGTTCTCGGCTCTTCTCGGCGCCGTTCACAGCCACGCCCAGTCCCTATGATGGACATAACACAGGTCCAATAGCGGGACTGGGCGTGACTGTGAACGGCGCCGAGAAGAGCCGAGAACCCTCGGCTATGTGTATCTCGGCTCCGCCCAGTCACTGTGTTCTCGGCGGCGCTCATTCAGCCGAGTCCCTCCGAACTCTGCGGCGCCATATTTAAAAATACACGCTATGTGAATGTCGGCGGCGATCGCTCCGATAGATCACAAAATAGCGGGGATCGACGTATAACACGCACCCACGATTTCCCCCTGATTTTAAGGGGAAAAATACGGTATATAAAATATATTTTAAAAAAAGAGAGAGAAGGGGAACCTCTTTTTACTCTTCTCCTCCTTCTCGGTCGTTGATTCGGCTATCCGTTTCTCAGCTGGCTGTCCCATTTCTCCACAGATCAGGAATCAGTCACCACAAAACATACAAAACAAACATACAAAAGACCCTCAACACTTAGGGTGGGGACCACCGTGTCTAAGTTTCCAGGAAAAGAGTGCCCTCTAATGCGGATTGCTTTGATTTGCTTCAGCCCTGCACGCACACGCTCTCAAAGATCAGAGCCAGAGGCCAGGGAAAGGCGGACGTTCTTCAGAGGAGCATAGCCCGGATGCTGCTCCGACTCAGGAGAAGGGTTCCAAGGAAGACATCTTAGCTCCTCTTTCCCAGAGCCAGCAAGCCAACAAGAGTCTTGCAGGACATGTGGCACAGTGCCTAGGCCCAGGAGGCTGGTGAGTAAAGTCTGCCTGGAGGAAGTTTGCAGCTAACAGGTAACGCCAAATGTCTTTATTATTTATAAGGGTGGCAGAAAATTCTGTTTTTAACTCACTTTAATTACCCTAGCTAGGCAGCCTCCTCGTTGCTGGTCTAGCCACTAGCAGAGCAGCCTGGCACATGAATCACTCATCTACTCAGTTCTCCTGATGAGGGGGGTAGCCTGCAGATGATTTTAGCTCCTCTTCACCAGAGGAAGATCTGGAACTGCTTGGTTTCAGTTTTCCTCTGTGAAACTGTGTATCCAGGCAGTCATGCAGGCCATTACATGGGTAAAAAGTCAAAGTCACATTTACCCTTTCAAATGAGCAATCCCTTTTCCATTACGAAACAGGTTTAAATCAAGGCGGATATAGCAAAGCTGAAATCCATGCCTATGGTAAGACTGGCTGTAGTGCAATAATGAGACGGCTGGGAAGGGCCTGCCACTCGGCAGTGGCCCTTACCTTGGTAACGGGTACTTTGGGTTTCTGGTCCCAGGATGTAGACAGCAGTTGGGGAGGAAATCCTTAAGGCCAATATCATTTGGGCCCTGGCCAAGAATTTTACTGCAGAAGCAGCAATAGTCTTAACCAGGTGCTTGGCCAAGGCAATGCTATACTCGGTCATGGCTAGGGTGGCCCTATGGTTGAGACCCGGGGCTGTGTATTGCTTCCTGGAAACAAAAGTGGGATAGTCACTTTATAGCACAAGATCTCTGTTTGATAAGAAATCAGACAGAGCCATTTTGGAAGTGACAGGAGGTAGATCCGATCTTCTCCCATAACACAGAAAGCAGAAAAGTAAAAAAAAAAAATGCATTTCTTCCGCTAGGTTCCGCTCCTCTAGGGGCAAACTTTCATAAGGTCCATAAATGAAAATCCTTGGGTATACCGCAGGTACCCACAAAACCCTTTTGTCGAGTGCTTGCCCAGACTTTGAGGTAAGAGCCAGTGGGTGCGCTTCACGGGTTGCTGGACAGCGTATTGTACAGATCCTTGGAGGATAGGCACTCATGGTCACTTCGGTGGATTCCTCACTATTCCTCACCGCAACGGGCAGGCTGCTACAATACTTACAGACACTTCAGACTCATGGGGGAGTTGTCCTGGTCCCATTCACAGGAGCGATTGCAGGTTTCCTACCCAGCCTTGTTGGTAGTTCGCAGGGGTCAGGGGTTAGCATCCACTTGCAGCAGACAGCTGGAGGCTATAGCTAGATCGTCAGGATTCCTATCCTTACATCCCAAACTTTTTTCTTTCCAAAAAAATAAGTAAGTTTGGCAATCGGTTAGATGCATCAACACTTTATCAGCCTACCTTTTAGCCTACAAATATCTCTAAGAATGTTCGCAAAGGTCTCAGTGCTGTGTCAGTTCCACTCAGAGAACAGGGTCTCCAGGTTCGCCACTACCTGGTCGTCATTCCTCTTCTAACCAGGGGACTGGAACAATTGCTGCCACACCAACAGGTCCTCATATATACCCCCCAGAGATATGATTGAGTTATCAGCTTTCAAAAAAAAA
Organism: Lithobates septentrionalis; assembly: GCA_037952835.1. Taxonomy (NCBI): domain Eukaryota; kingdom Metazoa; phylum Chordata; class Amphibia; order Anura; family Ranidae; genus Lithobates; species Lithobates septentrionalis. The sequence goes on along the minus strand of JBBDGP010000713.1, from coordinate 1,081,162 downwards.
AAAAGAGAAAGGGGAAGAAAAGCCAACTTTTTGCAATCCAACAGTTAACCACTTCAGCCCCGGAAGGATTTACCCCCTTTCCTGACCAGAGCACTTTTTACAATTTGGCACGGTCATGCAATGCTGTACCCAAACGAAATTTGCGTCCTTTTCTTCCCACAAATAGAGCTTTCTTTTGATGGTATTTGATCACCTCTGCGGTTTTTATTTTTTGCGCTATAAACTGAAAAAGACCAAAAATTTTGAAGAAAAATTATATTTTCTACTTTTGTTATTAAAAAAATCCAATAAACTCAATTTTAGTCATACATTTAGGCCAAAATGTATTCGGCCACATGTCTTTGGTAAAAAAAATGTCAATAAGGGTATATTTATTGGTTTGCGCAAAAGTTATAGCGTCTGCAAACTAGGGTACATTTTCTGGAATTTACACAGCTTTTAGTTTATGACTGCCTATGTCATTTCTTGAGGTGCTAAAATGGCAGGGCAGTACAAAACCCTCCCAAATGACCCCATTTTTGGAAAGTAGACACCCCAAGGAAATTGCTGAGAGGCATGTTGAGCCCATTGAATATTAATTTTTTTTGCCCTAAGTGATTGAATAATGACAAATGAAAAAAAAAAAAAAATTTACAAAAAGTTGTCACTAAATGATATATTGCTCACACAGGCCATGGGCATATGTGGAATTGCACCCCAAAATACATTCAGCTGCTTCTCCTGAGTACGGGGATACCACATGTGTGGGACTTTTTGGGAGCCTAGCCGCGTACGGGGCCCCGAAAACCAATCACCGCCTTCAGGATTTCTAAGGGCGTAAATTTTTGATTTCACTCCTCACTACCTATCACAGTTTTGAAGGCCATAAAATGCCCAGATGGCACAAACCCCCCCCCCCCACCCAAATGACCCCCTTTTTCTCAGTCTTTGTACCAGGGATGGAGGCACACCGCATATGTGCCTCATTTTAAAGTCCCAAATCCCCCCTTCTTTCTTCTTGCAACAGGGATGGAGGCATGTTTTATAGGGTCAGCAGTGTTCCCCTGATACCCATGTGTTAGGTCTCCAAGTCCCGGACTGACCATGCATCATGTCTGGGCTTGGCTCACCCTGAACACAACCACATTGTGTTCAGGTTTCTGTTCAGCAGTCTCGCAGTATGACATGGTTCTGTGTTTGATGTGTGCCTGGCTGTGTATCTGTGGCCGTTACTTGTCCATTCATGGGAGCTGCGATGCGCTCTGCGTGCCTTTTCCCCACCACCCTTCCCTCCGCCCTTTTCGGGCGGGCGGATGCGTGGGGGGACTCCTTGACGTCACGACGTGGAGTGTGTGTCTTACCATCTTCGGTCTGGCAGCGGGGGAACATGGGTGTTCCCCGCGGGCGGTGTATGCCGTCTGCGTCGGGACGCCTTCCTCCTTTTTGCCAGACCCAGCGTGACGCTGGTGGCGGACGGCGTGCGCGCCCTTTGGGCGGCTATATATAGCCTCCCCTGACACAGTCCTGACGCTATATCCTCGGATGTCACATCTCATCTCCACATCTTACCGTTTTTGGGACCCAAGGACGCCACTTGCAGGTTAACATACACCCTTTACCCTCAGTATCCTATATCCGCCTGGATTAATTATTCTTGGCGGATAATTATTATGATACAATGATATTTTTTTTCTAGACTCCTTCTGGCTGCCCCCATTGGCTCACCATCTGATCCCACCAAGAACTTCAGCACTCCGCGTCCTGTGTCCTTGTATGGGGGGGCTTTGTGTATGCGCCCTGCTGGCGTGCGGCCCTAGGCTACCTCAGCTCCCATGATAGGCAAAACTATGGCTCTGGTTCCACACTCACCACATCTCATCGCAGTATTCCCATGTAAGTACTCAAGGAAAATTATGGTAAATATTTGATACAATTTTCCATTTTTTTCATTTTGGATAGAGTAAGGGAGGGTTATAACCTGTGTCAGATTAATTTTTCACTGTGTCCCATTGCAGAGATTTCCATTCACTTCCTGTCCCATAGCCAAACAGGAAGTGAGAGGAAATCCCTGCAAATTAAGGGAATTCCTTGGGGACTCCCAGGTCACCAGAACTAGTGTCCCCATTGGAAGATTTCCCCCCTATTACTTTTTTGGGGACAACCCAAAATTTGGGATTTTCTTAACAAATAGAGAGGGTGAATCTCCCTAACAGGGGCAAAGACATCAAGGAAAACTGACAGGGGTTCTAATCCCTTTCCACTCCACTGCATTTAGTTATACTTTAACTTCTGATTCCTACATTACTTTGTGCTCTTTTTTTAAGCTGTTAATGCAGAAGGTAAATTGGTAAAGCGTATTTTAACCCAAAAATGTAATATTTTACAGTATACTAAATGAGGTGCCTGCACTAGTTTTCTTTTTTCAGGCATTGTTTTACTTTATTTTAACCTGGTAATCCTGTGAACAACACATACCTTGTCTCTGGATGGCAATGTTCACTTCTCTATTGCATCTATGGAAGGAGACCTAGTTGTCCCCAAGGGTTTAGCACTGGGAAACACTTTTTGATAGATAAGTAGTGTATTTTTATTCATAACTATATGGATCAGACCAAAAATGATGGAAAAATGAGGTGGAAAAAGGAACTTTGTACCGAATGAGGGACAGTCCCTTGAAATCAGGGACAGTTGGGAGCTATACTGTACAGCATCTCTAAATAGCACAAATGAAGTCACCACTGTCTGCCACTACTGGACTAGTATGTGTGGAAAAAAAAAAAAGTTGTTCACCCCAAGCAGCATTACACCTGTTACCTTTTCCCACCCCACACCTTGTTCCTCCTCATTACATTAAGACTGCAGAGCTTATTAGTTCACATAAAAAATAAAGGGTTGTTTGTGTTTTTAAGCTTAAAAGAAGTGACAAGGACATTTCTGGCAAGATCAACAGGTGTCTTCTGTCCTTGATGAAAATGGAAGAAAAGAAAAAAAAAAGTAATTGAAGACAGCCACCAGCTAAGAAAAAATAAACCACAATGTATTATATTTTTGTAACTGGGTTTAATTATCTTTAATCTCAAATGCCTGATACACATGATGAGATCATCGGACGAATGATCGTCCATTTTTTTTTTTGCATACTAATCTCGTATTGAACCTGAAGAGTTTACTAAAGTCACAAATACTTGTACGACAGAATAAAAATTCGGAAGTGATTTTATATGTTGTAGTGTATTTGTATTGCATCTTCGAACAACAACTGTGCTGATTAACCACTTCAGCCCTGGAAGAATTTACCCCCTTCCTGACCAGAGCACTTTTTGCGATAAGGCACTGCGTCGCTTTAACTCACAATTGCGCAGTCGTGTGACGTTGCACCCAAACAAAATCTACGTCCTTTTTTTCCCACAAATAGAGCTTTCTTTTGGTGGTATTTGATCACCTCTGTATTTTTTATTTTTTGCACTGTAAACAAAAAAGAGCGACAATTTTGAAAAAAAAAGCAATTTTTTTTACTTTTTGCTATAATAAATATCCCCAAAAAATATACAAAAAAAAATAAAAATTTCTTTCTCAGTTTAGGCCGATATGTGTTCTTCTACATATTTGTGAAAAAAAAAAAAAAGTCCGCAATCAGCGTATATTGATTGGTTTGCGCAAAAGTTATAGCGTCTACAAAATAGGGGATAGATTTATGGTATTTTTATTAATTTTTTTTATTAGTAATGGCGGCGATCTGCGATTTTTATCGCGACTGACATTATGGCGGACACTTTTGACACTATTTTGGGACCATTGTCATTTATACAGCAATCAGTGCTATAAAAATGCACTGATTACTGTATAAATTACACTGGCAGGGAAGGGGTTAAACACTAGGGGGCGATCAAGGGGTTAAGTGTGTCTTAGGGAGACATTCTAACTGTGGGGGGGATGGGCTACCACTGACATGACCGTGATTACATCTCCCGATGACAGGGAGCAGTAGATCTCTGTCATGTCACTAGGCAGAACGGGGAAATGCCTTGTTTACATAGGCATCTCCCCGTTCTGCCGCTCAGTGACACGATCGCAGGACACCGGTGGACATCGAGTCCGCGGGACCCGCGGGCACAGAGCACGTGGCGCGCGCGCCCACAATGCCATGTCTTAAACCTGTACACCCATTTGTGCAGCCATACCATTGTGCCAACGTATATCGTCGACGTATATCGTGAAAATCATACGAAAAATGTTTTTGTGCCTGTCCGATCAAATAATATCAGATGAACTGACCTGATCGGCTCTCGAAAGCTCTGTACTATCGATCTGATTATCATACGATCGCTCCGAAATCTGTATTTTTCATACGATTTTCTGATCGGATTTTCTGAAGGATAGCAGGCAATGTGAGCAAGTTGGCAAACACACTACTCCCAGGCCAGTTATTTATAAAACTGAAGGTCAGGAAGACGTCTGCCATTCAGCAGTACTAAAGATCAATACAGCAACGCATGGTCACAATACATTTCATGAATTTGGCGCAGGTTTTCTGGAGAGAAAATAATGAGAGATAGGTAAATCTAGTGAATCATAAATGCCCGACAACTGTACATTCCTTTTCAGAACTCTTCTAATTTCTTCATATAACCTTGCAACTCAGCTTTGATGGCCCAACTATGCCAAAAAGTGGCCCATGTTCAACTGTGAAAACAAGATTCTTATAGTAAATCTGGGCCCAGAGTATGCAAATTAAAGTATTTCAACATTCTGAAGAAGCAGTTAAAGCACTTTAAAACAAGCCCCCATTAATTTATGTAGCTATAGGCATTGTGGAAATATGCTTCTGTACAACAGAGGCACTGAAATCACAGCAACTCTTGCCTTTTTTTCTATGGCAGCAAAAACCTGACAACCTTTCAACCCTCTTATGAAAATATGCTGCAGGTCTTTCCAAGATATTAGAAATCAACTGAAACCCCACTTCAGAATCTCTGTTGTGATCTTTGAGATTCAAATACGTCATCATACAACGCAGCTAGACAAATTATAGATGGCTTTTTAAAAAACTCTTAGGCTATGTTTCCACTATTGCGTCCCCAAAGTCGCGCGCTTTACACTGCGATTGTGCGTTGCGATTTGTGGTGCGTTTTGTTGCGACTTTAATTACGACTTTGTGCGACTTGGATGTTCTGCGATTTAGTCCTAGTGATGTAATTCCTTATCCTGCTTATTTATTTCCCCTTCCTCTTTGGTTGTCACGTGTTGTATGTTTGTTAGCAAACATGTTGGCTATGCAGTATGTTGGGTCAGCAGTCATTTTGGCTGCTGTAGCAGCATTTATAGATCAAGAAGAGGAGGATAACCGGAGGAGGAGAAGGCATCGCTTTTGGATACATCCCATCATTGCCCAAAGGGAAGTGAGAGGCCAGTTTGGGGTCCTTTACAATGACCTCCGGGCTCATGAAGACAAATTTTTCAACTATACAAGGATGTCAATTAGAAGGTGAGAACATTTTTTGATGTCAACTTGCAAATGCTGCCAGATATATTTCAGAAAATGTGTATATGCCTGGTCATTATGACTCTTTTTAGTATTTTTAGATTTGAATAGCTCGAAGTGTTAACTAGAACCTGATCAAATTGTTTGAAAAATGGAACTCCATTTGTAAATGTTTGATTTTTACATGGTCAGTGTAGATACTAGCCATATTCTTTCTCTTTACAGTTTTGATGAATTGTTGGCTTTGCTCTCTAGTCATCTAGAGCGCCAAAACACCAGTTTCAGAAGGAGTATTCCATCTGCTGAAAGACTCATAATAACATTGAGGTAAATGTTCATACCTACTGTTTCTTCTTCTTAACTTCTATGTGGCTTTTGGAGATCCACATCATTCTTTCATCATCTTTACATGAAGTCCAAAAATAACTACTAGCATGTAATTGTGCGTAAGCTTGTTTTTAAAATCTTAACTCTGCCTCTACATCACCTGTGTCTTTCTCCTGCTCCTCTTCTTCCTTCTTCACTTCCTCAGGCACCTCCTTCCTAGCTCTTTTTTTTGGGTTTATTGATGTAGCTTAGTGTCAATATGTATCATTATGCTAAAATGTATGTACTTTTCCATTTTAGGTACCTGGCAACTGGACATTCCTTTTCCAGTTTGCATTACGAGTTTTTGGTTGGCAAAACTACTGTCAGCAATATTGTCCACGATACCTGCCGAGACATCTGGAATGTCCTTAGTGATTTGGTTCTGAAGAAGCCCACTTCCGAAGATTGGTGCAAGAAAGTGGAACTTTTCTGGGATCGTTGCAATTTCCCAAATTGTCTAGGGGCAATTGACGGCAAACATATGAGGGTAGTGATGCCCATTGGCAGTGGAACAAAATACTATAATTACAAAAAATATTTTTCTTTTGTCTTATTTGCAGTGGCTGATGCCAATTATTGTTTCAGCTATATAGACATTGGATCATATGGCAGCAGCTCAGACTCCAGTATTTTCCAAAGATCTTCCTTTGGAAGAATGTTGCGGGAAAATGGTCTGGACCTGCCACAGGACTGTCTGTTGCCAGGAACAAATGGGCCGCCAATGCCATTTGTGTTTGTTGGGGATAAGGCCTTTGCTCTCAGTGAGCATCTATTAAGGCCTTATTCAAATCGGTGTTTGAGTGAAGAGAAGCGAATCTTCAATTACCGCTTAACGAGGGCAAGACGAGTGGTAGAATGTTCTTTTGGCATTTTAGCCAACAAGTGGTGTTTGCTCCATACCCCCATTAATTTAAAACTGGAGAATGCAATATCTGCAGTAAAAGCAGCATGTGTTCTTCATAATTTTGTTAGAATTCGTGATGGCTATCTTTTTGAAGATTCCCTCATGCACGATCTGGAAGGTGCAAAATGCAGTGCCAGTAGGGGCACCACCAATGGTGCCAGTGTGCGTGAGGGATTCTCATCTTATTTTCTGTCTGCTGCTGGTTCTGTCCCCTGGCAGCAGGATGCCATAGCATAATGTATGTCATGCATTTTCTGTGAATATTATTTTGATGTATGTTATGTTTCAGTGCATCCAAAAGCATAATAACAGGTAGTTTCCTCAAATTAGAAAAAAGGATAAGCCGAAAATGCACAATGTAAAAAAAATAATTGTTATTTTCTTTTTTTTTGTGCAGGGAAGCACACAAAATTTTTTGGTTATGTGTTTGGGTGAACTACACCATTTTGTTTATTTTTTACCAAGCACAACAAATAGTGAAATAATAAACAATTTCTCTCTGAAAAACACCAAAATAAAATTATTTCAAAAATAGAAAAAAATATCTGAATCTTTTTTACAAGACAACTCTTTTTGCAATAAGGCAAAAATAAAGAAATACGTTCCATGAACTTAAAATTACAACAGTTGTTGTTTTGGCCTCCTCAACCAAACAAAAAATAGAGAACAAGTCTTAAACACACATCAATAATAATAGTAAATTACAATTGCTCGTATGTTTTGTTTTCAGTGGTCCCGGAAACTGAACTATTGGTTGGTCCAGGGAAATCCACTGATGGACCAGGGTAATATTTCCTTTCCAGAAAAGGCGGAACATGACTGGGTGTAGGCTGCCTAAGTTGGTGAGTGGTTGGGGGGCCAAGGGTAGAGGTAGTGGGGTCAGGAATTGGATGCAACATGCGTGGCCTTGAGGGATTCAGCATATTACCATACTGGTCACAGTATGGACGGTTTATTGGTGGAGCATACTGTGTACTTGGAAAGTGAGTGTATTGTTGATAAGGGGGATATTGGGGAAGGGGGGGTTGCATATATGCTGAGGATGTTGTTGGCCCCTCACCCACAAATGATTGAGCAGTTGACATTAAAGCCATCCTGAGTGCATATTTTTTCTCAGGGGGTACCTGTTTACATATGCCTAAAATTACAGTGAGAAATGCTGTGTCTTCACACTGGTTTTCAGCCATTTTAGTGGACATCTGACTGACTACATCTAAAATTTTCTCCATGGGTTTCCCAGGCCGGGCACTGCCCCTTGAAGACCTTCGCAAAGGCCTAGAGACATTGCTAGGTCCTGGTTCTGCATCCTCCTCATTCATTGAGTTTGATGTTGACCTTGATTCATCTACGAACAGTTCCTTGTCAACATTGTCTTGGAATTGTTCTTGCTCCTCCTCCTCCGCAGCTTCCTCTGCCTCATCTTCTGCTGCCAAACCCTGTGTGCTGTCTTCCCAGCTTGCTTGGGTTCTGAAATACAAATCACATATTTTTAAAGTAAGCATTACTATTTGATATGTAGAATTCGTAACATATGCCTGCTGATAACTTACTCTCGCATTTCCAACACTGGTTTCAAAAAATCAAGATCCCCGGCATGGGCATATGGGGCTAATCTTTTAGAGCCGGAACCACTCCTTCCTTCTTTTAATTTGTGTAAGTACCGGTTGTAGCAGTCTTTGAGACTTCTCCATCGCGTTTGTAACGAGTGCACTACAAAATATAAAGCAAATTATACATTTTTAAAAAAATCTTTAGTGACTGCCTATAGGTCATTCATTTGCTAGGCTGCATAATTGATATGGATGGTGTTAAAACAACCGCTAAATATATTACCCATGACACCTACATAATTTGACATGTGCTGGAGGATGTTGACAGGGCCATCTTTAATATTATTTAATATTATTTAATATTATTAGGACCGTGGTCAAAAATTATTTGCTGGCCCACACACACAGATTTACTTTCCTGCAGCCACAGGTAACAGGAAAGTAACTATATAAATGACACCAACACAGATAGTGTTGACATGGGATTACCTCCTGCCAAACCATTGTGATCTCCTGCCAGGAGAAGCGGTCCCCACCAAGAAAACACAGTGCACACAACCATTGGTTACAGAAAGTGCTAAGCAGCATATATCAACCACTTACTTTTTGTAGAACGTTCTGTGGCTGAGAGAGTCCCAGGTCTCATAATATATGCGAGCCACCTCCAACCATGCTCTCTCCTTCTTTGCATGATCTTTGTAACCTGGATCTCTGAGGTCATATATTGCCGGACGTTGTCTGACAAGCCGAATAATTTCCTCATTGTCATGCACTTGTCACTTCTTTTTTTTAGCCCTAGGCATGCTTCCTGCTGTCTTCCACACTCACATACATCGATATAGGAAGTGATGTATTTGGGAGGAGCAGAGATCATGTGCTTCCGTAGACTTCCGTGGAAGTCGCAACAAAGTCGCGGTGTCAGACATGTACATACGACTTCATTGCGACTTAATACCTTTCTATGGAGAACAAGTCGCACCGAAGACGGAACAAAGTAGTGCAAGAACCTTTTTTCGAGTCGCTGCGACTTGAGTCGCACCAATTAGAACGGGGACCATTGAAATACATGGGTTTTGACTTGTCATGCGACTTGACATGTGTCAAGTCGCAAAATAAGTCGCACTAGTGGAAACAGAGCCTAACTGCTTGCTAAAAATATGTAAAAACTTGACTGTCCATAGTGGAGTTTAATTTTCCTCTTTCTGTGCATGCACATTCAGTAATATCTGCATCGCTAGCAAACCCAACTAGAAAAGTTACTGGGAATGTGAGGTTCGAGGAATGAAGGTGGTCTTTCCTAGGCACTTATACTGCTGCACTCCACAGAGATTTCCTGAGATAGTGAATCTCTTTAGAGTAAACAAAGATCTCACCTATGATTCATACAGCGGGTAAAATAAGTATTGAACACCTCACCATTTTTCTTGGTAAATATTTCTAAAGGTGCTATTGACATGACATTTTCACCACATGTTGGTAACCACCAATGCAATCCATTCATACAAAGAAACCAAAACAAATAAGTTCAGAAATTAAGCTATGTGTAATAAAATCGAATGGCACTGGGAAAAAGTATTGAACACGCTAACTGAAATGTATTTAATACTTTGTATAAAATCCTTTGTTGATAATGACAGCTTCAAGACACCTCCTGTATGGAGAAACTAGTCTCATGCATTGCTCAGGTGTGATTTTGGCCCATTCTTCCACTCGGTCTTCAAATCTTGAAGGTTCCGTGGGCCTCTTCTATGAACTCTGATTTAAAGTGCAGTGCCATTTGACCTCCAAACATGGTGTGTATTATGGCATCCAAAGAGTTCAATTTTGGTCTCATCTGACCAGACTATATTCTCCCAGTATTACACAGGCTTGTCTTAATGTTGTGCAGCAAACTTTAAATAAGCTTCAACATGCTTTTTCTTCAGCAATGGAGTCTTGCTTGGTAAGCGTGCATACAGGCCATGGTGTTTGAGTGCATTACTTCTTGTTTTCTTTTAAACAATTGTACCTACTAATTTCGGAAGCTTTCTGAAGCTCTCCACAAGTGGTCCTTGGCTCTTGGACAACTCTTCTGATAATTTTTTTCACTCTGTCAGAAATCTTGTCAGGAGCACCTGGTCGTGGCCGACATGTAGTGAAAATTTAATGTCAATAGCGCCTTTAGAAATATAGAGAAAAAACCGCGCTTAACTTTTTACATGTGAATACCACTAAGGTATAATAGGGATATTAAACAGTCCAATATAGTGCATAAAAGTCCACAAATGAATTCAAATCTTCAGTGACAAAAAAATTGATGAATCCCAAAAGGATCAAATAGAACGGCAAATAGTAAGTAGAATGCTTACCAGATGGCAAGCCAATTCAAACAGGTGGCTTAAACCCAGCCTGGGCCTTTAAGGAACCAGTCCCGGTGTAATGGGTAAACCTTCCACTCGTGAAGGGTAAGCGTGGATTCATGCGAATGCGTTCCGAAAAAAATTAATGAAAAACATAGGGGGTCATTTACTATAGCGCTATGGCGCTAATTCGCGCAAATTGCCGCGAATTAGCGCTAATTCGCGGCAATTTAGCGCGATTTAGCGCTAATAGCGCTAATTCGCGCTAAAACGGTATTCACTATAGCGCTGGTGAGAAAATACTCCCAAAATCGAATTTACTATAGCTCCCTGAAACTAAATAGAGCCCAAACCCTTACTCTGCCAAAACCTAGAGAATTGCACATGGAAATAATGTTTAGAGCATGATATAATTGCCTAAATGGTACGGAAATATGCGGTATATTATTTAAAGATTATCTGCTTTTAAACTGTGTGAAAAAGTGATTTCTACACTGAAATATCTTTAAAAGTCTGAAAAGTGAAAAATTCCCCGTTTTGGACAACTAGGTGCCAACACAACTGAGCATGCTCAGACCTGAAAATAACTCTCATTTTAACTCAAGTGTCTTTTTTACCTGGAGGTATAGTAAATACCAAAATGAGAGCTAATTAGAGAGCATTTTTTGGGAGTTAAAATCTGCTCTAATTTAGTCCAAATGAAGTTTCAGTCATTGATTCTAATGGAACAATTCTAACTTTCACAAAAAAACCTTTTAATGTTGACATGAAATGTATCTTTCTGTGAAATAAATTTTCCTTTGCAACATTGTTGCTTCTACTTAAAATATTTTGATTCTAAGAATGCTACAATGTGGAATGTTTTGATGTTTTGGTAAAATATATTTTTCTCTGTCACTTTCACTTGTTACTCTTCATCTCACAACAATCTTTAACCTAAACTCACACAGGTGTCCTTACAATCCACAAACAATACCATTGCTGATGAAAATTTAAAATGAATCACAATTTTTTGTGCTTTTTATTATTTCCAAATATTCATAATTTGAGCCCAAAAAATGTGATATGTGTACCAACATCAGAAATCAAAATGTAATTCCCCAAAATTTGAGGGTAATATTCTACTCTCACCCACAAAAAAACACCAAATATCACAGAATAAATCAAGAAGAATAACTCTTGAGTAATGTAATTCCATCACCTGTATGTCCATAGAAATGCAGTATTTATGTGTTTTTATGTGTAGTTATGTGTAGGAGGGTCTCACATGTGGCAGCTCTGTGGCTTAGAGGTTAGAACTTCAGCTTAGTATCTCTGAGGGTCTGGGTTCAAATCCCAACCATGTTACTTCATGTAGAGAAGTTGTCTCATCTCCCAGGTCCTATAACTATGCCTAATTGTAGTAGTTATGTGTAGGAGGGTTCCACCAACATTGTAAGTCTTTTCCAGATACACTATATAGCCAAAAGTATTGGGACGCCTGCCTTTACACACACATGAACTTTAATGGCAGCCCAGTCTTAGTCCGTAGGGTTAAAATTTGATTTGGCCCACCCTTTGCAGCTAGAACAGCTTCTGGGAAGGCTGTCCACAAGGTTTAGTCTGCCTATGGGAATGTTTGATCATTCTTCCAGAAGTGCATTTGTGAGGCCAGGCACTGATGTTGGATGAGAAGGCCTGGCTTGCAGTCTCTACTCTAATTCAGCCAAAGGGTGTTCTATCGGGTTGAGGCCAGGACTCTGTGCAGGCCAGTCAAGTTTCTCCACCCCAAACTTGCTCATCCATGTCTTTATGGACCTTGCTTTGTGCACTGGTGTGCAGTCATGTTGGAACAGGAAGGGGCTTTCCCCAAACTGTCCCCACAAAGTTGGGAGCATGAAATTGTCCAAAATGTCTTGGTATGCTGACGCCTTAAGAGTTCCCTTATCTGAAACTAAGAGGCCAAGCCCAACCCCTGAAAAACAACCCCGCACCATAATACCCCTCCACCAAATCATTTGGACCAGTGCGCAAAGCAAGGTCCATAAAGACATGGATGAGTGATTTTGGGGTGGAGGAACTTGACTGGCCTGCACAGAGTCCTGACCTCAACACAACAGAACACCTTGGGGATAAATTAGAGAGGAGACTGTAGGTCAGGCCTTCTCGTCCAACATCAGTGCCTGACCTCACAAATGCACTTGGAAGAATGGTCAAACATTCCCATAGACACACTCCTAAACCTTGTGGACAAGAGGAGTTGAAGCTGTTATAGCTGCAAAAGGTGGGCCAAATGAGTTTTGAACCCAATACTAATACTGGGATGCCATTACAGTTCATGTGTGTTTAAAGGCAGGTGTCCCAATACTTAGGCCAATATATTGTATATTGCTTGTGACACTGAGCATGGCTATGGACTTAGGGCTGGTTCACACCACTGAGATGTAGAGACCATGCTTGGGGCTGCCTGGTGGCTAAGTGGGTAGCAGTTCTGTCTACCAGCACCTGGGATGTTGGTTCAATTCCCCAACATGCTAATCCTTGTGTTGAAGTTTATATGTTCTCCCTGTGTGGGTTTCTCACCACAATCTAAAGACATGCTGGCATTTTATTTGTCTCCTGTCGAAATAGGTTCTAATGTAAGAACGTTCATTTTGGACTTTATATTGGAAGCTCATTGCAGCCAGGGACTGATGTTAATGTTTATTAGCACTAATCATGCCCAGGGACTTGGACATTTCAAATTTTAGGGTTTACACTGCACAGGTACATATGCTTAGAAAACTATTGCTTTCTTTATGTGGATGCAAATGGACTTTGATCTTTGTCCTGTAGTTGGAGATTTGATGCACATAGCCAAGGGCTAACACAGTTGCAAATACTATTATGTGTTCCTGCTCATCAGGTGCAATCACTTTAGACATACATGAAGAGACAGATTGAAAGATACTGGTGGGCGTGTACTTCTATTGGGTGTGTCAGTGTGCTAACAATACAACCTCTCTTATATAAAGGCCTGCAGTAGGGGGGGTTCGTTTGGCCTGAGAAGGTCAGGTTTTTTGTTGTGATGGAGAAGGAATGATATTGGGAGATTTGATGAAATTCTTGTGCATTTTTTCAATCAAAAGTGGGTTTATGTGGCCATGCTGTCAATGTTGTGTGTGTATTGTTCCTGTCTGATCATGCAAACATCGTTTGGAAGCATCTGCTGACCTACTATTTTTGATCTCGTTTAATCGTGTACACCGAAATGCAGCTTCCAGCAGAACATGGTCATCTATGTATGTATGTGTGGATTGTGGGCTGGTGGTGGGTGTTTTGAATAAGTCTTTTGCAATATTATGTTGTAATGCTTTGTAAGAATAACTGTTAAGTATGTTTCTATAATCTTGCAGATAATAATGTGATGTGTTGCCCGTTATACACTGAAATTAAAGCTGTGTCCACTCTAAGGTTTTGTCTAATTTTAGATTGTAAGCTCCTATGAGCAGGGCCCTTAAAATTCCGTTGCTAAATGTAGCACCATATATCCTGTCCAAATTTTTTTTAAAGCTAGTAAATGTAAATTTATTTTTTTTCTGCTGGTAAAATAAAATTACATTGAGCTTTTGTTGTGGTGTGTGTGTGGTGTTTTTTTTTTTACTTCTACTTTTCTTTCTCTTTAGTTTTTGTGGGTGGTGGTTTTGGGAAAGTGCAATATCTTTTATATTTTATTTCAATATGTATTTGTGCACCAAAAAACGAATCTCTTTGCCCTGGTTCACATGCTACTTTGAAATTGCGCTACTTCATGATTTCAAAGTAGCAAGGTCAGCGTGATTTCAGGTGGCTTCATACACAAATGTCTATTGAAGTCGCACCTGAAATCGGCAAAAGTAGTGCAGGAACTACTTTAGCAAATTGATGCGGTGCCACAAAAAAATGTTGCATCGATTGGAACAGTGCCATTGCCAATAGTCATGTGATTTGATCTCTCAAATCGCATGACCAATCGCTCCAATGTAAACCTAGGCTTCTGCACAACTGCAAGTTATATATAAAGATTCCACCTTTATCATTAACAGCTGTGGAGAGTTGCAGGTAATGAATTCAGCTGGTGGATAGGCAGTGTTTGAATGTGTCAGCTCTGGTTCACGTTGGTGTGATTTGACATGTCAAATCTGTGGCAATTGCACTGTTCTAATTGGTGCGATTTGTATTGATATTGGTGCAGAAACCTGCACTGATGTCTGTTGCCCCCACAGTCGGGACTGACATGCAGGAATGAAATTGTGAGTTCAGCTGAACGCTTTCCTCCCTCTGTCAGTGTGAACCAGGGCTCAAACTGGGCCTTTTGCCTTTGTAATTCACCTGCTGCTAACCCAGGGACACCATTTCTTAGCAAACTCCCTTAAGTTTACCTTCAAATATATGTAGAAATACAGATTTGCATATCTGAAAATAAAAAATACTAATCATGGTTGAGATCAAATATTCGCAGCTGCAATCAAAAGTGTGGTTTCACCTTCTGACCTGGAAATTAGTCATTGTATGCACCCAGAAATTCCTGTGCTATTCAGGATCTCCATCTAGGTGGACATGGCGAGGTCTCTTTAGCAGAGAGGAGGTGCTGCTCATTGGCCGGGTAAGTGTAGGATATGTACTTGTACTTAATCAATGCGGGGTGGATGTCGTAGTTAGATTTGGTGTGGGTGGGGTTCATTGATTTGTTTGGCATCACCACACATTTGCTTCCATCCCATGTGCACACATCACTTCCTGCATTTGTTCTGCTGATGTTAATGCAAGTATAAATGAGAGCTCCTTTTATTAAAATATATATGACTTGTTTCACAGCTGGGCGAATTTTCCAGCAAATTTGGACCTCTGAGTTGCATGACAAGTTGTACCCCATGATTCTCAATGACAACCATTCATATCTGTGCTACTTTAAGTCGCACCAACTTCAAAGTAGTCCCTGTACTACTTTGGTGTGACTTGAGGTATATCGGGTACAATATTACACAGGCATTCCCAGAAGTTGGGGCCAAATTGCAGCGGCAAAGTGGCAGCAAAATTGTGTGACTTTCAGGTTGCAGCAGTGTGAATGAGATTCAAGGATAACACCTTTGAATTTGGCCCTATTGTCACTTGTGCATCCTGAAGGTGTAGCAAATTCGTCCCTGCACTACCTTGGTTTGACTTTGATGCAATTTGAGGTCCATACACCACAAGATTACACAGACATTGCTTCAAGTCATGACAAAGCTGTGCAATTTTAAGGTCGCACAAGTGCAAATGGGGCCTTATTCAAAGGTGTTATCAATTAATCGCATTAGGTTACTTTCACACTTGGGTGACTTTTCATGGAGCTTTGGACCTCAGAGTCCAAACCAAAGTTGTCCCCCTTGATTTCCATGCATATTTATTAGAGCTGCACGATTAATCGTCATCGTGATTTTTTCCCCCTTTACGATCTTGAAAAAAGAGTTTCACGATTCTTGCTATGCAAAGAACTCTCTCTGCTCTTCTGAAGCCACAGCCGAAAAACCAGGAAGTCTGCCAAGAATTAGAACATTCTTTATCAGTGAACTTAACTAGAAACCTTGTAACAATTTGTCAATTAAATAGAATTCTGTGTAAGTGAGGAAAGTTTAACTACTTAAAGAGGAGTTCCACCCATGGGGGCCGTCAAAAAAAAAAAAAAAATTAAAAGTCAGCAGCTACAAATACTGCAGCTGCTGACTTTTAATTGGACACTCACCTGTCCCTGGGTCCAGCGATGCGGGGGATCGAAGCCCCACTCGTCTCCCCCCTCCGCTCGTCGGCGCCGGCATTTCAACTGTGGGCGCCGGGCTGTGGCTTCACAGCCTGGCACCCACTGCGCATGCGCGAGCAGCGCCGTGCGCCGTGATTGGCCGCTCAATCACCTGGGACCTGTAATGGGTCCCAGATGATTGACAGGAGGGAGGGAGCAGAGCGGAGCCCTTCCTGTGCCGAGGAGGAAGTGATGTCACCAGCCCAGGCTAAGGGAAAGGCAGACTACGAGGGACCACCTAGCAACAGGCATTTAGAGGTAAGTGAAAAAAATATATATATCCAAATGTTTTTTTGTTTTTTTTGTTTTTTTAGAATTTTTACAGGTAGTTTTGTTTTTTGGGTGGAACCCCACTTTAAACACTAAACATTTTTATGACATTTGTTGGTTTCAGGTTAAAATCTTTTTTTTTTTTTTTTTTTTTTTGCTAGAAAATTACTTAAAACCCCCCAACATTATATATATTTTTTTTAGTAGAGATCCTAGAGAATAAAATGGTGGTTGTTACAATATTTTATGTCACACTGTATTTGCGCTTTCAAATGCAATTTTTTTTGGAAAAAAGTACTTTAATGAATTTAAAAAAAAAAAGAAAAGTTAGCCCAATTTTTTGTGGGATAATGTGAAAGATTTTACGTCGCGAGAATCATGATCTTTTTATTCTAAGCAAAAAAATTGTGATTCTCATTTTGGCCAGAACCGTGCAGCTCTAATATCTATGCAACTTCACCCATGTTCACATAGGTCTGAATTGACATGTCAAATTGTAGGCCAAATCGGCGCCTATTGATGGCAATGGAACTGTCCGAATTGGTGTGATGCCACAACGATTCCCAAAAGTAGTTCCTGCACTACTTTGGGCGACTTCAGGGGGCGATTTCTTACCTCCCAACTTTTTGAGATGGGTATAAGGGACACCTATTAGCAAAAGTAGGTAGACATAGGTCCCAACTGTTCTCCTTTAAGAAGGTGTCCTATGTGATTTCACTAGGAAAGTGCAGGAAAGTGCACTGATGTCTCTGAAATCGCTGACAAAGTCGGGCTGAGTCACACTTGTGTGACTTTGGACATCAGAGTCGCATGACAAGTCATACCCCATGATTTTTAATATGTACCATTCATATCTGTGCGACTTCAAGTAACACTGACTTCAACATAGTCCCTGAACTACTTTGGTCTCACTTTGATGCGAGTTGAGGTCCATAGATCTCAAGTTTACACAGGCATTCCCTGGAATTGCGGCAAAATTGCTGATGCAAAATCATGGGAAAGTTGCATGTCTTTCCCTGCGACTCCTGTGTCCATAGACCTCAAGATTACACAGGCATTGCTTAAAGTCGCATTAAAATCTCGCAACTTTCAGGTCGCACAAGTGTGAAAGGTGCCTAAGTCACTGTGCTGAGTACTATTTTATACCTAGAATATAAAGTAGTCCCACCATCAAACACTAGTAAACATATGTTCTCAATATAATTGTGCTCAAATGGCTGAAAATCACACAGATGGTATCACCTACTGAAAGCTTGCATTGTACTCAGCAGCATATGCTGAAAAGAGGCAAATGCCTATTAGCCAACGCCACATCGGCACGAGCATGGTTGTTACTATAATATTAATGCCTGAAATGCAAAACATTATTGTATTGAATCAAACATTAGTAAATGTATTTTCTCTGTAGGTAAGTGCTCAGCTCTGTAGCATAGCGGTATACCCTGCTGCCCCCAAAAGTTCAAGCCATGAATTCAAATCCCACTGACAGCATCACCTCCTAGAAGTGTGCATTGTACTCAGAAGCATAATTAGGCAAAGCACATCAGCTTGCTTTATTCCATATTTTAACTCTTCAAA
Source organism: Lithobates septentrionalis (assembly GCA_037952835.1). Taxonomy (NCBI): domain Eukaryota; kingdom Metazoa; phylum Chordata; class Amphibia; order Anura; family Ranidae; genus Lithobates; species Lithobates septentrionalis. The sequence goes on along the minus strand of JBBDGP010000713.1, from coordinate 1,062,915 downwards.
TGCATGCAATGGTATGTACTTATTCAATAATATGGTATGGAATTCCAAAATTCAAGGAAAAAAATGTCGTAGGGTCCCCCCAGTACATACCAGGCCCTTCGGTATGGACTTTAAGGGGAACCCCACACCAAAATGTAAAATAAATTTGATGTGGGGCCCCCAAAATCCATACCAGACCCTTACCTGAGCATGCAGCCTGGAGGTCAGGATAGGGGGGGATGAGTGAGCACCCTCGCCTTCTGAACCTTACCAGGCCACATGCCCCAAAGCACCTTTTCCCCATGTTGATGGGGACAAGGGCCTCTTCCCGACAACACTGGTCGGTGGTTGTCGGTCTGCAGGCAGGGGGTTTATCAGAATCTGGAAGCCCCCTTTAACAAGGGGGCTCCCAGATCCTGTCCCCTATGTGAATAGGTATGGGGTACATTTTACCCCTATCCATTCACCAAAAAAAGTAGTGAAATGTAAAAAAATGAATAGCCGGTTTTTGACAAGTCCTTTATTGTAGAATAGCTCTGAGCTGTCTTCTTCCCTGAGCCATCTTCTCCAGACGCTGTCTCTCCCTCCTCCATCTTCTCCCTGAGCTGTATTCTCCCAGAGCCGTCTCTCCTGCCGCCGCCATCTGCTGTGTTCTTCCGCACCGCTGGTTACCCGCTAATAAAAAAAAGCTGCTCTTCTTCCATGGTGGTCTTCCTCCGCTGTGTTGTCACCCGCTGTGTGGCGTCTCTTACATAGCCATGGAGCGGACTCTCCGGGTGACATTATCGGATGGCCACAGAAGACCGCCACAAGAAGAGCGGCTTTTTTTTATTAGTGGGTAACCGGCTGCACTGAAGAACACATCAGCGGGAGAAGATGGTGGCAGCAGGAGAGACAGCTCGGGGAGAAGAAACATCAAACACTAGTGAATGTATTTTCTATGTATGACTGTGCTACACCCAATAGGCTAGCGGTCAGCAATTCTACCTTGAAGCAAATGACTATTAGCCAATTAGCCAAAGCAGCATATGCTGAAAATAGGTGAATGCCAATTAGCCAATGCACTTCAAATTTGGCTGATTCTATTATATTAACTCTTCAAATGCATGCAATGATATGTAAGTATTCAATACTATTATGGTGTGAAATTCCAAACACCACACACTAACTAATGGGCAGATTACATTTTTTTGTTTGTTCATTTTAATTTGCTTGTGCACTGAAAAAATAAACACAGCTGGGGGATGGTAGGTTGGCTGGTATTTGAACTTGTACCGTGAGTGCTGTGGAGACATCTGAGCAGACTACTAAGCCATTGTGCTAAGTATGAGACCTGCATAATAGTGTAGTATGATTAAAGAATGAATATAAATAATTACCGCTTTATAGTCACCTAAATTAAAAAATAAAAAACAACATACAACAAATAGGTAACCTAAATGTTTAATACATGTAACTTTACAGAATAGCAGACATTACTATGTAATAATCATTCATAACTGCATTAGTTAGCAAAAGAAGGAAAAAACTAGGAATACCAATTGCAACATACATCAATAGATGCACACGAGGTAGAGCCCATCTCACATAAAAATGTTTCTTTCACATACATGGATCATGGTTACAGTGCAGTACTATATAACAACTTGGTAGGAATTGTCATTTGCATATACGCTTAAGCGCTAATTAGCGCCAGCTTAGAATTTACTAACATGTGTTTCTCACTAATAGCGCTAGTTTTTCATTCGCACATTCGCCTGTTGAAATCTTATTTGGCTAAAATGGGAGCTATTATTTGCCATTGTGCCCAGTACTTCCTGGCGCTATAGTAAATGACCCCCATAGACTTTAACGGTGTTCGCGTGCTCGAACAAACTTTTTTCCTGTTCACATGTTCTGGTGCGAACCGAACAGGGGGGGGGTCTGCTCATCCCTACCTAGCAGTAAAAAGGGTTGCTGGTTCGCATTCCCAACCACACCACAAGACTACCTGCCTGGAGTTTGCATGTTCTCCCTGTGCCTGCGTGGGTTTCCTCCGGGTACTCCGGTTTCCTCCCACACTCCAAAGACATGCTGGTAGGTTAATTGGCTTCTGTCTAAATTGGCCCTAGTATATGAATGTGAGTTAGGGACCTTAGATTGTAAGCTCCTTGAGGGTAGGTGCCCATATTAGTGTATAATGTATATGTAAAGCACTGCGTAAATTGACGGCACTATAGAAGTACCTTAAATAAAAATAAATAAGTCTTCACTAATATTATGGTGTGAATCTCCAAAACACCATACATTAGCTAACAAGCAGTTTACATTTGATAAACTTTATTGTATGGTATATAAACCATCAAACACTAGTAAAAGTATTTTGTATATATAATTGTGCTCAGCCCAATAGGCTAGCAGTTAGCACCTCTACCTTCAAAAACTCAGGTATTGAAAGACTCATGGGTTCAAATCCCACAGAAGAATTCTAAAAGATTACTATTGGTGGAGAAAAGGAGAATTACTGTTAGCCAGTTAGGCAGTTAGCCAATTAGCCAAAGCAGCATACAGTGAATGCCAAGTAGCCAATACACTTTAATATGGTTTGATATTATTGTATTAACTCTTCAAATGCTTGCAATGGTATGTAAGTATTCACTAATATTATGGTGTGAATCTCCAAACACCACACACTAGCTAACAAGCAGTTTACATTTGATAAACTTTATTGTATAGTATATAACACATCAAACACTAGTAAAAGTATTTTGTATGTATAATTGTGCTCAGCCCAATAGGCTAGCAGTTAGCACTTCTACCTTCAAACATTCAGGTATTGAAAGACTCATGGGTTCAAATCCCACAGAAAAATCCTAAAAGATTGCATTGGTGGGAAAAGGAGAATGCCAGTTAGCCAATTAGCCAAAGCAACACAAATATACATGTATATATATTTACTGAAAATAGGTGATTGCCAAGTAGCCAATGCAGTTTAATGTGAAAGTTTTTATTGTATTAACTCTTTAAATGCATGCAATGGTATGTAAGTATTCAATTATGTTATGATGTGACATTCCAAACACCACACACTAGCTAAAGGGCAGTTTACATTTCTTTGTTTGTTTATTTTAATTCACTTGTGCACTGAAAAAATAAACACAGCTGGTGGATGGTAGGTTGGCTGTTGTTTGAACTCATACCATGAGTGGTGTGGAGATATCCAAGCAGACAACTAAGCCATTGTGCTAAGTACAAGACCTGCATAATAGTGTAGTATTATTAAAGAATGAACATAAATAATTACTGCTTTATAGTCAACTAAATTAATAAATAATAAATAAAAAACATGAAAAAAAACAACATACAACAAATAGGTAACCTAAATGATTAATACATGTAACTTTACAGAATAGCAGACATTACTATGTAATAATCATTCAGAACTGCATTTATTAGCAAAAGAAGGAAAAAAAAAACTAGGAATACTAATTGCAATATAAATCAATAGATGCACTGGAACTAGAGCACATCTCTGATAAAAAATGTTTCTTTCACATACATGGATCATGGCTACAGTACAGTGCTATATAACAACTTGATAAGAATTGGCATTTGTATATACGCGGAAGCGCGAATTAGCGGCAATTTAGAATTTACAATCGTTTGTTCTCTGCTTATATCGCTGATTTTCATGCGCAAATTCGCCGTTTTGTTTCCATTTGGCTAAAATGGGCTCTATTATTTGCCATAGTGCCCAGTACTTCCTGGAGTTATAGTAAATGACCCCCATAGTGTAATATTGTCAACAAATATAGAGAAAATATATTAAAGGAGAGAGAGGAGCCCTTACACAGTGATAAATCATATAAGATCATACAAAAACACCCAGTGCCCATGGACACACACAGGGTCTCTGTGCAAGTGACATATGAAATAGTGAATAAGTGAAAATAAACCCAAAAGTGAGTGAACCCAAAAAAACTTGCAGGGTTACTGCTTACCAGATGTTTAGTGAATATAAGTGAATATAGAACAAACACCGGATAGTTGGATGGCAGGAATAACACAACGTGCCGCAAAACACACCAAATTCCTGCTTACCAGATGGAAGCCTTAGATAGACACACTGACACAGCTTGGGAATCAGCCTCCTTCCACCGGACAATGTACGCCAATCACATCCGTCTTACCAAAGCTCCACGGTATCCATATATTAAAGATATGGCAAGATAGTGTAATACCTTTTATACAGCTTTATTATAAAAAGAGATGCACTTACAAAACGAATAAAAGATTACAGCGATGCCGGCCGGCAAACAATCTCCCGGTGTTCCGCCTCTTCTCCCGGGCCCCACCGCTATCTTCTTCCAGCTCTTTTGCCAGCAGGGAGCCCCGGTCTGCTGCCGCTGTCTTGTCATCACTGTCTCGCTCCTTCTCTTCAGCTCTTCTTCTGATGTTGACACGACGCTCTCCCCGGCTGGAATGCTCTCTGTGCGCTCTGCTATGGCTTATATAGGCGGTGACCCCGCCCCCTTATGCCGTCACAGTCCCTGGGCATGCTGGGACTGTGACGTTTTAGGGGGCGTGGTCATCACCCGATGACCACGCCCCCTTATGCCGTCACAATCCCAGCATGCCCAGGGACTGTGACGGCATAAGGGGGCGGGGTCACCACCTATATAAGCCATAGCAGAGCGCACAGAGAGCATTCCAGCCGGGGAGAGCGTCGTGTCAACATCAGAAGAAGAGAAGAGGGCAGAAGGCAGAAAACCGAAGACCGGGCTCCTCCGCTATAGCAAAAGAGCGGCAAAAGAGCAGAAGAGAGCAGAGGAGCCCGGCAGAAGATCCGGAGAGCGTGGAGAAGAACCGGAGAGACCCGCGAAGTCGGAAGAAGACCCCCGGAGCTGTCTAATAAATTACTTTAAAAATCTGTGTAGTGTTTTTTTTTAATTGACACTTTTTCCCTAGGTGAATGGGTAGGGGTACGATGTACCCCATACTCATTCACATAGGGTGGGGGGCCAGGATCTGGGGGCCCCCTTATTAAAGGGGGCTCCCGGATTCCGATAAGCCCCCCGCCCGCAGACCCCGACAACCAACGGCCAGGGTTGTCGGGAAGAGGCCCTTGTCCTCATCAACATGGGGACAAGGTGCTTTGGGGTGGGGGGGCCGCAGCGCGCCCCCCTCCCCCAAGGCACCAACCCCCCCATGTTGAGGGCATGCTGCCTGGTACGGTTCAGGAGGAGGGGGGGGGCGCTCGCTCGTCCCCACCCCCATTCCTGACCGGCCGGGCTGCGTGCTCGGATAAGGGTCTGGTATGGATTGGGGGGACCCCCACGCCGTTTTTTCGGCGTAGGGGGTTCCCCTCAAGGTCCATACCAGACCTAAGGGCCTGGTATGCTCTTGGGGGGAACCCATGCCGGTTTTATTTAAAATTTGTTCCCCCTCAAGATCATCTGAGCACAAGTCGCGTGCCGAAGTCGGATCATGCGAGACGGCGATCCGACTTTGATCCAACTTCAATGATAGTCAATAGGCTGAAGTAGGATCAAAGTCGGACCAAAGTAGTACAGGGAGCATTTCTAAAGTCGGAACGACTTGTGTCCGACCAGTTAGGACGGCTCCCATAGGGAAACATTGGATTTCACACGTCATGTGACATGAGCTCCCAATGTCGGAGCGTTTGTCGGACCAGTGTGAACCCAGCCTTAGGGTCTCAAGAAATTAGATTGGCTGTCAGTACATCAGGTGTGATTAATTTTCAATGATTGGCGCCATAGCTTGTACACACTATAACTTTCACAAAGACCAAATAATTTACAGCAGTATAATTTTGAGCCAAAATTTATTAAGAAAAAATAAAATTTTGCAAATTAGTAAAACAGAAACAAAGAAAATGCATTTTTTTTTACAAAATTTTCAGTCTTTTTTCATTTATAGCGCAAAAAAATAAAAGAACCCAGAGGTGATCAAATACCACCAAAAGAAAGCTCTATTAGTGTGGAAAAAAAGGACAAAAATCTCATTATGGGTACAGTGTTGCAGGACTAATTGTCATTCAAAATGTGAAAGCGCTGAAAGTTGGTCTGGTTAGGAAGGGCATATAAGTGCCCAGTGGGCAAGTGGTTAAACTATCGGAAGAATAAAATATATGTGTTTTCCATTTTTGGGTGATTTAAGAAGCCTCTGTGAACCAAAAAGTTTATATTCTTACTCACCTTGAAAGATCCGGTCTTCTGTAGCAGTTCACATTTAAAGAACAGCTTCCGTGCAGCGAGTGCATCAAGGCTGGAACAGACCATGACTGGCGTTACATGAATCAAATTCTGGACTGTTTTGTAAGCTTCCTGCACATCTTCTAATGTAATACAGAATGTAGAACTCATCATTCTGAAAAACAAAGCAAATACTGCTCAACCAGCAAAAGGTGTATCTAATAAACATTAATTCTCCATGTAAAACAGTTATATGTCTGTATAATTATTTCTAATGATCTTAAAACCTAAAGACCTTAAACAGCACTTAATGCTGAATTCCGGGGAAATTAAAATGATACCCTTGCAGAGGGAGTTCACCCCCACTGCAAGGGTTAAATTCTTGTTTATGCTAAGGTTCCAATAGAAAGGAGTTTAAAGTGGAAGTCCATGCAAAAACTAAAATCCCCGCATCTATAGACACCACTGATCTAATGCTAACCTCTATATCCCTATAAAGAAAAAATTAGTATACATACCTTTTTTAAAGCCACTCCGATCCGACTGGATCCCACGCTGAGCTGTCAGCCGCGACTTCGCTGCGGAGGCGGGTGCAGAGGACACGGACGACAACAGAAGTCCCATAGTAAGTCTATGGGTGACATCACTTCCCATTCATTTCACAGCCGTTGTCGGCAGTGCCTCTGAAGAGCTTCTGCTGCTGGAGATCGGGTTCAAAAAAAGGCATATATATATAGTAAATTTTTCTTTATAGGGCTGGATAGGTTAGAGTTAGATCGTTGGTGTCTATAGATGCAGGGATTTTAGTTTTTGCATGGACTTCCCCCTTAACTTACCACATCCCTTGGATCCAAGCAGCTGACACTGTCTTCGCTGTGAAACTCTGCTTTGAGGGTGGCATCCTAAATAATTGCTTTTAATAGGAGGTGTGCTCTCTACAGCTTGGTAGTGGATCATTTTTCGGTAGGCAGCACAACAGCAGCTGCCAGCTATACTGCTGCCTCCTAAATGCCTGTTTTTTTCAGCCAAATAGGAATTGTCAACTGAAAAAGCACACTGCAGCCATGAACCAAGCATGTGGCTCACAGTTTAAGTTCAGCCCTATTCCTTTAAATGGGTTGCATTTGGCAGAGAGATACTGGGGGTCATTTACTATAGCGCTATGGCGCTAATTCGCGCAAATTGCCGCGAATTAGCGCTAATTCGCGGCAATTTAACGCGATTTAGCGCTAATTCGCGCTAAAACGGTATTCACTATAGCGCTGGTGAGAAAATACTCCCAAAATCGAATTTACTATAGCTCCCTGAAAACTAAATAGAGCCCAAACCCTTACTCTGCTAAAACCTAGAGAATTGCACATGGAAATAATGTTTAGAGCATGATATAATTGCCTAAATGGTACTGAAATATGCGGTATATTATTTAAAGATTATCTGCTTTTAAACTGTGTGAAAAAGTGATTTCTACACTGAAATATCTTTAAAAGTCTGAAAAGTGAAAAATTCCCCGTTTTGGACAACTAGGTGCCAACACAACTGAGCATGCTCAGACCTGAAAATAACTCTCATTTTAACTCAAGTGTCTTTTTTACCTGGAGGTATAGTAAATACCAAAATGAGAGCTAATTAGAGAGCATTTTTTGGGAGTTAAAATCTGCTCTAATTTAGTCCAAATGAAGTTTCAGTCATTGATTCTAATGGAACAATTCTAACTTTCACAAAAAACCTTTTAATGTTCAGATGAAATGTATCTTTCTGTGAAATACATTTTCCTTTGCAACATTGTTGCTTCTACTTAAAATATTTTGATTTTAAGAATGCTACAATGTGGAATGTTTTGATGTTTTGGTAAAATATATTTTTCTCTGTCACTTTCACTTGTTACTCTTCATCTCACAACAATCTTTAACCTAAACTCACACAGGTGTCTTTACAATCCACAAACAATACCATTGCTGATGAAAATTTAAAATGAATCACAATTTTTTGTGCTTTTTATTATTTCCAAATATTCATAATTTGAGCCCAAAAAATGTGATATGTGTACCAACATCAGAAAGCAAAATGTAATTCCCCAAAATTTGAGGGTAATATTCTACTCTCACCCACAAAAAAACACCAAATATCACAGAATAAATCAAGAAGAATAACTCTTGAGTAATGTAATTCCATCACCTGTATGTCCATAGAAATGCAGTATTTATGTGTTTTTATGTGTAGTTATGTGTAGGAGGGTCTCACATGTGGCAGCTCTGTGGCTTAGAGGTTAGAACTTCTGCTTAGTATCTCTGAGGGTCTGGGTTCAAATCCCAACCATGTTACTTCATGTAGAGAAGTTGTCTCATCTCCCAGGTCCTCTAACTATGCCTAATTGTAGTAGTTATGTGTAGGAGGGTTCCACCACCATTGTAAGTCTTTTCCATGGTGTGCAGTCATGTTGGAACAGGAAGGGGCTTTCCCCAAACTGTCCCCACAAAGTTGGGAGCATGAAATTGTCCAAAATGTCTTGGTATGCTGACGCCTTAAGAGTTCCCTTCTCTGAAACTAAGAGGCCAAGCCCAACCCCTGAAAAACAACCCCGCACCATAATCCCCCTCCACCAAATCATTTGGACCAGTGCACAAAGCAAGGTCCATAAAGACATGGATGAGTGATTTTGGGGTGGAGGAACTTGACTGGCCTGCACAGAGTCCTGACCTCAACACAACAGAACACCTTAGGGATAAATTAGAGAGGAGACTGTAGGTCAGGCCTTCTCGTCCAACATCAGTGCCTGATCTCACAAATGCACTTGAAAGAATGGTCAAACATTCCCATAGACACACTCCTAAACCTTGTGGACAAGAAGAGTTGAAGCTGTTATAGCTGCAAAGGGTGGGCCAAATGAGTTTTGAACCCAATACTAATACTGGGGTGCCATTACAGTTCATGTGTGTTTAAAGGCAGGCATCCCAATACTTAGGCCAATATACTGTATATTGCTTGTGACACTGAGCATGGCTATTGACTTAAGGCTGGTTCACACCACAGAGATGCAGAGAACATGTGTGGGGTTGCCTGATGGCTTAGTGGGTAGCAGTTCTGTCTAGCAGCACCTGGGATGTTGGTTCAATTCCCCAACATGCTAATGCTTGTGTTGAAGTTTATATGTTCTCCCTGTGTGGGTTTCTCACAATCTAAAGACATGCAGGCGGTGGAGGGGGGAGGAGTTGCTGACCAAGATGGCCACTTAGGCAGACCGTGGACTGACATGCTGCTAAGACAGAGCGTCTGACGTACATCCAGCTGGGACAAACTTTCGATATGCTATCGGCTTTACGCTGAGTATATCTCCCCTCACATGCCCTTCTGATCCTGATTCCGACCAGCACAACATAATAGCAATGCAGTGCTGAGGCGGCAGCGAATGCAACATAGATCGAAGAGGCATACCTTGATCCATAGGAGCGGAGACCTGCGGGAGACGGAACGAGAGATAAGCCCGTGGAAGAACCGTGAGCCGGGAGACAGCGGACGCGGGAAGGCGGGAGCTCCTGTGAGTCTGCGAGAGCAGACGGCAGCGGTCCTCGCTTGTGAGCGTCCTCCCCGGCAGTAACAGCAAACACGGAACGGCAGAGAGAAGCCAAACCCAGGATCCCAGGATCTCCAAACCATAAAGGTTAGCCGCCTATTTTGAAACTAAAGCTACCATTAAGATATTAATTCATCGAACATTGCTGAAATATTGCTGAACTTTAAGGGAGTGAAGATTGGAGCTGCAGGCATGACATAGGGGCCCTGTCCCCAGTGTTTCCTATGTCATTCCCTGAAATTTTTTTTTTTTTTTTTGAGTTTCGGGAAATCCATGTAACATACTAGAATATAAAGAACATAGAGATATAGCTCTTAAAAAAAAAAAAAAGGGAAAAAACTTTAAGCATATAATACCCCTCTGCCTCCCTGCCCCATGGACTAAGAGATAAAATAAAGGGAAAATAAGAACAAAAGAGGGGGGGTACGGAGAGGGTGAAGATAAAGGGGTTAAGAGGAGGAAAAAAAGAGGAAAGGAAAGAAGCATGGCCCCTAAGAAGAGCAATAAAACCCCGCAATCCCAAAAAAGTAAAAAAGACAAAGCAGAAGACACGAATAAAAACACTACAGGGGCACAACCTATACAAACAACTGATATTAAAGAATTCTTTCAACAATTACAGTTGCAGATACACCCTCCCCAGGTAACAAGAATGCTACAATCATCACATGATCTGTCAAATATAGTGGAACCAATAGAAACATCCAGATCATCAGGGGAAGAGCAATTAAGTCACCCCAGAAATAGCTCATTAATGGACACAACAGGGTCCTCAAGTGAACACAAAGAGGAAGATAAAGAAAAATGGGATATAAGAGCTTATACTCGCTCGCTGCCCACCAGGGCAGACATGGACCAATACGTACATAGATTAGAAAAATCATATAAAGAAGAGATCCAAGAACTTAAAATATCTACAAAAAATATACAAGAAAAGACAGACAATATTGATAAGAGAATGTTAAAAACAGAACAGGAACTGCTAAAGATAAAGGAAAAAACACAGAAACAGGAAACTCAATTAAAACAAATAATAAACAACCTAGATGAACAAGAGAACAGAAGCAGAAGATCCAACATAAGAATAAGAGGATTAAAAGAATCAGTGGGCCCAAAAGAACTTATAACAACACTACAAAAAATATTTCAGGAAATCACCCAAGATATTGATATAAAAGATCTAATTATTGAAAGAGCACACCGGATAGCAGGAATAAGGAAACCAGATATTAACAAACCTCGGGACATTATCTGCAAAATGCATTATGCTCATATTAAGGATAAAGTCATGCTTGCAGCTCGCCAAAACAAAAATATTCAATTTGAAGGAGAACCTCTCCTGCTTTTTCAAGATATATCAAAATATACACTGGATCGCAGAAGAGCGCTGAAGCCCCTGGTAGAGCAACTAATAAAAAAGAAAATTCAATATAGATGGAAATATCCATTTCAGTTGCAAATCCAAAAAGAAGGACAGACTACCTCATTCAGAGATATGGAGGACTTATCGGAAGTTCTAGCGATTATAGGAATTACAGAACTTGCATTGCCGGACTGGCCCATAGAATATATGCAAACATATAGGAAAAAATAATGGGGCCTGTGAGGAAGAAGAGGGAGGGGGGGGGCAGATGATAAGTTAAGAAAACCAACTATAATCTTGAGTTAAAAATGTTTTATTTTTTTTTTTTTTTTTTTGGATGTTGTTTGAACTTAGAGAAATGTAAAGGTACGCACAAATAGATAATAATTTATAAAAATTTTTTTTTTTTTTTTCTTTTGTGGTATTGACTGCACTAAGAGAAATGTAAATATATTCACAGATAGATAAAAGTTGCTATAAATATTAACTAATTCACATGAAACGGTAATGATATGGATACAGGAACAAAAATTTTTTTTTTTTTTTTCCTTTTCTGGGTATTGACTGCACTAAGAGAAACGTAAATATATTCACAGATAGATAAAGGTTTTTATAAGTATTAACTAAGTCACATGAAATGGTAATGTATATGGATATAGAAATAATTTTTTTCTTTTTTTTTTTTTTCTTTTGTGGTATTGACTGCACTAAGAGAAACGTAAATATATTCACAGATAGATAAAAGTTGCTATAAATGTTAACTAATTCACATGAAACGGTAATGATATGGATACAGGAATAAAAATTTTTTTTTTTTTTTTTTTTTTTCTCTCTTTTTTCCATTTCTGGGTATTGACTGCACTAAGAGAAACGTAAATATATTCACAGATAGATAAAAGTTTTTATAAGTATTAACTAAGTCACATGAAATGGTAATGTATATGGATATAGAAATAATTTTTTTTGCTTTTGTAATAACGGAAAGTTTTTATACATGTTGTCTGTACTAAGATATCTAAAGATGTTTGCACCATAAGATATGTAATATACACAAAAATAGATAATAATTTTTATAAGTTTAGATAAATGAGATGAAATGAAACTATACACTTAATAGATACACAGTAAATATAATAGCACTGGAAGGGTATTTACTTTACAAGTAGCTCTAGAAGGAGAATAATTTCTTTTTTTTTTTTTTTTTCTCTCTTTTCCCTCTCCCTCTCTTCTCCCACAATTATGTTAAAAATTATATTTATATGCTCTCTCTCGGATGGGGAGAGGAGGGAGAAAGAAGTCTATAAGGTTAAAAATATGGATTCCTAGAAGATACTATAGTGACCCGCCCCCCTCCCCCTATACCCCTCCCCAAGAGAGGAGAGGGTAGGAAGGGAGAAGAGAGTCAAAGGAATTTGAGAAGAAAGAGACCCAAAACTGGAGTAAGAATAAAGAAATGATAAAATGCGGTAGGAGTCCAACGGTCGAGAGGCGACCCTTGGTCACTAGACTCAAAACCCCCCATAGTAGGGAACTTACTTAGATAGTAAGAAAGACTACATTTTTTTCTAGTCAATAGATTGGGTGAGAGGAGTGAGTGTGGGGGTTTTTTTTTTCTCTTTGTTGTTCTATTTTGTCCTAAGACATGAAAATATGTTCATACAATATTAGAGGTCTCAACTCAGCAACAAAAAGGTCACAGGTCCTATACTCTCTTCATAAACAAAAAGTGGGAGTAATCTTTTTCCAGGAGACGCATTTCCGCACAGACCACATCCCAAAGCTACAAAATAGATTCTACACTACCTGGTATCACGACTCTTTTCGATATTCAAAATCAAAAGGCGTCTCTATAGCAATACACAAAACAATACCTTATCAGGTGACAGAAGAATGGTATAATAAGGATGGAAGAGCAATATTACTCAAACTTATAATACATGGCAAAAAGTATACATTTATCAATATATATCTACCTAACCAGGAACAATATAAAGTAGGAACACAAATACTGAAACAGCTAATGGAAAAAGCCGAGGGGATAATAATAATTGGAGGTGACTTCAATATTGTCCTTGATAGGGAAATGGACACAACGGCACCCTCAATAACGCAGACAGGGAGAGAGAAAAATTTTTTTCTAGACATGATAGCAAAATACCAGTTGATTGATATATGGAGGGTATTACACCCAACAGAAAAGGATTTCACATTTCACTCAGCTGCACATAAGACATATCATAGACTAGACTTTTTTTTGATCAATCAAAAGGGAATGGCTGAAACCCTATCCTCCGAAATAGGCAGCTCATTATGGTCAGATCACGCACCAATATTTCTGGTTTTGGACCTGCTTAAGGGTAACAATACTAAAGGAAATTGGAAGCTCAATGATAATCTGCTTCATGATGAGACCTGTGTGACAGAAATAAGGAAGGCAATATCAGATTTCTTATGTGATCACAGAGAGGATACCACTTCTCTACCGATCAAATGGGAAACATTAAAATGTGTAATCCGAGGTCTATTTATAAAACATGGGGCTAGATTGAAAAAGGTAAAAGGGAACAGAAAGACTCAACTGCTAAATGAGATACCCAAAATTGAAGCTCAACATAAACGAAATCCAGGGCGGGAAATGTTAATAGAATTAACAGAAAAGAAGACAGAATTAAAAGCACTGATAAATGAGCAAACCCTACGAATAAGAGACAGCAATCGTGCCCTGTATTACCACCAGGGTAACAAACCAAGTAAACTCCTTGCAAACGCTCTACGCCATCGGGGAAACGTACAGCCCATTGTTAAGATAAAATCAGATAAAGGTGACATGAGATACGACCCAAAAGAGATATTGAAAGAGTTTCAAACTTTTTACACAAAACTATATAACATTCCCAATCATGCCACAAATAATGCCACAGAAGGAATCCAACATAATATAGAGCCGTATGTGAGAGAAACAGCACTTCCTGTATTAGCTCCGGCAGATAAGATACAACTAGATCAGGATTTTACAGAGATAGAAACGCAAAAGGTAATCGAGGCACTAGTACTGGGGAAGAGCCCAGGCCCTGACGGCTTCACCCCAAGATTCTATAAAATATTCAAGGAAGAACTAGCCCCCATTATGACACAGACATTTAATGCAATATCTACATCATTATCTTTTGTCCCACAAAGTATGCAGGCCTATATCACACTTATACCTAAACCAGAGAAGGATCATACCCTATGTGGAAACTATAGACCAATCTCTCTAACAAACATCGACCTGAGACTATATGCCAAAATAATTGCCAATAGACTCGCCCCTCTAATGCCGACATCCATACATTTAGATCAAGTGGGGTTTGTGGAAGGAAGAGAAGCTAGAGATAATACTCTAAAAACAATTACATTGATGGAACATGCAAAAAGGAACTCCATCCCATCCTGCCTATTGACGATTGATGCTGAGAAAGCGTTTGACAGGGTGGGATGGAGCTTCCTTAGAGAAACTTTAATACAGTGGGGACTGGGTCCTATACTTCTGGATAAAATAATGGCCCTATATAAGAATCCAACAGCTAAGATACGGGCGAACGGGGATTTATCAGATATAATCCCCATAACAAACGGAACCCGCCAGGGCTGCCCGCTATCCCCAATACTGTATACATTGGTGATGGAGCATTTATTAATAGCGATTAGGAAAAATCTAGATATACAGGGGATCAAAGCAGGAGATAAAGAATATAAAATGTCTGTATATGCAGACGATATCTTAATGTACATCACAAACCCACTGATATCAATACCAAACCTGATAGCAGAATTTAATCGATTTGGTACACTAAGCAATTTTAAAGTAAACTATAGTAAATCCGAAGCCTTAAATATTAATCTATCAAGGGATATGGTAGAACTCCTTAAAAAAGACTTCTCATTTAAATGGCAAGAGAACACAATTAAATATCTGGGTATCTATATCCCTACTGATTTAGATAAGTTACAGGAGTATAACTATGTCCCAATGGTGCAGAGAATTGCGAGAACGTTACAAAACTATGAAAAGGGAATGTTCTCCTGGATAGGTAGAATAAACATAGTAAAGATGGATATACTACCCAAAATATTATATGTTCTTCAGACAATACCCATTTTTCCCTCAACGAATAATATGGATAAATTGCACAGACTAATAGGAAAATTCATCTGGGGAGGCAAGACACCCAGAATTAAAAGGACGGTGTTAAATAAAACAAAAGAAGACGGGGGCCTCGCTCTCCCGGATATAGATATATACCTTAGGGCAATAATGATAACCAGAATAGTAGACTGGTTCCATAACAGAGATAATAAACAATGGGTAAAGCTAGAAGAGGATATTACAACTCTTAAGCTAAAGTCCCTTCCTTGGATTAAGAAAGCACAAAGACCACCGGAGAGAGAGATGCCCTCCCTAGTGGTAGTAACATTAAAAGCATGGGATAATATGATAAAAAAAGGGAGTGGATCTACCTACAGAGGTCCAATGACCCCGCTATTTAGCAATCCAGAATTCCCACTGGCACTCAAAGCTAAAACGTTCCTTAAATGGAAAAGAAACGGGGACACTAGAATAATAGAAACGATGGAAGAAAATAAACTGCTCCCATTAGAAAAAATAGGGATAGAACATAAAAATAAATGGATGCAATATGGCCTGCTCCGGCGGTATATAGAATCCCTAACAAAAGAATCCATAATAGATAGACCTATGACAAACCTAGAAAAGATCTTTGTGCAAGAATCAAGACCCACCCATGTCCTATCTAAAATTTATAAATATTTAATCTCAGAAAACAATAGACAAATATTACCATATGTAAAAAAATGGGAAGCAGAGATTGGAATAGAATTTCCTAGAGAAATATGGGGAAAAGCATTTATAGCGACCCATAAACTCTCAATATCGGCTAAACATCAAGAAAGAAACTATAAAATCTTAGCCAGATGGTATAGATGCCCTATAGATTTACATAAAATGAACCCAGATAACACAGACAGGTGCTGGAGGTGTCACTTAACCCAAGGCACAATGTCACATATTTGGTACTATTGCTCAGAAATCCAACCATTCTGGCAAAAAATATTCGAAATTTTTAGAACACTGACCGGGATAAAAATATATCCAGAAATACAAGTAGCAATTTTATCTATGATTCCAGGTTCAATAAAAAAGATTAAAAAGGGAATTCTGAAATATTTTTTGACAGCAGCACGAACGGTAATAGCAAGAAAATGGAAAAACACACAAGCACCGTCTATTGCAGAATGGGAATGTGAGATGACGGAGATGCGTACCCTGGAGGAAAGAATGATAATAGAAGAAAGGGTAAAAATACCAAAACAAAGTATTTGGACTAGATGGGAAGAGTTTAGAGCCTCTTCAATACTCTTGAGGACAATATAGAAATAGTAAAGAACATAATATTTTTTTTTTTTTTTTTTTAATTATTTTTTTTTTTTTTTTTCTCAGTAAGAATGTGTATGAAAGAGGGGAGATGGGTAGGTAAATAGGTTTTAAGTATAGGGTGTACATCCCTGACTCAAAAATACGAAGAATTAAAATATAAAAGAAATTTTGAATGATGTTCTGATAAATAATGGAAAAACTGCTTTATCATACGGATGTATATAAGTTTGTTAAATGTATTTTTGAAAATGTTTTGATAAATAAAAATTGTTAAATTAAAGACATGCAGGCATCTTATTTGTCTCCTGTCGAAATAGGTTCTAATGTAAGAAAGTTAATTTTGGACTTTATATTGGAAGCTCATTGCAGCCAGGGACTGATGTTAATGTTTATTAGCACTAATCATGCCCAGGGACTTGGACATTTCAAATTTTAGGGTTTACACTGCACAGGTACATATGCTTAGAAAACTGTTGCTTTGTTTATGTGGATGCAAATGGACTTTGATCTTTGTCCTGTAGTTGGAGATTTGATGCACATAGCCAAGGCTAAGGCTGGCCATACACTATTCAATTCTCCTGTTCAACATTCCTTTAGATTTACCAAAACCATATAATATGAGGTGAAACCTAAACCTTTTCAATGTGTATGCAATCAGGCAGGCCCTTGCACTACATAGTTGAAGGTAAATCTAAAGAAAATTGAATAAGAAAATTGTATGGTGTATGGCCAACTTAACACAGTTGCAAATCCTATTATGTGTTCCTGCTCATCAGGTGCAATCACTTTAGACATACATGAAGAGACAGATTGAAAAATACTGGTGGGCGTGTACTTCTTGGGTGTGTCAGTGTGTTAACAATACAACCTCTCTTATATAAAGGCCTGCAGTAGGGGGGTTCGTTTGGCCTGAGAAGGTCAGGTTTTTTGTTGTGAGGGAGAAGGAATGATATTGGGAGATTTGATGAAATTCTTGTGCATTTTTTCAATCAAAAGTGGGTTTATGTGGCCATGCTGTCAATGATATGTGTGTATTGTTCCTGTCTGATCATGCAAACATCGTTTGGAAGCATCTGCTGACCTACTCTTTTTTTTTTTTTTTAATCTCGTTTAATCGTGTACACCGAAATGCAGCTTCCAGCAGAACATGGTCACCATTGTATGTATGTGTGGATTGTGGGCTGGTGGTGGGTGTTTTGAATAAGTCTTTTGCAATATTATGTTGGAATGCTTTGTAAGAATGACTGTTAAGTATGTTTCTATAATCTTTCAGATAATGTGATGTGTTGCCCGTTATACACTGAAATTAAAGCTGTGTCCACTCTAAGGTTTTGTCTAATTTTAGATTGTAAGCTCCTATGAGCAGGGCCCTTAAAATTCCGTTGCTAAATGTAGTACCATATATCCTGTCCAAATTTTTTTTGAAGCTAGTAAATGTAAATTTATTTTTTTTCTGCTGGTAAAATAAAAGTACATTGAGCTTTTGTTGTGGTGTGTGTGTGTGTGTGTGTGTGTGGTTTATTTTTTTTTTATTTTTTCATTTTTTTCCTTCTACTTTTCTTTCTTTAGTTTTTGTGGGTGGTGGTTTTGGGAAAGTGCAATATCTCTTATATTTTATTTCAATATGTATTTGTGCACCAAAAAACTAATCTCTTTGCCCTGCTTCACATGCTACTTTGAAATTGCGCTACTTCACTTGAAGTAGCACGATTTCAAAGTAGCAAGGTCAGCGTGATTTCAGGTGGCTTCATACACATGTCTATTGAAGTTGCACCTGAAATCGGCAAAAGTAGTGCAGGAACTACTTTAGCAAATTGATGCTGTGCAACAAAAAAAATGTTGCATCAATTGGAACAGTGCCATTGCCAATAGTCATGCGATTTGATCTCTCAAATTGCATGACCAATCGCTCCAATGTAAACCTAGGCTTCTGCACAACTGCAAGTTATATATAAAGATTCCACCTTTTATCACTAACAGCTGTGGAGAATTGCAGGTAATGAATTCAGCTGGTGGATAGGCAGTGTTTGAATGTGTCAGCTCTGGTTCACATTGGTGTGATTTGACATGTCAAATCTGTGGCAATTGCACTGTTCTAATTGGTGCGATTTGTATTGATATTGGTGCAGAAACCTGCACTGATGTCTCTGATGTTGCCCCCACAGTCGGGATTGACATGCAGGAATGAAATTGTGTGATTTCAGCTGAACGATTTCCTCCCTCTGTCAGTGTGAACCAGGGCTCAAACTGGGCCTTTTGCCTTTGTAATTCACCTGCTGCTAACCCAGGGACACCATTTCTTAGCAAACTCCCTTAAGTTTACCTTCAAATATATGTAGAAATACAGATTTGCATATCTGAAAATAAAAAAATACTAATCATGGTTGAGATCAAATATTCGCAGCGGCAATCAAAAGCGTGGTTTCACCTTCTGACCTGGAAATTAGTCATTGTATGCACCCGGAAGTTCCTGTGCTGGTCAGGATCTCCATCTAGGTGGACATGGCAAGGTCTCTTTAGCAGAGAGGAGGTGCTGCTTATTGGCCGGGTAAGTGTAGGATATGTACTTGTACTTAATCAATGCGGGGGTGGATGTCATAGTTAGATTTGGTGTGGGTGGGGTTCATTGATTTGTTTGGCATCACCACACATTTGCTTCCGTCCCATGTGCACACATCACTTCCTGCATTTGTTCTGCTGATGTAAATCAGTAAGGACTATGCAAGTATAAATGAGAGCTCTTTTTATTAAAATATATATGACTTGTTTCACAGCTGGGCGAATTTTCCAGCAAATTTGGACCTTTGAGTTGCATGTCAAGTTGTACCCCATGATTCTCAATGACAACCATTCATATCTGTGCTACTTTAAGTCGCACCAACTTCAAAGTAGTCCCTGTACTACTTTGGTGTGACTTGAGGTATATCGGGTACAATATTACACAGGAATTCCCAGAAGTTGGGGCCAAGTTGCAGCGGCAAAGTGGCAGCAAAATAGTGTGACTTTCAGGCCGCAGCAGTTTGAATGAGATTCAAGGATAACACCTTTGAATTTGGCCCTATTGTCACTTGTGCATCCTGAAGGTGTAGCAAATTCGTCCCTGCACTACCTTGGTTTGACTTTAATGCAATTTGAGGTCCATACACCACAAGATTACACAGACATTGCTTCAAGTCCTGACAAATCTGTGCAATTTTAAGGTCGCACAAGTGCAAATGGGGCCTTATTCAAAGGTGTTATCAATTAATCGCATTAGGTTACTTTCACACATGGGTGACTTTTCATGGAGCTTTGGACCTCAGAGTCACATGAAAAGTTGTCCCCCTTGATTTCCATGCATATTTATTAGAGCTGCACGATTAATCGTCATCGTGATTTTTTTCCCCTTTACGATCTTGAAAAAAGAGTTTCACGATTCTTGCTATGCAAAGAACTCTCTCTGCTCTTCTGAAGCCAGTCGAAAAACCAGGAAGTCTGCCAAGAATTAGAACATTCTTTATCAGTGAACATAACTAGAAACCTTGTAACAATTTGTCAATTAAATAGAATTCTGTGTAAGTGAGGAAAGTTTAACTACTTAAACACTAAACATTTTTCTGACATTTGTTGGTTTCAGGTTAAAATCATTTTTTTTTTGCTAGAAAATTACTTAAAACCCCCCAACATTATATATATATATATTTTTTTAGTAGAGACCCTAGAGAATAAAATGGTGGTTGTTACAATATTTTATGTCACACTGTATTTGCGCCTTTCAAATGCAATTTTTTTTTTTGGAAAAAAGTACTTTAATGAATTAAAAAAAAAGAAAAGTTCTATTGTGAAAAAAAAAAAAAAGAAAAGTTAGCCCAATTTTTTGTGGGATAATGTGAAAGATTTTACGTCGCGAGAATCGTGATCTTTTTATTCTAAGCAAAAAAATTGTGATTCTCATTTTGGCCAGAACCGTGCAGCTCTAATATCTATGCAACTTCACCCATGTTCACATAGGTCTGAATTGACATGTCAAATTGTAGGCCAAATCGGCGCCTATTGATGGCAATGGAACTGTCCGAATTGGTGCGACGCCACAACGATTCCCAAAAGTAGTTCCTGCACTACTTTGGGCGACTTCAGGGGGCGATTTCTTACCTCCCAACTTTTTGAGATGGGTATAAGGGACACCTATTAGCAAAAGTAGGTAGGCATAGGACACCTTCTTAACCACTTCAGCCCCGGAAGGATTTACCCCCTTCCTGACCAGAGCACTTTTTACAATTCGGCACTGCGTCGCTTTAACTGCTAATTGCGCGGTCATGCAATGCTGTACCCAAACGAAATTTGCGTCCTTTTCTTCCCACAAATAGAGCTTTCTTTTGATGGTATTTGATCACCTCTGCCGTTTTTATTTTTTGCGCTATACACGGAAAAAGACCGAAAATTTTGAAAAAAAATGATATTTTCTACTTTTTGTTCTAAAAAAAATCCAATAAACTCAATTTTAGTCATACATTTAGGCCAAAATGTATTCGGCCACATGTCTTTGGTAAAAAAAATGTCAATAAGTGTATATTTATTGGTTTGCGCAAAAGTTATAGCGTCTACAAACTAGGGTACATTTTCTGGAATTTACACAGCCTTTAATTTATGACTGCCTATGTCGATTCTTGAGGTGCTAAAATGGCAGGGCAGTACAAAACCCCCACAAATGACCCCATTTTGGAAAGTAGACACCCCAAGGAATTTGCTGAGAGGCATGTTGAGCCCATTGAATATTCATTTTTTTTGTCCCAAGTGATTGAATAATGACAAAAAAAAAAAAAAAAAAAAAAAAATTACAAAAAGTTGTCACTAAATGATATATTGCTCACACAGGCCATGGGCATATGTGGAATTGCACCCCAAAATACATTTAGCTGCTTCTCCTGAGTACGGGGATACCACATGTGTGGGACTTTTTGGGAGCCTAGCCGCGTACGGGGCCCCGAAAACCAAGCACCGCCTTCAGGATTTCTAAGGGCGTACATTTTTGATTTTACTCCTCACTACCTATCACGGTTTTGAAGGCCATAAAATGCCCAGATGACATAAACCCCCCCCAAATGACCCCATTTTGGAACGTAGACACCCCAAGCTATTTGCTTTGAGGCATGTTGAGTCCATGGAATGTTTTATATTTTGACACAAGTTGCGGGAAAGTGACAATTTTTTTTTTTTTTTTTTTTTTTTTGCACAAAGTTGTCACTAAATGATATATTGCTCACACAGGCCATGGGCATATGTGGAATTGCACCCCAAAATACATTTAGCTGCTTCTCCTGAGTACGGGGATACCACATGTGTGGGACTTTTTAGGAGCCTAGCCGCGTACGGGACCCCGAAAACCAAGCACTGCCTTCAGGATTTCTAAGGGCGTACATTTTTGATTTTACTCCTCACTGCCTATCACAGTTTCGGAGGCCATGGAATGCCCAGGTGGCACAAACCCCCCCCAAATGACCCCATTTTGGAAAGTAGACACCCCAAGCTATTTGCTGAGAGGCATGGTGAGTATTTTGCAGCTCTCATTTGTTTTTGAAAATAAAGAAAGACGAGAAAAAAAAATTTTTTTTTTCTTTTTTCAATTTTCAAAACTTTGTGACAAAAAGTGAGGTCTGCAAAATACTCACTATACCTCTCATCAAATAGCTTGGGGTGTCTACTTTCCAAAATGGGGTCATTTGGGGTTTTTTTTTGCCACCTGGGCATTCCATGGCCCCCGAAACTGTGATAGGCGGTGAAGAGTGAAATCAAAAATTTACGGCCTTAGAAAGCCTGAAGGCGGTGCTTGGTTTTCGGGGTCCCGTACGCGGCTAGGCTCCCAAAAAGTCTCACACATGTGGTATCCCCGTACTCAGGAGAAGCAGCAGAATGTATTTTGGGGTGTAATTTCACATATTCCCATGGCATGTTTGAGCAATATATCATTTAGTGACAACTTTGCGCAAAAAAAAATAAAAAAAATAAAAAATTGTCTCTTTCCCGCAACTTGTGTCACAATATAAATTATTCCATGGACTCAACATGACTCTCAGCAAATAGCTTGGGGTGTCTACTTTCCAAAATGGGGTCATTTGGGGGGGGTTTGAACTGTCCTGGCATTTTATGCACAACATCTAGAAGCTTATGTCACACATCACCCACTCTTCTAACCACTTGAAGACAAAGCCCTTTCTGACACTTATTGTTTACATAAAAAAATAATTTTTTTTTGCAAGAAAATTACTTTGAACCCCCAAACATTATATATTTTTTTTAAAGCAAATGTCCTACAGATTAAAATGGTGGGTGTTTCATTTTTTTTTTTCACACAGTATTTGCGCAGCGATTTTTCAAACGCATTTTTTGGGGAAAAAACACACTTTTTTACATTTTAATGCACTAAAACACACTATATTGCCCAAATGTTTGATGAGATAAAAAAGATGATCTTAGGCCGAGTACATAGATACCAAACATGACATGCTTTAAAATTGCGCACAAACGTGCAGTGGCGACAAACTAAATACATTTTTAAAAGCCTTTAAAAGCCTTTACAGGTTACCACTTTAGATTTACAGAGGAGGTCTACTGCTAAAATTACTGCCCTCGATCTGACCTTCGCGGCGATACCTCACATGCATGGTGCAATTGCTGTTTACATTTGACGCCAGACCAACGCTTGCGTTCACCTTAGCGCGAGAGCAGGGGGGACAGGGGTGCTTTTTTTTTTTTTTTTTTTTTTTTTCTTTATTATTATTATTTTTTTATCTTATTTTTAAACTGTTCCTTTCATTTTTTTTTTTTTTTAAATCATTTTTATTGTTATCTCAGGGAATGTAAATATCCCCTATGATAGCAATAGGTAGTGACAGGTACTCTTTTTTGCAAAAATTGGGGTCTATTAGACCCTAGATTTCTCCTCTGCCCTCAAAGCATCTGATCACACCAAGATCGGTGTGATAAAATGCTTTCCCAATTTCCCAATGGCGCTGTTTACATCCGGCGAAATCTACGTCATAAAATGCTCGTAGCTTCCGGTTTCTTAGGTCATAGAGATGTTTGGAGCCACTCTGGTCTCTGATCAGCTCTATGGTCAGCTGGCTGAATCACCGGCTGCATTTTCAGGTTCCCTGTTGAGACAGGAGAGCCAGAGAAAAACACGGAAGATGTTGGGGGGGGGGGGCATTCCCTCCCACTGCTTGTAAAAGCAGTCTAGAGGCTAATTAGCCACTAGGATTGCTTTTACATGAAAGCCGACCGCTGGCTGAAAAGAATGATACCAAGATGATACCTAAACCTGCAGGCATCATTCTGGTATAACCACTCAAAGTCGTGAATGGCATACCTGAAGACAAAAAAATGGTTAACAATAAAGCACAGTAAACGGTAAGGTATAAAAAAATTGCATACCTGAAAAGCAAACATGATAAAACATAATAACAATAACAATAACAATAAAACATTGCAGAATAGAATACAGTAAAAAAGAGCAGAACAATAGAGAGAGAATAGAGAGAGAGAGAACAATAAAACGACAACTATTTTTATTTTATATTTTTGTTTGTGTTTTTTTTTTTTTACACTTTTTTTTGTAACTAACTATAATAACTGTAACCGGTTCCAGGTTCGGGTCTCTCAAAATGCGATGGCATCTTGGGAGACCCTGTGAAAGTGTGCCTAGTCTGTGCAATGTTGTACCCTACGCTAATACTCAACTAGTGCATGGTAGCGTTCAAAACATTCACCAATGCAAAGACCAGGATTGTCAGGACAGGAGGGACAATAATAGCGGGTGTCACGGCTATATCCGCGCTTGCTGCAGACACAACATATTTTTTGGGGGGTTCGCTGGGTAGGGGTACTCGGGAGGACATAAAGAAAATGCCTCTCATGCAGCCGACTGCATTTGGTTGGGGATGTGAATGGGGGAAGTACGGGCGCTGCAGAAGCGGTGGGTTCCCAATTAGGATTGGCGAATGCAGCAGGAAGGGCACTATGGGCATGACGGGCCTGTGTTTGTCTTTTTGGTGGCAGCGGGACACTACTTGTGCTTGCCACCTCACCAGCTTGAACTGCACTTATGGGACTCGCCACGTCACCAAGTGTTACTGCAGTGCTGGTTTGACTACGACCGGGGTGACAGTGATCGATCGATACTGCACTTGGGTGGGCTGGGCCGGGCCGGGCGGAGGGGCAAAACGCAGGTGCTAGCAGGTATCTGGGCTGATCCCGCTAACACTGCGTTTTTGGGAACCCTAAACTGCTGGGGACGCTAGTATAGATCTGATCGGATCAGATATTGATCTGTTCAGATACTATACCACTAAGGGAGGCGTATGCTGCGTGCGTGGGTGTTAGCGGTACTGGCGCTAATCTGACGCTGCCTGGGGCTGGTGCTTGCCAGTTCACCAAAATGCTACCAAAAAAACTGTTAGCGATCGCAGGGATCAGGCCTGACTCTGCGAACGCTGCAGTTATGCGTTTAGTGTTTTGTAAGTGACAGTGATCGATCGATACTGCACTTGGGTGGGCTGGGCTCGCCTGGGCGGAGGGGCAAAACGCAGGTGCTAGCAGGTATCTGGGCTGATCCCGCTAACACTGCGTTTTTGGGAACCCTAAACTGCTGGGGACGCTAGTATAGATCTGATCGGATCAGATATTGATCCGATCAGATACTATACCACTAAGGGAGGTGTATGGTGCGTGTACGGTGCGTGCGTGGGTGTTCGCGGTACTGGCGCTAATCTGACGCTGCCTGGGGCAACGCATATCACCGCCGGGCGATCAGGGGGCTAAACCTTTATTCGGTAATAAACGGCGGGTGCCCTGACACTATAAAAAATAAACTAACTAACCAGCGTCACCCGTAACAGTTATACGGTGATCAGTGGTGAAAGGGTTAACTAGGGGGCAATCAAGGGGTTAAAACATTTATTAGATAGTATATGGGGGTCCCTGTCGCTATAAAACACTGACGGCGAACCTAAATATTTACGTCCCTAACTAGCGTCACCAGTGACACTAATACAGCGATCAGAAAAATGATCGCTTAGCGACACTGGCGACAGGGGGTGATCAAGGGGTTAAAACTTTATTAGGGGGGGTACTGGCGCTAATCTGACGCTGCCTGGGGCGACGCATATCACCGCCGGGCGATTAGGGGGCTAAACCTTTATTCGGTAATAAACGGCGGGTGCCCTGACACTATAAAAAATAAACGAACTAACCAGCGTCACCCGTAACGGTTATACGGTGATCAGTGGTGAAAGGGTTAACTAGGGGGCAATCAAGGGGTTAAAACATTTATTAGATAGTATATGGGGGTCCCTGTCGCTATAAAACACTGACGGCGAACCTAAATATTTACGTCCCTAACTACCGTCACCAGCGACACTAATACAGCGATCAGAAAAATGATCTCTTAGCGACACTGGTGAGGGGGGGTGATCAAGGGGTTAAAACTTTATTAGGGGGGGTAAGGGGGGTACCCTAGACCTACAGGGGGGTTACAGTAACTGTCCTAACACTGCTAACTGTCACAAACTGACACTATGCAGTAATCAGGAAAAAAAAAAAAAAAAAAAAAAAAAAACCTGCTTGGTGTCAGTTTGTGACAGGGGGGGGGTGATTGGGGGGGGATCGGGGGGCGATCGGGGGGGGATCGGGGGTGTAATGTATGCCTGGCATGTTCTACTGTGTGTGTTTGTGTTGTGCACTTACTTACATGTCATCTCTCCTCGGCGCTGGAACGGAAACTGACAGCCGAGGAGAGATGACATCACATCCTCTGCCTCTGTGTACTATACAGAGGCAGGGGATGTTTGTCAGTGGCTGGGAGCGATCGCGAGGGGGGGGCCACGATCGGATGGTCTCCCCCTCGTCTCTCATCGCTCCCAACCAAATGCCGACCGCAGCTGGCACCGGGGGGGGGTCCGATCGGACCCCCCACCCGCGGGAAGGCAATCACGTTTCAGGTACGTGATTTTGCCTGCCCGTGCCGCTCTGCTCACGTATATAGGCGTGAGGCGGTCGGCAAGTGGTTAAAAGGAGAACAGTTGGGACCTATGTGATTTCACTAGACATCTGTGCAGGAAAGTGCACTGATGTCTCTGAAATCGCTGACAAAGTCGGGCTGAGTCACACTTGTGCGACTTTGGACATCAGAGTCGTATGACAAGTCATACCACATGATTTTTAATGTGTACCATTCATATCTGTTCAACTTCAAGTAACACTGACTTCAACGTAGTCCCTGTACTACTTTGGTCTGACTTTGATGCGAGTTGAGGTCCATAGACCTCAAGTTTACACAGGCATTCCCTGGAATTGCGGCAAAATTGCTGATGCAAAATCATGGGAAAGTTGCGTGTCTTTCCCTGTGACTCCTGTGTCCATAGACCTCAAGATTACATAAGCATTGCTTAAAGTCACATTAAAATCTCGCAACTTTCAGGTCGCACAAGTGTGAAAGGTGCCTAAGTCACTGTGCTGAGTACTATTTTATACCTAGAATATAAAGTAGTCCCACCATTAAACACTAGTAAACATATGTTCTCAATATAATTGTGCTCAAATGGCTGAAAATCACACAGATGGTATCACCTACTGAAAGCTTGCATTGTACTCAGCAGCATATGCTGAAAAGAGGCAAATGCCTATTAGCCAATGCCACATCGGCACGAGCATGGTTGTTACTATAATATTAATGCCTGAAATGCAAAACATTATTGTATTGAATCAAACATTAGTAAATGTATTTTCTCTGTAGGGTATACCCTGCTGCCCCCAAAAGTTCAAGCCATGAATTCAAATCCCACTGACAGCATCACCTCCCAGAAGTGTGCATTGTACTCAGAAGCATAATTAGGCAAAGCACATCAGCTTGCTTTATTCCATATTTTAACTCTTCAAATGCATGCAATGGTATGTACTTATTCAATAATATGGTATGGAATTCCAAAATTCAAGGAAAAAAATGTCGTAGGGTCTCCCCAGTACATACCAGGCCCTTCGGTATGGACTTTAAGGGGAACCCCACACCAAAATGTAAAATAAATTTGATGTGGGGCCCCCAAAATCCATACCAGACCCTTACCTGAGCATGCAGTCTGGAGGTCAGGATAGGGGGGGACGAGTGAGCACCCTCCCCTTCTGAACCTTACCAGGCCACATGCCCCAAAGCACCTTTTCCCCATGTTGATGGGGACAAGGGCCTCTTCCCGACAACACTGGTCGGTGGTTGTCGGTCTGCAGGCAGGGGGTTTATCAGAATCTGGAAGCCCCCTTTAACAAGGGGGCTCCCAGATCCTGCCCCCTATGTGAATAGGTATGGGGTACATTTTACCCCTACCCATTCACCAAAAAAAGCAGTGAAATGTAAAAAAATTAATAGCCGGTTTTTGACAAGTCCTTTATTGTAGAATAGCTCCGAGCTGTCTTCTTCCCTGAGCCATCTTCTCCAGACACTGTCTCTCCCTCCTCCATCTTCTCCCCGAGCTGTATTCTCCCAGAGCCGTCTCTCCTGCCGCCGCCATCTGCTGTGTTCTTCCGCACCGCTGGTTACCCGCTAATAAAAAAAAGCTGCTCTTCTTCCATGGTGGTCTTCCTCCGCTGTATTGTCACCCACTGTGTGGCGTCTCTTACATAGCCATGGAGCGGACTCTCCGGGTGACATTATCGGATGGCCACAGAAGACCGCCACAAGAAGAGCGGCTTTTTTTTTTATTAGTGGGTAACCGGCTGCGCTGAAGAACACATCAGCGGGAGAAGATGGTGGCAGCAGGAGAGACAGCTCAGGGAGAAGAAACATCAAACACTAGTGAATGTATTTTCTATGTATTTTCTATGTATGACTGTGCTACACCCAATAGGCTAGCGGTCAGCACTTCTACCTTGAAGAACTCATGGGTTCAAATCCCAATACTAAAAGATTGAATTGGTGAAAAAAAAGCAAATGACTATTAGCCAAAGCAGCATATGCTGAAATTAGGTGAATGCCAATTAGCCAATGCACTTTAAATTTGGCTGATTCTATTATATTAACTCTTCAAATGCATGCAATAATATGTAAGTATTCAATACTATTATGGTGTGAAATTCCAAACATCACACACTAACTAATGGGCAGATTACATTTTTTTGTTTTTTCATTTTAATTCGCTTGTGCACTGAAAAAATAAACACAGCTGGGGGATGGTAGGTTGGCTGGTATTTGAACTTGTACCATGAGTGCTGTGGAGACATCTGAGCAGACTACTAAGCCATTGTGCTAAGTATGAGACCTGCATAATAGTGTAGTATGATTAAAGAATGAATATAAATAATTACCGCTTTATAGTCACCTAAATTAAAAAATAAAAAACAACATACAACAAATAGATAACCTAAATGTTTAATACATGTAACATTACAGAATAGCAGACATTACTATGTAATAATCATTCATAACTGCATTAGTTAGCAAAAGAAGGAAAAACTAGGAATACTAATTGCAACATACATCAATAGATGCACACGAGGTAGAGCACATCTCACATAAAAATGTTTCTTTCACATACATGGATCATGATTACAGTGCAGTACTATATAACAACTTGGTAGGAATTGGCATTTGCATATACGCGGAAGCGCTAATAAGCGCCAGCTTAGAATTTACTAACATGTGTTTTTCACTAATAGCGCTAGTTTTTCATTCGCACATTCGCCTGTTGAAATTTTATTTGGCTAAAATGGTCACTGGTTCGTATTCCCAACCACACCACAAGACTACCTGCCTGGAGTTTGCATGTTCTCCCTGTACCTGCGTGGGTTTCCTCCGGGTACTCCGGTTTCCTCCCACACTCCAAAGACATGCTGGTAGGTTAATTGGCTTCTGTCTAAATTGGCCCTAGTATATGAATGTGAGTTAGGGACCTTAGATTGTAAGCTCCTTGAGGGTAGGGGCCCATATTAGTGTATAATGTATATGTAAAGCACTGCGAAAATTGACGGCACTATAGAAGTACCTTAAAGCGGAGTTCCACACAAAAATGGAACTTCCGCTTTTTGGAACCCTCCCCCCCTCCGGTGTCACATTTGGCACCTTTCAGGGGGGAGGGGGGTGCAGATACCTGTCTAAGACAGGTATTTGCACCCACTTCCGGCATAGACTCCCATGGGAGTCTATGCCTCTTCCCGTCCCGACCGCGCTGTCTGCTGGGAACACACAGCTCCCAGGAGAGAGCGGCGACTACTAGGGACGCACAGCGCGACTCGCGCATGCGCAGTAGGGAACCGGGAAGTGAAGCCGCAATGCTTCACTTCCTGATTCCCTCACCTAGGATGGTGGCGGCAGCTGCCGAGAACCGAGCGGGTTCTCGGCGTCCCCTGCCGACATCGCTGGACCCTGGGACAGGTAAGTGGCCATGTATTAAAAGTCAGCAGCTGCAGTATTTGTAGCTGCTGGCTTTTAATATTTATTTTTTTTGGCGGTGTGGGTGAACCCCCGCTTTAAATAAAAATAAATAAGTCTTCACTAATATTATGGTGTGAATCTCCAAAACACCATACACTAGCTAACAAGCAGTTTACATTTGATAAAATTTATTGTATGGTATATAAACCATCAAACACTAGTAAAAGTATTTTGTATATATAAAATTGTGCTCAGCCCAATAGGCTAGCAGTTAGCACCTCTACCTTCAAACATTCAGGTATTGAAAGACTCATGGGTTCAAATCCCACAGAAGAATCCTAAAAGATTACTATTGGTGGAGAAAAGGAGAATTACAGTTAGCCAATTAGCCAAAGCAGCATACAGTGAATGCCAAGTAGCCTTTAATGTGGTTGATATTATTGTATTAACTCTTCAAATGCTTGCAATGGTATGTAAGTATTCACTAATATTATGGTGTGAATCTCCAAACACCACACACTAGCCAACAAGCAGTTTACATTTGATAAACTTTATTGTATAGTATATAACACATCAAACACATCAAACACTAGTAAAAGTATTTTGTATGTATAATTGTGTTCAGCCCAATAGGCTAGCAGTTAGCACCTCTACCTTCAAACATTCAGGTATTGAAAGACTCATGGGTTCAAATCCCACAGAA
The DNA here is from genome assembly GCA_037952835.1 of Lithobates septentrionalis. NCBI lineage: Eukaryota > Metazoa > Chordata > Amphibia > Anura > Ranidae > Lithobates > Lithobates septentrionalis. The sequence goes on along the minus strand of JBBDGP010000713.1, from coordinate 1,032,275 downwards.
AAATCCTAAAAGCTTGCATTGGTGGGAAAAGGAGAATGCCAATTAGCCAAAGCAACACAAATATACGTGTATATATATTTACTGAAAATAGGTGATTGCCAAGTAGCCAATGCAGTTTAATGTGAAAGTTTTTATTGTATTAACCCTTTAAATGCATGCAATGGTATGTAAGTATTCAATTATATTATGATGTGACATTCCAAACACCACACACTAGCTAAAGGGCAGTTTACATTTCTTTGTTTGTTTATTTTAATTCACTTGTGCACTGAAAAAATAAACACAGCTGGTGGATGGTAGGTTGGCTGTTGTTTGAACTCATACCATGAGTGGTGTGGAGATATCCAAGCAGACCATTAAGCCATTGTGCTAAGTACAAGACCTGCATAATAGTGTAGTATTATTAAAGAATGAACATAAATAAATCTTGCTTTATAGTCAACTAAATTAATAAATAATAAATCAAAAACATGAAAAAAACAACCTACAACAAATAGGTAACCTAAATGATTAATACATGTAACTTTACAGAATAGCAGACATTACTATGTAATAATCATTCAGAACTGCATTTCTTAGCAAAAGAAGGAAAAAAAAACTAGGAATACTAATTGCAATATAAATCAATAGATGCACGGGAACTAGAGCACATCTCTGATAAAAAATGTTTCTTTCACATACATGGATCATGGCTACAGTACAGTGCAATATAACAACTTGATAAGAATTGGCATTTGTATATACGCGGAAGCGCTAATTAGCGGCAATTTAGAATTTGCAAACGTTTGTTCTCCGCTTATATCGCTGATTTTCATGCGCAAATTCGCCGTTTTGTTTCCATTTGGCTAAAATGGGCTCTATTATTTGCCATAGTGCCTAGTACTTCCTGGAGTTATAGTAAATGACCCCCACTGCCTGCCAAATATAACCTGTTGTATAAATTTTGCTATTCTGTAACTGATGCCATGCCATAACTGCAGCAGAGTATTTACTAACATAGTGGTGAAACCATGGCTCAATCGCCTTTTTTTACAGCTCCCCCACGCCCATGTAAACAAAGCCTTACAGTGTAGGACTGCAGCTCCTGCATTTTAACCTGATGACATTGCTGCTGCAAACACTGCAAGCGCTTTCATGGCCATTTGACAAGCTTTCCTAATGCTTTTTCAATGCTTCAAAAACACTAAAGGCATGTTAATGAGCATGGCATCATTCTCTATAATCAACACGCATGTGAACAAGCCCTAAAGCCTCGTACACACTATTCGACTTACTGCAGATTTTTGTCTTCAGATTTACCAAAACCAGTTAATAGGAGGTCAAACCTTAACAAGACAAAAATCTGCAGAAAATCTAATAGTGTGTATGGGGCTTAAGAGTGCCTTAAACAACAACAATCATCTAACCTGTGCATTGCGCAGGGCCCTCGACGGGAAGGGTAGATTTTTTTACATTTCCCTGGTGCGATTGTGTGCAAGGAGGTGAGGAATAATATTAGGAAAACTGATTTTAACTACTTCCCACCCGGCCAATGTACATAAACGGCCGGGTGGGCGCTCTCTCCTTCTGAGTGGACGTTCAGGAACGTCCCTCAGAAGGAGCGGGATCGCGCGCGCGCGTGCCCGCGCAGCGGCGCGATCCCGATGCGCTCGTGTCCCCCGGACACGGCGCATCTCGGATCGGCAGGAGGGCTCTGTGATTGGCCCTCCTGATCACATGACGGCCGTGTCCAATCACAGCCGTCATGTGATGTAAACACAGCCGGTTGCTAGGCGATCAGCTCTCCTCTCCTCACACGGAAGTTGTCGCTGAGGAGGAGAGGAGAGGGGATCGCTGCAGCCGGCTGATGATCAGTGAGTATGAGCTGTTTTTTACAGCTTTTTACTCACTGATCACCAACCTAGTGTCAACACACATGTAAATACATACATGTAAAACACACACATGTCCCCACATAATGTAAAACACACACACATGTCCCCACATAATGTAAAACACACATGTCCCCAAAACACATGTCCCCAAATAATAAAAAAAGCTGTCCCCCACATATGTCACACTAAAATCACATGTCCCAATGGTAATCTGCACACATATGTACGTGATCACCTGCACACATCTGTACATGATCATTTGCGTACATATGTCCGTGATCACACAAACCAATTATTATACACTTAACAGGATTTTTTTTATCAAAAACATGTAGCAGAATACATTTTGGCTTAAATTTATGACAAAATTCGATTTTACTGGATTTCTTTTAAAACAGAAAAAAGAAAATATTGTTTTTTTTCCAAATTTCCACTATTTTTGCGCTTATATCGCAAAAAAAAAAAAATGGAGTCGTGAATAAATACCACCAAAAGAAAGCTCTATTTGTGCGAACAAAATGATAAAAATTTTATTTGGGTACAGTGTAGCATGACCGAGTAATTGTCATTAAAAGTGCGAGAGCGCTGAAAGCTGAAAATTGGTCTGGGAAGGAAGGGGGCGAAAGTGCCTAGTATTGAGGTGGTTAAGAAGGTGAAGGTCCGCTTTAAGCAGAGTTTTTTCAGAAAGGTATCAGCTGTGGCAATTTAACAACTTCCCGACCGTGCTATAGCAGAAGGATGGCTACAGCGCGGCTGGCCAGTTCTGAAAGGGTGTCATATGATGTCCTCCTGTGATTACGCCTACTGCCATAGGACACAGCTGATCACAGATCAGTGTAAAGGGCCAATCACAACGTGATCAGCTGTGTCCAATCACAGCTGATCACAATGTAAACACAAGCCAGTTATCTTCATTCCTTTCCTCACTCTGACAGCATGAGGAGAGGTTAGCCAATAACCGGCTTATGTGAAAGGAAAATCTACACTGATAATCAGGACACTGATTATCAGTGCAGCCCCAACAGTGCTTCCAATCGGTGTCTCCTCATCAGTGTCACCTATCAGTGCCGCCTATTAATGCCTCCTCATCAGTGTCACCTAACAGTGCCCCCTCATCAGTGTCACCTATCAGTACTGCATATCAGCACCCCCTCATAAGTGTCACCTGTCAGTACTGCATATCAGCACCCCCTCATCAGTGTCACCTATCAGTACTGCATATTAGCACCCCCTCATCAGTGTCACCTATTAGTACTGCATATCAGCGCCCCCTCATCAGTGTCACCTGTCAGTACTGCATATCAGTGCCCCCTCATCAGTGTCACCTATCGGTGCCCCCTCATCAGTGTCACCTATCAGTACTGCATATCAGCACCCGCTCATCAGTGTCACCTATCAGTACTGCATATCAGTGCCCCCTCATCAGTGTCACCTATCGGTGCCCCCTCATCAGTGTCACCTATCAGTACTGCATATCATTGCCCCCTCATCAGTGTCACCTGTCAGTACTGCATATCAGCACCCCCTCATCAGTGTCACCTATCAGTACTGCATATCAGCACCCCCTCATCAGTGTCACCTATCAGTACTGCATATCAGTGTCCCCTCATCAGTGTCACCTATCGGTGCCCCCTCATCAGTGTCACCTATCAGTAGTGCATATCAGTGCCCCCTCATCAGTGTCACCTGTCAGTACTGCATATCAGCACCCCCTCATCAGTGTCACCTATCAGTACTGCATATTAGCACCCCCTCATCAGTGTCACCTATCAGTACTGCATATCAGCGCCCCCTCATCAGTGTCACCTGTCAGTACTGCATATCAGTGTCACTGTCACCTATCGGTGCCCCCTCATCAGCGTCACCTATCAGTACTGCATATCAGCACCCCCTCATCAGTGTCACCTATCAGTACTGCATATCAGTGCCCCCTCATCAGTGTCACCTGTCAGTACTGCATATCAGTGCCCCCTCATCAGTGTCACCTATCGGTGCCCCCTCAGCAGTGTCACCTATCAGTACTGCATATCAGTGCCCGCTCATCAGTGTCACTTATCGGTGCCCCCTCATCAGTGTCACCTATCAGTACTGCATATCAGTGCCCCCTCATCAGTACTGCATATTAGCACCCCCTCATCAGTGTCACCTATCAGTACTGCATATCAGCGCCCCCTCATCAGTGTCACCTGTCAGTACTGCATATCAGTGTCACTGTCACCTATCGGTGCCCCCTCATCAGCGTCACCTATCAGTACTGCATATCAGCACCCCCTCATCAGTGTCACCTATCAGTACTGCATATCAGTGCCCCCTCATCAGTGTCACCTGTCAGTACTGCATATCAGTGCCCCCTCATCAGTGTCACCTATCGGTGCCCCCTCAGCAGTGTCACCTATCAGTACTGCATATCAGCGCCCCCTCATCAGTGTCACCTATCGGTGCCCCCTCATCAGTGTCACCTATCAGTACTGCATATCAGCGCCCCCTCATCAGTGTCACCTATCAGTACTGCATATCAGCACCCCCTCATCAGTGTCACCTATCAGTACTGCATATCAGCACCCCCTCATCAGTGTCACCTATCAGTACTGCATATCAGCGCCCCCCTCATCAGTGTCACCTATCAGAGCTGCCAATCGGTGCCCCTTCATTAGTGCTGCCTATCAGTGCCACCTATCAGTGCTGCCATTCAGTGCCTCCTCATCGGTGTCACCTATCAGTGCAGCCTCATCAGTGAAGGAGAAAAATTACCTGTTTGCAAAATTTCATAACAAACTATGAAAAACTTTTTTTTTTTTTCACAATTTTTGGTCTCCGTTTATTTAGCAAAGCATAAAAAACCCAGTGGTGATTAAATACCACCAAAAGAAAGCTCTATTTGCATGCAAATAAATGATAAAAATGTCATATGGGTACAGTGTTGCAATTGTCAAAGTGTGACAGCGCTGAATGCTGGCCTGGGCAGGAAGGGGGTAAAACGCCCAGTATTGAAGTGGTTAATATAACTAAGGAAGGACTTTGAACTCTGTGGAGAAATCTCATGCCTGACCACTAACACTACAAATAAAGTTTATTCTATACACCTCGCCAGCCTGCGCCGCAGACTTTTCAATGCTATATTTTGCACTCTCACCTTCAAGCTACATAAGACAGCAGGCAAGTAGTAAGAGCAGAAAGCACCAACTCCTCATGTACTGCAGTCTGCACTCAGCCTTCCCGTACAATGATATGACCACGCCCACACATCACGCCGTACAAACTACACAGTCCGTCCACACAATAATGACCACGCCCACATGTCATGCAGCGCAACGACACCATCTCAACCGCCCACACGTCACCCTGTACACTATACCACCCACACAAGCCCATGGCCACGCCCACACGTCACGACGTGCCCTCATCCCGTTGTTCCTCGTGCACGCGCTCGCGCAGTACAGGCGGTTGGAGTTTTTGAGTTTGGAGATGTCCGTTCGATAACACAGCTACGCCCACACGTCAACCCATGCAAACTAATAAACCGTTTATACAAGGACATGTCCACGCCCCCCACGTCATACTGTGCCCCTATCCATGCTTCCTGTCAAACGTGGAGCTCCACTCCGCAGCCAGATCCCCTTGATCCCGTTCTGGCTTTACACAAAGACTGCGCAGGCGCGGTGCGGCGCCGAGAGGAGTTGCTGTAGTTGATGGCTTTTACGTCGCAATCCGACGCGCAGAAGAAAGTCCGTCTCGCGCATGCGCAATACACGCGGTCGGACTTTTTGACAGGTTGGAGCTTTTGGCAGGATACCGTCCGTACAATAACACGGCCACGCCCACACGTTACTCCGTACAGTCACGTTGAACAGCACAGTGGTCATGTCTGTATAGCGTCAGGCATGCGTTTTGGACCAGCGGGCTCGCCGTCGTCTCATACCTCACTTCTTGTTTTGATTCCTGGCGGTCGCTGGTAAGATGGCGGCGACGTTGGAGAGGGTTAGGATTTCTGCCTCTGAATTGCGGGACTTGCTGGCAGCTGGGGAAAGCGCGGGAAGCCGAGGTGAGTGGAGAAGGAGAGCGCGAGTCCCGCCGGGGTCCCGCCTGCCTGGAGGGGTCACATGACCCCTCACAGCACAACTTACCCTGTGAGAAGGGGGTGACACAGGGACGAGGGGACACAGTGCACAGACCAGGAGACAGGGGCTACCATGACACCTTCATACTAGGCAAATAATAAAGAGGAAGAGAACCCCTGTCATCTCTGTCCCATTGGAGGGATCTCTCTCTCCCTTTTTTTTTTTTTTTTTTTTTTTTTTTTACTTCCTGTCTCATAGCTACAGCAGGAAGTGAGAGCAACTCACTCTGAGGGAGTCCCAGAAGTAGTGTCCCCATTGGAAGATTTCTCCTCTATTCCTGTTCTGGTGACAACCCAAAATTGGATATATCCTTTCACTCTTGGTAATAGAGTTCACCATCGCTCCCGACTGTCCCTGATTTGGAGCAATGTAGATGTGTGTATAAAATGAACTTTTTATCTATCAAAAAGTGTTTTCCAGCGCTAAACCTTTCATCTGATTTCTAAATTGCTGCATTTGTAAATTCCAAAAGACAATATAATGGAATAGTAGTGGTAAATAAAAGCATTTGTGGGTTTAACCAATCTTGTGGTTTTTTTTTTGTACAATATCTCCTTTTTAAGGGGGTGTGGCAAGGGGTGTGTCTTATGCCTGTGTACTTTTGCTGATAGGTGTGCCTCATTCCCATCTCAAAAAGTTGGGAGGTATGAGTTCACCAGGACAGATGGAGAGGGTGAATCTCCCTTAGGCCCCTTTCACACTTGTGCGACTTCAAAGTTACGCGATTTTACCGCCATGATTTTGCCGCGATTTGGGATCAGTACTACTTTGTACGACTTTGCGACAACTTTGGTATTAACCAATGAAAACATACATGGTGTGAGGCAATTCCTTTTCCTGCCATTCCTGTAAGCACAGCTTGAGCTTACAAAGTCGTACTGAAATCATGTCTATATATACAGGTACGATTTGCATGCTACTTGAGGGTTTAACTTTGAGGTCTATGGACATCAACTCGCATGGAAGTTGGACCAAAGTAGTGCAGGGACTACTTTGAAGTTGGCACGACTTAAAGTCGTGCCAATATAAATGGTAGTTATTGAAAATCATGGAGAATAACTTGTCATGCGATTTTGCCGTACAAAAACGTGGGACAAGTCGTATAAGTGTGAAAGGGGCCTTAGGCAGGGCTGGACACCTGGGCTTTTGTGGTTCACTGGAGGCATTTGGGTAGCTACGCTGCCACCCCAAATGCTTCCACACACCCCGCGTGCCAACTCCCGACCCCCACCCAACCGCGCTGTATTTTGGGCGCTGCTTTTCCATTTGTGTTCCTGGACCTGGCATAGTGAGTGCTGCCCGATAAAGGGAAGGAGAGCGGATATGTGTTATTGTTGCTGACCCAGAAGTGATGTGTATGACGTCACTTCTGGGTCCCCGTTGACAGTTTCTCTGGCCATCAAGGCCGGGAAAGAATGTAATGCGGTGCGATTTGCATTACACTCCGTGGAGCACAGGAGAGACATGGAGGGTCTTTTAAACTCTGGATGTCTCGTTAAAGAGAACCTGTTACCAAAGAAATCATCACATATTGAACTCTTTGTCCCCATGTGATGGGAAGAAAAAAAAAAAGTAAAAAAAAAAACATTTTTTAGTTGTAAAAAATATAAAGTTACGCTCAAGTACAGTAAAACCTTGGATTGCGAGCATAATTCATTCCGAAAACATGCTTGTAATCCAAAGCACTTTTATATCAAAGCAAATTTCCCCATAAGAAATAAAGGAATCTCGGATGATTCGATCCACAACCATTTATTCATAAGTCCTTCAGTTTATAGTCCATATAAAAAGATTAAAGCAATGTGATGGGTTGTGTAACCATAAAATGTCCAACCAAAAATGGCAGCCTCCACAAGGGGATTAGAAGCAAAATCCAGCAGAAGGTACAAAGTATAAAAGAGAAGAGAGGCGCCACTAAGTGTAGCAATATGGTTACATTTAACCACTTACAGACCGCCCGCCGTTGTTATACGTCGGCTGTTTGAAGAGGAATATTGTTATGGCAGCAGCTAGTTGCCATAATCCCAGTATCCTCTTCTTCAGTGGGCGGTCTGCTTTCAGATAAAAGTGGTCTCTGCAGCAGATTCGCCGCAAGATCACTTTTATCGGTGGCTGGAGAGGGCCCCTCCTGCCACGCTCCGGTACCCTGCGCCGCTTTACCGGAGCCGATCGTGTCTGCTCCCGTCTCCCGGTATGGAGCTGAGTGAGGGGAAGATGGCCCCCACCTGTCTCCATACCATTGCAGGGCGGAAGCGACTTCAAAACGTCACTTCCGCCCATAGCTCTTAAAGAGACTTTTTTTTTTTTTTTTTTATTGCATTTTAGTGTATATATGAGATCTGAGGTCTTTTTGACTCATTTAAGAGGTCCTTTTTTTCTATTACAGGGGATATTTACATTCCTTGTAATAGGAATAAAAGTGACACAATTTTTTTTTTTTTTAAAGAACAGTGTAAAAATGAAAATTAAAAGGTAAAATAAATAAGATTTTTTTTTTTTTTTTTTTTTAAATGCACCCCGTCCCACTTGCGTCGCACCTGCATATGAAAATGGTGTTCAAACCACACGTGTGGTATCACAGTGATCGGTAGAGCAAGAGTAGATCTAGCCCTAGACCTCCTCTGTAACTCAAAACATGCAACCTGTAGAATTTTTTTTAAATGTCGCCTATGGAGATTTTTAAGGGTAAGTAAAAGTTTGTCGCAATTTTGAAGCGTGACATGTTGGGTATCAATTTACTCGGCGTAACGTTATCTTTCACAATATAAAAAAAATTGTTAGGAAAAAACAATTTAATATTTTTTTTCTAGCAAAATAAGCTGATTTTAACTTGTAAACAATAAGATTGAAAATAGGCCGGTCTTAAAGTGGTTAATGAAGTTACAACATTTAGCTAACAGTTTAACTAACATGGTTGATGATTAAAACAGACACATCTAAGTACTGTATGCAGGCATCCGGGGTAAAGCTGTCCACATAGTCTATAGACCATCCTCCGCACCACCGGCTCTCTCCGCTGTCAGTCTGCGATTGTGACTGGGAAGACTACCCTGCAATAGAGCGATCTGAAAGCGTGGCTTGAAGCACTCGTGAAGCACAGCGTGGAAGCAATGACGTCGATGGCGGTGTGGAGGGCGGTCTATATGGACAGCTTTACTCCGGGTGCCTGCATACTTAGATGTGCCTCTTTTAATCATCAACCATGTGAGTTGCTAAACATTGTACCTTCATTAAATGTAACCGTATTGCACTTAGAGGCGCCTCTCTTCTCTTTTATACTCGATTGTGACGTATCGATTGTATATCAAGTCAGAATATATATAAAAAAAAATGTTTGCTTGTCTCCCAGAACGCTCTCAAATCAAGTTACTCAATTCAGTTTTTTACTGTACATATAATCCCCCCCCCTAAAAGAATATACACACGCGTTGGGAGGCCTGTGCCTGAAAACATTGATTGTGATACACGTTGCCAGGTTTTACAAGTTGGTTATCTATTTACTCGGTGCAACCCCGGCTTTTATATTTCACCCCCCCCAAATTGACTTGAATGCGTTTGTTACTGCAATTTTATTTCCTAGACCTTTGTGGAAATATGTTGCATAAAAAATTGGAAAGTACTATTTTTTTTTTTTTTTTTTCTCTAGGGCAGGGCTCGACAAATCCCATTATGATTGCATATAAGAAAAGGGGTTTTGTCATTGAAAATAAAGCTGTGTTCGTTAAAAAAACTAGCTCCTCACTTTTTAGCTGGCTTTTAGATTCAAAGCAAAGTTCTCAAGCCCTGCACCAAGGCCCCATTCACACCTGCGCATTCTGGGGACACATGAAAAATGTGAGTCCTGCTTGCGGTGCCATAAATTGTTAACCACTTGCCACCCATAGGAAGTCATATGACTTCTAGAGTTTCAGCGGTCATACCGGAACGATGCGGACAATGCTCTTTCATATAGTAGTGTTTCGAAGGGCTATACTGCCGGTCACTTCAACAGGCAGCAGAATTGACCCCCCCCCCTGCCATTATTACCGGGCTCTCCTGTCTGAGGAGCCTGGTAATGATGCAACTGTTTCAGTCCCATTCGCTAGGAAGAGTGGAAGGAACACCGCTCTTCGTTAATGTCAGAAACCAGAAGCAACAAGGTTTTCATCACTTCTGGTTTTGGTTTGTTTGTTGATCGGCTTGTAAACCACCTGCCGCCCGCTAACAGTAAATATACAGCGGGCGACAGGTACAGGTATGTATGTGACAGACCTTCTTCCTGGTTTGGGGCGTGCACATGTGCTGTGATTGGACACAGCATGAGTTTGGCGTCATATTTTGGCCAATGATTTAGGCTGAAACCTGCTGATCGATTGTGTCCTGTGTGTTTACAAACACACAGAACACTGCGTACATAGAAATAACGATCTGGCTGTCTGTTCTCCCTGAAAAGCTGGGAGAAACAGCCAGATCAAAAAGTAAATGCAGCACACATTATACTTGGTAGGAACACAGTTAACCCCTTAATTGTCCCTAGATCTTAACTCCTTCCCATTAGTACAGTATTATCACTGATTACTGTCAGATTGCCTGCCACCACACTATCATAGTCTCACTGTAAGTTGCTTATCACCATCTTTACAGTATAGTGTCTATCATATATATATATATATATATATATATATATATATATATATATATATATATAATGGGAAAATATAAAAAAATCGATCTTGGTTTGATCAGATGCTTTGGGGGCCAGAAGAGATATCTGAAGTCTGAAAAACTCCAGATTTCTCCATAAAACGGACCTGTCATGGCCCGTGCTTTCACAAGGGATCCCTCATTGTGACTGCAATAGAGTTTTTAACAAAAATAAAGGCACGTGTTAAATACACTTAAATTAAATAATAAAAAAATGTAAGAAATGTAAAGCGCCCCTCACCCCCCCCTCTCTCACTGGCAACTAAGAATGGCAACGCCCACCATTTTATTCTCTAGCCATCTGCTAAAATATATATTTGGGTGTTCTAAGCAAACAAATTATGATTTTTACATGTAGAAGACAAATATCAGAATTGGCCTGGGTAGCAAGATGTTAATGGAACCTTAAATGCGGTAAAACACGTAAACCAGAACGCTGCAAAATGCTACATGGGCTACTGTGCAGTGTTGTGTGTAGCTGTAGCACACAAAAATCTGCGCATTTGTAAATGGGGCCTAATGGGGTCAAAGCCAAAAAAACCAGACTGGTATTCTAATCCATCTCTGCTCTGTCCAAAACTAAAAAGAAAGCCTTGCCTTTTGGTTTGGGTAGAAAGCAGTCCATCCTTGTTTTGCAAATTTTCTAATTATAGTTTTCACTCCGTCCTATGACAGAATTGCATAAAAAAAAAAAAAAAAAAAAAAATCTATTTCGTAAGTGGCTGTAAACTTGTACGTAGAACCACTGAAGTGACTGGCCTCGGGTTATACACTGAGATGAAACCAATCCTCCTACATAAGTTGTACTGGTTTATCTTGTTTATCTGAAGCTCTCTCCCCTCCACAGTCGTCAAGGTGTACAGTTTACACAGCATCTGTGAACTTCAGAAGGCGGGGGGTGGGGATATGATGTCACACACTGCACTGCATAGGACAGGGAGCTGAGTATAATCTGAGGCCTGAATAAGGAGAATGGACTGCCCCCCCCCCCCCCTCTCTATGGAGCCTCATGGGAAAACATGCACTGCTGAGGCTGTCAAGTCACAAGCTGTGTGCTGGAGCACCCATCCTCCTCAATTACTTGAAGTCAGCACAACCTGTCAGAAGTGACTTATGCAGATAGCAGAAGAGTGAGGCAGCAGACAGAAATCGCACTGCTTTAAATAGAGGCAAGTACACACTATAGAGGGATGTGCTTTGTTCGTTTTCACATTAGGCATTTACAACCACTTTAAAAGAGTAGTAAAACCAGACGTTCCCAAATCATCTTGCAGAACAGTTACTTGAGAGATGGTTGGCTCAGCCTTCAACAGGAAACGCAAAGCAGAAAGCAATTCCCCTTCCTCCCCCCTCATCCTCAGTTGCTTTTTGTTTCCAATCGTCCAGGAGTACACTTCGTCAAGTTTTTATTTCCCCTGGCTCTGATAATTGTGGTTGATGGACCCCCTCCCCTCAGATTTCTTGGTCCTGTGTTCCTGGTCAGGTTGCTTACCTGAGGGGTTTTTCCCTAAAGACGTGCTGGACCTTGCTGCTTGACTGGTGCAGGTAACTCCAGCAGCTTGTTGATTTTTTTTTTTTTTGATTTTTTTTTGGCCTGTTTCTTCTGATGCGGGCAGTGGCACCGGTGGTCATCGGTTCCCCTGTGGTGTTTGTTCCCACATTTTCCAGTGATAGTGTTTCTGCCTGGGCAGGTCCCCTGTGTGGTAGGCTGAGGACCAAGATAATGCCTGCTCTGTCTCCACAATAGGTCATGACACTTTCTGCTTTGAAGGATGTTCACTTCCTCCCAGACATTTGAAAGTATGGGCATCCACACTCTGGTGCCTGTCTATTTTAGGCTTTGATTGCCGGGAGGTGCTATCATCGGGGTGGCATCGGACCCCTACTAGGGAGACTCTCTGGTTTATTAGTGACCACAGTGAACAAGACAGAGTGATGGAAAAAACGAAGGGCTGATTTTTTTTTTTTAACTCCATTATGTTACTAAATGTCTTAGGCCTGGGTCCCACCCATGTGTTTTTGGTGCTTTTTGCAGAAATGCACTACAGTTCATTTAACGTTCATATTTATGCTTTTTTTTTAGGTGCTGTGTATTTGGAAAGGGTGCTTTTTTTAGTTCAATATACTTCAATGGAGAAGCTGCAGAAAAGCATGTAATATTACAGTTCTGTTTGAAAATCTACAAAACAGTCTAGAATTTTTTTTTTTTTCTTTAAATAAAAAAATTTGATCTGAGTCTGATATTTACCAGATTCAACCTCTAATCGTATATACAGTATATATCTCTTCTGTCTGTTATTCTCAGAGAGGATTAAAGATTTTACTCTCTAACCATATAGTTGGTTATTTATATTTACCACTGCATAGAGATATTTAAGAATAAATTGCCTTTTTTTAAACTTTACATATTAACTAAATTATACAGCACACTCTCTTTTTTTTAAGTTTATTAACCGATTAATCAAAACAATAATCGGCCAACTAATCGATTATGAAAATAATCGTTAGTTGCAGCCCTATATTCCTCACTCAATCCAAAGGTAAGGAAAAAAATGTCGCTTGTGTAAATTGTAAAAGTTTTAAATCTATAAGCTTATTACCATCAACTTTTCCTTTTTTTGGTGGATTTCTCCTCATGTCCCACACCAGGGACAGGGGATCTAATGGGAAATACTTTTATTCAGTTGGCAACAAAATGACATTGAATTAGGGAAAAGGTTGGAACTGCTTTTTTCTATTGCGGGCCCCTATATTTCTTGTAAACTACATCTCCAGGATAAAAAAAGCCTGGCGACTTGTGACTTTTACTAAAACAAGGATAAATAGGTGCCAAATCGCCAGATCGTTTTATTTAAAACTTTTTTTGCTTTAGAGCTCCAGTGGTTTGCTGCAAATTTTGTTTGACAGATGAACACTACAAAAACCCAGGCAGTCAGTCATCAGCACTGAGCTCAGGGAGGAAATAAGGCAGTCCCCATGGGCCTTACATGCTGACTCTGGGCTGACATTTCTGCTTTGACAGGGAGAGTATCAAATTAAAATTTATGAAAACTTCATGTTATAAACTAAGTTTTTTTATTTATTTTTTTTAAATTTACCCACAGATTTACACTTTGCTTCATTTACAGAAGTTGTATTTTAGTATTGTGTTTCTTCATGACTGTATGTGTATATGTGGTGGTGTTCGCATTTATCTAAGCTCCAAGAGGTATTACAATTTTTTTGCTGTTTTGTTGTTTAGGTACTGTAAAGGAGATGAAGGAACCCCGACAGAGGAAGGACAACAGACGTCCAGACATTGAGATCTACAAACCTGGCCTATCAAGATTGCGAAATAAGCCTAAACTGGATTTTTCTGAAAATGGAATCAATCACACTGAGGGTCTTCAAAGCGAGAAAGCAAATGACAGTGATTCTGTTGTTAATGGGATAAACTCATCTGCTTCCTCTAGAGATCACAATCGGGAGGAGAATGACATGGAGCATGGTGGACCAGAGACTCCGAATCGAAAAAGTGCCAAGAGAGCCAAAAAGCCAGATCGGTTGATTTACCAGCCAGGAAGACGTCTTCAGACCCCTGTGAAGGAATCCCTAAGTGACGTGACAGAAGCTATTGTAGGAAAAACCGAACAACTAAAAATTGTAACTGAGGAAGGCCTTGTCCATGCTATCAAAAGTCACAAGCCTCCTCTAGAAGATGGCAATAAAGCTACCAAGAATGACAAATGCAAAAGATCAGAAAGAGAGAAAAATAACAGGACTGGTGAAGAAACATATTTATCAAGACAAGGAAAGGAGGAGTACAAGTCTGGCCAGACTAAACGGTATTCCCATTCAGACAAGCGAAGAACTCGCACACGAACTTGTAGCACCAGTTCTGCCGGAAGCAACAATAGCAGCGAAGAAGGGGTTTTGGCAGAGGTGAGTAAGAAATGTCAAGAAAGAGAGAAGAGTATTGGAGATCGGAAAGAAAAGGTACTTTCAAAGAAACAGAAATCGTTGTCTTCGACAGACTCATTTGAGGAAGATTACGAGTGGTTGGATGGAGCGAAAGCAAGTAGGATCAAAGTGAAAAAAAGACAGGGATTCACTGATGGCTGCCCAAGCAAAGCTGATAGCTCCAAGAGCCGAGACAATTATGAATTGAATAAAGAATCAATACATCGCCATAACAATGAAGAGAACAGGTCCAGGAGATTTGGGGAGAGATCTACTTACAAATGCAACACTGATATGGAAAAGAAGGAACCAAGAGAAAAGTCAGCTGAACCAAAGGGCAAAGGAAGAGGCATTCTTATTCTTCCAGCCAACACAGACTTATCCAACACTACTGGAACACCGGAACTAAGCAGCACCAAGCCACTTCCCATCGTTTCCACCAAAGGTGTCCGTGGTAGAGGGCGTGGTGGAGCTAACCGGCGTCTATGGGACCCGAACAACCCTGAGCAGAAGCCTGCTCTTAAAAATCAAAGCCCTCAGCTTCATTTTCTGGACACGGATGATGAGTCTGCTCCTTCTTCTCAGAGTGATAGCTACCCCTCTGTTCCTCTGACATCTTATTACAAATTTCAGAACTCTGATAATCCATACTACTATGGCCGTTCACCATATGGCTATGGTAGTTATACTGTGCCATTTTCCATGAGCCCAAACAATGGCATCTATCCTGGGACATATTACCCAGGATTCTCAGCTCAGTCAGGGCAATATGGCCCTAGCTCATACACTGGGAGCCCAATAATAGCTGAGGAAATTGAACAGCAAATGAGAACAATGCAGCAGCAGGAGCTTGGTCATCTTTTGCGAATGGCAGATAACCAGGAGTTACAACTCAGTAATCTTCTCTCCCGTGATGGCATCAGCTCAGATGGACTGAATAAAATGTCTTTGCTTAGGTGAGGTACATTCATATGTTCTGCATTTAAAGATCTTTTTGGCCTTATTCTGATAGTGTCACTTTGTATTAAAGCAGTGTGTCCAGCAAGCTTTTGCCAAGCATTTGTAATGCTTTAGGCTCGGTTCACACTAGGACGACTTGTCAGGCGACCTAGTCGCCTGACAAGTCGCCTCCCGTTCTGTACAATGGAACCGTTCTAAGGGGAGCGACGCAAGTCGCTCCAACTTAGAAAAAAGGTTCCTGTACTACTTTGGGGGCGACTTGCATAGACTTCTATACAGAAGTCATTTTGCAAGTCGCCCAGGCAGTCGTGTGCAGGTCGCCTTGGTGAGGCGACCTGCAAGTCGTGCCGCTTCTAGTGTGAACCGGCACTTAGAGCCCTTGCACACTGGGGCGGGGGGCGGCGTCGGCGGTAAAACGCCGCTATTATTAGCGGCGTTTTACCGCCGGTATGCGGCCGCTAGCGGGGCGGTTTTACCCCCCGCTAGCGGCCGAGAAGGGGTTAAATACCACCGCAAAGCGCCTCTGCAGAGGCGCATTGCCGGCGGTATAGCCGCGCCGTCCCATTGATTTCAATGGGCAGGAGCGGTAAAGGAGCGGTATACACACCGCTCCTTCACTGCTCCGAAGATGCGGCTAGCAGGACTTTTTTTACCGTCCTGCCAGCGCATCGCTCCAGTGTGCAAGCCCTCGGGGCTTTCACACTGGAATGCAAGGAGCGGCACTTTCTGGGCGGTTTGCAGGCGCTATTATTAGCGCAATAGCGCCTGCAAACCGCCCCAGTGTGCAAGGGCTCTTAGGCAACCCTTTAGGCAGGTGTGTTGAAGCCTTTAATGCAATGTTTCTCAATTCCAGTCCTCAAGACACCTCAACAGGTCATGTTTTCAGGCTCTCAATTATTTTGCACAGGTGGTTTGATCAGTTTTACTGCCTTAGTAATTACCATAGGTGTTTCATCTGAGGGAAATCCTGAAAACATGACCTGTTGGGGCACCTTGAGGACTGGAGTTGCGAAACACTGCTTTAATGTGACACTAAATGATATCCATTATTCTCTGAAAATAATTTATTCATATCTGCTACTTTTATTCTATTTTTCATTAAATTGTTTCTTACTGTGTTTTTCTGCCTTCTTGTAATATCCTTTTGTGAGCTCCCAATCCTCTCCTTTTCCCTTTTCCTTTTGTTTGGAACAAGCAGTGCGCATTCATTGGGGTCATTTGCACTGCTCTATGCACACTATAAATCCCGTAGTACATAGTCCATCTCAGGAGTGAGCCACAGAAGGTGGTTACATTCCTACATGCAGTGGGACCATGGAGAATGAATGTATCAACCCTATAACAAGAAGTCCAAATACAGCCGTTTAAAAAAAAAAAAAAGAAAAAAAAAAAAGGAATTTGGAGATGTGGAGGATGCTGATGGCAATAGTAGGTCCTTTTGCGACAAGAATGCATATAATTTTAAACCAGAGTTTAGTGTTACGTTAGGATAGACTTTTTAGTTCTAGTATGGGTATGTTAAGCATATTTTAATGGGAGTGCTGATTGTTGCTTAACCACTTAGACTGCCCCATGTACATTAACTGCGGCAGGGCGGCCCTTAAGCGCAAGATCACGTACCTGTACGTGATTCCTGTTGTCTGCTCTGTGGTGCGCGCGGCGCCTGAGCCGCCCTTTAGCTGTGATTGGACGCAGCAGGAGCCAATCAGCAAGTCCAGCGGACCCGCCGATCGTTCGTAGAAGAGGCAGAATGGCGGTCTGCCTATATAAACAAGGCAGATCACTGTTTTGTCACAGAGGAAGAGAGAGATCTTGCTAATCAGGAACACAGATGTCTCTTGCCTTCAATCAGTCCATCCCCCACACAGTTAGAAAGCATTCCCTAGGAGCACACTTAACCCTTTGATCGCCCTTAATGTTAACCCCTTCCCTGCCAGTGTCACTTACACAGTGACAATGCATTTTTTTTTTTTTTAGCACTAATCACTGTATTGGTGTCGCTGGTCCCTAAAAAGTGTCACTTGGTGTCAGATTTGTCTGCCGCAATGTCGCAGGCCCACTAAAAATTGCTTATTGCCACCATTACTAGTAAAAATCAATAAAAAAAAATAAAAAGTCCATAAATCTGTTCCATAGTTTGTAGATGCTATAACTTTTGCACAAACCAATGTATACTTTTTGGGATTTTTATTTTTAAATTTTTTTTTACCAAAAACATGTAGCAGAATATAAATTGGCCTAAACTGATGAAGAAATTTGATTTTTTACATTTCTTTTTATTGGATATGTTTTATAGCAGAAAGTAAAAATATTATTATTTTTTTTATTTTTTCAAAATTGTCTTTTTTTTTTTTTTTTTTTGTTCATACCGCAAAAAAATAAAACCCACAGAGGTGATCATATACCACCAAAAGAAAGCGCTATTTGTGGGGGAAAAAAGGACATCAATTTTGATTAGGTATGGCGTTGCACAACCGCGCAATTGTCAGAGCAACGCAGTGCCGTATCGCAAAAAATGGCCTGGCAAGGAAGGGGGAAAAACCTTCCGGAGCTGAAGTGGTTAAACAAGTAGTTGGCACGCTTTAGCAGGCATTTAACAAGCTTCCTGTGATGTTGAAGCCTGCTAGCTGTTAATTTTAAAGCGAGTCAGCTCTCCCATTAACCAACTCCCCTTTATTACAGTACAGATAGTCAACCCCCCCGCCCCGAATTACAAACTTCCGACTTCCATATGACTTACAAATGAATGAAGGGCAACCAAAGGAGGTGAGAGGAAATCTACCCCTAGGAAGGGAAATTCATTCCTGAGTTATCATGGGGGGGAGAAGGTATCTCCACTGAAGTTTTATCACCAATCCTTGTTTCCACAACAACACAAAATCTTCATAATCCAATTGGCACAGGAAGTGAGCTGAAATCTTCTGAACAGGGGCACAGACAGCAAAACAAACCTTACAAGGGTGTTAACCCTTACCTATGCTAGCTATCAAAAACGTCGAAAAAATTTTTTTTGGGCTGAAATTGCACTTAAGAAATGTACCTTTTCCAATTTGCATACAAATTCAAATTAGAGGAGCTCCAGTCATTTTGGGTTTATTAAAAGCCAGCAGCTACATAAACTGTAGCTGATAACGTTTTAATAAACACACACTTACCTGTCCCAGGATACAGCGATGTGCTCACCCAAGCCGCCCCTTCCCACGGGCTCTCTCCCAGGCGCTGGCATTTCAACTGTGGGCATCCAGCTGGGGCCGCTTGCGGCTTCACAGCCAGGTGCCCACTGTGCGTGCTTGAGTCGCGTTGCGCCTACTGAATGGTCTGGCAGTCATCTGGGATCTGTGATGTGTCCCAGAAGACTGCAAGGAGGGAGGGGGAATGGCGACCTGAGCGGAAGTGGGAGCGGGTACGTGTCAAAAGTAGGTACTCCCACCCCAAAAAAAAGACCTGCCAAATGTGGCAGGGGAGGATTACTTAAAGCAGAACTTCCCCTTTTGGCTGGAACTCCGCTATAAGAGCAGACCTATAGAACCTGTTTGTAACCCGGGGACTACCTGTATAGGGCACAGGAATTGTTTGATGGATAATGGGTTATATACAGCTACCTTCAGGCGATTGAACACCGACAAAAGCTTTGTTGGGTCTACCTCCTAGTGTCCACATACATTATATTACCATAAGTATTGGGACACCTGCCTTTACACGCACATGAACTTTAATGGCATCCCAGTCTTGGTCCATAGGGTTCAATATTGAGTGGCCCACCCTTTGCAGCTATAATTGCTTCAAGTCTTCTGTCGACACAGTTTAGGAGTGTGTCTGTAGGAATGTTTGACCATTCTTCCAGGTAAAACTCATACTCAAGATGTGGCAGAGTTTTGTAAAGTGGTAGAATTTGTCTTATCGCTTGAGTAAATACCCATTTTAATGCATGCTAATAGTCTAATAGCTTTGCTTGATACAGTTTGGCATTGTATTGCTAAGTCTGTGATCTACTGGACCCCCAGTTGTTTTCCCATCCTGGATTCCCCCAAAGTTTCTCCCATTAGCGAGTAACTTTCGTTCATATTTTTAGCTCTCAAGTGCATTAGTTTTACAGTATTAACATTAAACCTCACATTAAACCTCTATTATTTATTAATAAATAAACCTAATTGGTCCCAGGACACAGCTTTGGGGTAAGCGATGACAACTCCAGGCCATTCTGGGTACACCCTATTTATCGCCACCCTTTGGATGCTCCCTTGTAACTTCTTTTCTATCCAGGTACATACTCTGTGTCTGCCAGCTGACCTCGATTTCGAAATTAAGTATTTGTTGGGGACTGTATCAAATTCCTTGGCAAAATTTAGATACACCATGTCCACAGACATTCCTCCATCTAAATGACTGCTCCCTTCCTCATTGAATGTTAACAGATTGGCCTGGCAAGAGCGATCTTTCATAAATCAATGCTGATTACTACTAATGTTTTCATATGCAAATTCTTGGATATAGTCCCTTATCCCCTCCAATAGTGTATATTAGTTACCAGGTATATACAGTCAGGTCCATAAATATTGGGACATCGACACAATTCTAATCTTTTTGGCTCTATACACCACCACAATGGATTTGAAATGAAACAAACAAGATGTGCTTTAACTGCAGACTTTCAGCTTTAATTTGAGGGTATTTACATCCAAATCAGGTGAACGGTGTAGGAATTACAACAGTTTGTATATGTGCCTCTTACTTTTTAAGGGGCCAAAAGTAATGGGACAGATTAACAATGATCCATCAAACTTTCACTTTTTAATACTTGGTTGCAAATCCTTTGCAGTCAATTACAGCCTGAAGACTGGAACATATAGACATCACCAGACGCTGGGTTTCATCCCTGGTGATGCTCTGCCAGGCCTCTACTGCAACTGTCTTCAGTTCCTGCTTGTTCTTGGGGCATTTTCCCTTCAGTTTTGTCTTCAGCAAGTGAAATGCATGCTCAATCGGATTCAGGTCAGGTGATTGACTTGGCCATTGCATAACATTCCACTTCTTTCCCTTAAACTCTTTGGTTGCTTTCGCAGTATGCTTTGGGTCATTGTCCATCTGCACTGTGAAGCTCCGTCCAATGAGTTCTGAAGCATTTTGCTGAATATGAGCAGATAATATTGCCCGAAACACACAGAATTCATCCTGCTGCTTTTGTCAGCAGTCACATCATCAATAAATACAAGAGAACCAGTTCCATTGGCAGCCATACATGCCCACGCCATGATACTACCACCACCATGCTTCACTGATGAGGTGGTATGCTTTAGATCATGAGCAGTTCTTTTCCTTCTCCATATTCTTCTCATCCCATCACTCTTGTACAAGTTGATCTTGGTCTAATCTGTCCATAGGATGTTGTTCCAGAACTGTGAAGGCTTTTTAGATGTTTTTTGGCAAACTCTAATCTGGCCTTCCTGTTTTTGAGGCTCACCAATGGTTTACATCTTGTGGTGAACCCTCTGTATTCACTCTGGTGAAGTCTTCTCTTGATTGTTGACCTTCACACACCTACACCTACCTCCTGGAGAGTGTTCTTAATCTGGCCAACTGTTGTGAAGGGTGTTTTCTTCACCAGGGAAATAATTCTTCGGTCATCCACCACAGTTGTTTTCTGTGGTCTTCTGGGTCTTTTGGTGTTGCTGAGCCCACCGGAGGATGTTAAGGATGTTCCAAACAGTTGATTTGGCCACACCTAATGTTTTTGCTATCTCTCTGATGGGTTTGTTTTTTTTCAGCCTAATGATGGTTTGCTTCACTGATAGTGACAGCTCTTTGGATCTCATATTGAGAGTTGACAGCAACAGATTCCAAATGCAAACAGCACACTTGAAATGAACACTGGACCTTTTATCTGCTCCTTGTAAATGGGATAATGAGGGAATAACACACAACAGGCCATGGAACAGCTGAGCTGCCAATTGTTCCATTACTTTTGTCACTTTTAAAAAGTGGGAGGCACATATACAAACTGTTGTAATTCCTACACGTTCACCTGATTTGGATGTAAATACCCTCAAATAAAAGCTGAAGGTCTGCAGTTAAAGCACATCTTGTTCGTTTCATTTCAAATCCATTGTGGTGGTGTATAGAGCCAAAAATATTAGAATAGTGTCGATGTCCCAATATATTTTTGGACCTGGCTGTATATCTTGGCCCTTTTTCTAAATGTGCTTTTAAAGCACTCTTATTTTCCTCAGTGTTTTAATATTTCTAGAATTTGATCCCATTTAATATCTTGTTGTATAGAGCGCAGTTTAGAAAAGTTGGCTCTTTTGAAAATCAAGTGCTCTTACCCTTGTGCCTCCTTTTACCTATGATTTTCTGCTGAATGTAATTACTCTGATCGCTGTTTCTTAAAGAGGAGTTCCAGCCTGGGGGAAAAAAAAATGAGGTCAGCAGCTACAAGTACTATAGCTGCTGACTTTTATTATATGGACACTTACCTGTCCAGGGAGCCTGTGATGTCAGCACCCCAACCGATCTTCGGATCGGCTGTCCGGTGCAGCTGCTGCCATTTCTAGCAAGGGAACCTAGCAGTAAAGCCTTTTCGGCTTCACAGCCAGTTCCCTACTGCGCATGCGCGAAGCGTGCTGCGTTTTCTAATTGGCCCGGCGGAGGAAGGAGGAGGGGCCGCGGCCCAGTCTCCCAGAAGTGGGGACAGGGACTTGTCAAAAACAGATCCCGTCCCCCCTGAAAGGTGCCAATTGTGGCACTGGAGGGGGCGGGGGGGGGGGGAAAGCAAATAAGCGGAAGCTCCACTTTTGGGTGGAACTCCGCTTTAAGTTATCCCTTATTTTCACATCTGCAATCGGATCTGTTTTTGTTATTAGTAGATCTAGCAGAGCATTATTTCTAATTGGGGCAGCCACCAATTGACACTTGAAGTTGTCCTGCAAGACATTTAAGAAATGACGAGCCCTAAATGAGTGAGCAGTTCTGTCTGCCGAGTCAATATCTGGATAGTTGAAGTCCCCCATTATAATATTGCCCTGCCTCAACACCATTCTTAACTGTGACAGGAGATCAAATCACTCCCCACCCTTAGGCTGCATTCACACCTGAGTGTTTTGTTTTCAGGTAGAAAGTTGCGATTTTGCTGCGTTTTTTCCGTAATTTTGCACAGGTCAAAAAGTCACCAACCTAAAAAGCAGAAAAATGCCTGTAATCTGCCCCAAAAGATGCTCATGTACTTTTTGTGAGCTTCAGGCATTTTGCTTCAGGCTACAAAACGCTCAGGTGTGAACAGGGGCCATTTAAATGAATGAGATTTTGCTTGTTGGGTGTTTTTCGGGCGTTGTACGAGCTGAAAACGCTCAGGTGTGAATGCAGCCTTAAAGTTAGGGGGCATATAGCATTACACCCACTATTCATTTCCCATTTGCTTCTTCCCTTTGAAGCTCTAGCCACAGGGATTTTACCTCCTCCATTGCCCCATTAGCAATGTTGTCCCTCGTGTTCACTTGCAAATCATTCTTGACATGGGTAACCCCCCCCCCCCTCTCCAATCTTCCTTGCCTGTCCCTCTGATACAAAGAGTACCACTGAACAGTCAAAAGCCAGTCATGTGAGTGGTCAAACTAAGTTTATGGTATTCCCACAAAGTCACAATCCTCCTTTTGTGCTACACTTCCAGCATTTGTAAACATCCCTTTTTAGTTTTGTATGGGCACATACTGTTTTCTCCTTGTTTGTTCTGAGGCTGCAATTGGATTCTGCCAACCTATGCACCTTGGGTTTATGTTTTCTAGTTATGTTACCAATATTACACCCAGTAGCACCCTCTGACCTTCGCTCACTGCCGAATATAGCTTCCTCTGATCCCTTCCCTTCAGCTAGGTAAAAATATCCTCCAACTTTTTTGCCATTCCCATTTAGGTGCAGTCCTTCCCTGCTAGAGTGGATAACTGACCATAAAATCTGAGTTCTCCATGTCCATGAACCCAAACCCCCTCCTTCTTGAACCAGTTCCTTACCCACTTGTTGCGTTCCCTTAGCTCCTGCTGCTTCTCTGGTGTGACTTGAAGTACAGGCAGTATTTATGAGAATACTGCCTTTTGAAGATGTGTGGTGTGTGTGTGTTTTTATTTTTATTTTATTTTTTTTGTTAACCCTTCAAGTCCCATTATGTACCATGGCAGCTGGGTCCTCCTCAGCCCCACCCAACCATCTGTCCATCTGATCTGTGATTTGTTGAACCTGCGCCCCTGGTAAACATACTGATTAGTGATCCCAGTCTTTGTGACAGACTTCCCTATCTGTCCTATTAATCGAGTCCCCAAGCACCAGTATCTTCCTATCCTTTCTTGTAGCCTATACCCCAACTACAGTTGTTCCCTAGGCAGCTAGGGAAGTAACTCTGCTCCTGCAATGCCACTCTTGTACTTACATCCCCAAAAATCACACAACCTGGTGTATTTATTGGGATGTGCTAGCTCAGGACTGGACCCTCTAATGCCCATGAGCTGAATCTGGCCCACCAGGCCTTGTCACATGGCCCTTGCACTCAGTTTTGCAGCCAGAACGTGGTGCAACTCCATTCCGCTACCCCTCCGGTTATCACCCTCTGCTCCTGCTCCCCGCTGAGGGACAGCTTTGCTCTCAGCGGCTCCTGGAACGAACAGATCCCTGAGTGCACGAGAGAGAGAGAGAGATATCTCTTCCTGCAAGGCCAGGAAGAGCTGCCTACATCATGGAGGTTTGGGCCAGGTAAGATGTGAGAGAGCTTTTGGGGAGTTGCACATTGTGCATAGCTTACCCCTAAGCCTTGCACTCTGTAGGTAACGCACTCCAGATTCAACCGGCCCTTTGGAGACAAGCATACTGCTAATGTGGCTATCCAAAAAATTGGCTTTGACACCCCCGATCTATGCTGTCTGTCACCCATCTACCCTGTTCTGGAGCCTACAGCTCCATGTCTCCACCTACCTCTATATAACGGTCCCTGCCAGCACATGATGGATATGGTCCAAACTCCCTTTCAGGTTGGCAGTTCTTTCCAGTGTTGCTAGCTACATATTGTGCAGCAGTATTCGCTCTCCAATGGTTGTTCAAGGAATGTATACATGGCCCATGATGTGCACCGAGTCATAATACTATTCTCTTTGGACATGGTTCCTTAGCTCTTTGGGATCTCTTGATCATGACCTGGGCCCTGATCACATGGCATCATCTGTACCTGATCAAATGACACCCCCCCCCCCCCCCCGGCATCCTCTACTGTTCCAGCTCACTGATTTATCTTCCCCCTCGTGTTCTCTTCACCTTCCCCCTATCCTACCTTTCTTGGCATCCTCTCCTTTTGGCTCCTAATGATCCCGCTTGCAGATTACCTGATCCCCCCCCCCCCCCCCCGGCGTCCTTTCTTCTGGCTTTTGCTCAGTGCCCCTGTACTCGGCACCCAAATACTTACTGTACTTCTATACTCTCTGCCTAACCTAGTCACTTACAGCACCACAGTACTCGCAATGCTCCCGGC
Organism: Lithobates septentrionalis; assembly: GCA_037952835.1. Lineage (NCBI taxonomy): Eukaryota > Metazoa > Chordata > Amphibia > Anura > Ranidae > Lithobates > Lithobates septentrionalis. The sequence continues at coordinate 1,007,196 of JBBDGP010000713.1, read as the reverse complement.
TCCCCACAGCCCTCGGGACTCGCAATGCTCCCAGCTACCCACAGCCCTCGGGACTCGCAATGCTCCCAGTTAGTCTCCAGCTCCAAGGATTCACTCACGCTCCTGATTCGAAGCACCACTGTTCACTGCTGTTTTCCCAATGCACTCCTCTGCTGCTCTGCATAGCTTCTCGATCAGCTCAGCTCCCACTGCCCAGCCTTGCACAGCGCTCCCACTCAGTGTCCTCTTGGTGTGTCTGCTCCGTTCCTGCTCAGCGTCCTCTTGGCGTGAAATCTTGTATCCTTTTTAGCCCAGAATTTAACAAAAAATAGTCCATCCCCCCATTCATGCATATAATGCTGATATTACCATCCCGTATTGAGGGCACTTCCTCAAAGACTCAGTGGATAGGCACTTGACTCTTAAGTTCTTACCTGTTTCTCCTTATTTGGGAAAAGAACAATATTCTTTAAAGTGTTCTTTTCAGAAAAAATGAAAAGGCGAACTAACCCCATGCACCCTCCCACTCTCCACAGTACCTGCTGTGCTTGTCCAAGTGGATGCTATGCTGTCAGTGCTGATGCAGCCAGTCATTGCTCTTCTCCCAATTCTCTGTGCAGTGCTTCCGGGATGGAACAGAGTGGTTCAGATTTAGTCTGTGTCCTGGCACAGTGAAACGCTTAGGTCTGGTATGGATTATAAAGGGAAACCCCTACGCCGAAAAATCGGCGTGGGGTCCCCCCTAAGATCCATACCAGACCCCAATCCGAGCACGCAACCCGGCCGGTCAGGAAAGGAGGTGGGGACGAGCGAGCGCCCCCCCCCCCCCTCCTGAACCGTAGCAGGCCACATGCCCTCAACATGGGGGGTGGGTGCTTTGGGGGAGGGGGCGCCCTGCGGGCCCCCCCACCCCAGAGCACCTTGTGCCCTTGTTGATGAGGACAAGGGCCTCTTCCCGACAACCCTGGCCGTTGGTTGTCGGGGTCTGCAGGCGGGGGGCTTATCGGAATCCGGGAGCCCCCTATAATAGGAGGTCCCTCAGATCCCGGCCCCCCACCCTATGTGAATGAGTATGGGGTACATGGTACACCTATCCATTCACCTAGGGAACAAGTGTCAATAATAAAACACACTACACAGGTTTTTAAAATAATTTATTAAACAGCTCCGGTGGGGTGGGTCTTCTTCCAGCTTCGGAGGGACCCCCGGCGACCGGTTGGTTCTTCTCCGCTCCCTCCGGCCTGTTCTCCCGGTGTTCCAGTTCTGCGGCCGGCTCCTCCGCTGTCTTCAGGCCGCTCTCTTGCCAGCGGACGTCCGGACTTCCCTTTTGACAACAGGTGAGGGATCCCCCCCCCACTGACGCATTTAAAATCCATGTGGATTTGCAGGTCTTTGCCTGCACACCCACCATATTAATTCACCGACATCTGTGAATGAATAAACCAAGTCCTGTCTGCAACTGTGGCAGACTGAATTGTAGTTCTTAATTGACTACTAGTGTGCTGCTCCGTGCCGTTCTAGTCTATTCACTCTTTCTTCATCTTTTTATAGCTGAAGTCATGTACAGAGGTATGGAAAAAGTGATGGTGGAGTGTGCAGGAGCTTTACATTGCACCCAAGTCCGGTGCAAGGATTTTTGTCTACACAGGCAAAGGTGCATTATGCTGCCATCTTGAATTCAAATACATGGAGGTCCAGTCAGTAAAATGTTCTTCCTGCAGAGAGGTCCAAATCTTTTTTTTATTTTTTTATTTATTTATTTTTTTGTGCTATAACACATCACTGCCCCCTTTACGTCAGTTTGCCCTGTACATCCGTGTCTTCAGCCTACCCTTCATATCATAGCCCCCTTTACATCTCAGTCTCCTCTTTACATCGGTATCCTCAGCCCCCCTTTACATTGCAGTCCCTGTCACATCGCTGTTCCCCTTTTAATGGACGCCTCCTATGCACAGTTCTATTTTCTGCAGGGCAGAGGCAGTTATCAGCCTGAGTGTCCTTTCCCGGTTCTTCCGCCCAGCTGCCACTGTCATCCGCATTGTAGGGCACAGAGAGAGAGGTGCTGCAGATCTGGACAGAGAGCAGGAGCTGCCCAACTTATGTTAACAAGTGGATGATTACCGCTTGTTAATTTGAAGACTCCCATTCTCTGTCCACATCTGCAGCACCTCTCTGCTAGGCTGTGAGGATAATGATGATGATGGTGGTGGCCGGTCCTTTTTATTTATTTTTTTTTTTCTTAAAAGGTGAACTTGCTCTTTAAATAATAGTGGGGGGAAGCAAAAGTGAAGTATATGCCTCTGGAAAGGATGGACAAACAGGTTCACCTTTTAAAAATAATTGGTAGTTTAACAAACTGTTATGTGATCTGGTCTATTGCTTCTTCTTTTTGTTTTGGAGTTTGATCCAGGTCAAAAGATAAGATAGCATTCCCTTTAGTTGCCATTAGGAACACAGACACTAATACAAACCAGCCCATTGTTTACAAGCATATAAGAAGTGGCGAATGTACGCAATTTATTAATTATGTCTAGATTTGTTTGCACAGGCTAGAACTACTTCATATGTATGAGCACTGCCTCCTCACTGACATTGAGTTCTGTGACCATCACAATGTGGATCAGCTCCTATGGAAAAATGTCTTCTATCAGGTTATCGAAAAGTTTCGATATTTGTTAAAGGAACCATCATCTGAAAGTGAGGAATTTCGCAAGAAGCTGCTGCAGGTCTTGGATGAGGTGAGCAGATCAGAGCAGTATGTGTTATGCTGAAAGGCTTGTTGTTCCTGAAATGAACAGACAGCATATGACCCAAAGCTTTTCTTGCATGTCGAGAGAACTTTTAGTAATATGTCTGCTGCATGGAATAACTAGATACCTTTTTAATGTTTACTATTTATTACAGTAGACCTCTTGATTAATTTATCTGAATTCCTAGTTTTCTAGAAGTAACTGTGTGGTACTCCTATCTGGTTGTCATTCCAGGCCAGTTGCTTTTGGTTTACTTCAAATCATTGCTATTTTTATCATGTAAGAAATCCTTAACTGGTTCCCGACCGGCTCACACCGATATACGTCGGATGAATGGCACGGGTGCGCAAAACCACGAACCCGTACATTGCTCGCGCCTGTGGGCAGGGGGTGTGCGCCCCTGTGGCGATCGAATTAGTTGCAGAACCGATCAGTCTTCAGATCCAGGCCAATGATTTCTGGCCTGGACCTGCTGATCGGTTCTGACCAGTGAAATGCTTCCCCTGCCTGTAAGTGTAAACACAGGCACGGGAAGTGATGTCATCTTCCCTCATGGAATTCTTTTTGGTTCCAGAGAGAGGGCATCTAAATGTGAGTTGCACCAACTCTACACTGACACAGCACATGTAGGCACACATTTCACCCCCCCCCCCCCGGTTAACCCCTTCACTCCCTGTCACTGTGTCACCAATTGCAGTTTTCAGATTTTTTCTGATCACTGCATTGGTGTCACTTGTGACACTAATCAGCATTGGGGTAGCTAGTAGTAGGCCCAGGTAGGTTTAGGGTACCCCCCCTAAATAAAGGTTTAACCCCCGGTTAACCCTTTCACCCCCTGTCACCACTGTCACTAGTAGATCTATTTTCTGATCGCCCTCTTAGTGTCACGGATCACGCTAGTTAGTCATTTTCTTATAGCGTCAGGGTACCCGCTGATCACCCGGCAGGTGACATCAGTTTTTTTTTTTTGTTTTTTTTTTTACATCAGGTTTTAGCGTGAGGGTCTGCGTCAGCCCCCGGTAATGTCAGCACTACTGGCACGAACGCTAACGCCCATGCACGCACCATACACCTCCCTTAGTAGTATAGTGTCTGAATGGATCAATATCTTTGATCTGATCTATACTAGCGTCCCCATTAGTTTAGTTTAGGGTTCCCAAAAAACGCAACGCTAGCGGGATCAGCCCAGATACCTGCTAGCACCTGCGTTTAGCCCTTCCGCCCAGCCCACCCGAGTTGCGGCCATATTGGTCCACTGACCCGATTCACCATATGCCCGTGTTCTCTGCATCCATGACCAGGGCTAGATATGAGCAGATCTTGCGGTTCATGCATTTTAATGACCTTTGGGTGACCGTGAATACGATCGGCTCTACAAAATTCGGCCCCTCGTAAACCACTTCAACCAACAGTTTGCAGACTTGTTTACTCCCGATCTGTCTGCGTTGATGAGTCCCTGATAAAAATTTTCTGGCCGCTTGTCTTTCAAAACAGTATCTTCCAAGCAAGCCAGATATGGGGTCAAGATGTATAAGCTTTGTGACAGGGCAACAGGCTATACATATAGTTTGATGGTATGCAAGGGAAAAGATGCTCACATGGAGCCCGAGAACTGCCCAGACTACGTAGGGAGCGCTGGCAAGATCGTCTGGGACTTGGGGTCACCCTTGGGTACTACTTGTACGCAGAATATTATTACACGAGCGTGCTACTTTTTAGTCACTTGTTTGATCATGGAATTGGCGCAAGTGACACCATGCGATCTAATCGCCGGAGCTTACCCCTGCGACTTGTAGAGTCCCAAATTAGACTGGGAGAGAGAGCCTCCTTGAGAAGTAGTAATTTGCTTGCAGTGAAGTGGAGGGATAATTGGAATGTTTTTGTTCTGCCTTCCCTTCACGCAGATTTGACAGTCCAAATTCCAACGGCAACTGGTGTTGTGGAGAAACCCCTCTGTGTCCACACATACCACCTTAATATGGAAGGGGTGGACCTCAATGTAGGCGTGACACCCGCTATTATTGTCCCTCTTGTCCTGGCCAACCTGGTCTTTGCATTGGTGAATGTTTTGAATGCTACCACACACTAGTGGAGTATTAGCATAGGGTACAGCACGGCACAGTCTAGGATACACTTTCACAGGGTCTCCAAAGATGAGATATATATAAATATATAAACTATAAATATAGTTGTCGTTTTATTGTTCTCTCTATTCCCTCTTTATTGTTCTGCTCCTTTTTTTACTGTATTTTTTAACTGCAATGTTTTATTGTTACTATGTTTTATCATGTTTGCTTTTCAGGTATGTAATTCTTTTATACTTTACTGTTTACTATGTTTTATTGTTAACCATTATTTTCTTTTCAGGCATGCCATTCAGCTGCAGCACTGATTCATTTATCTTGACAGCAACAGCGTTTGCTCTCAAGATGCGTAAATCATCAACTCTAGGGCTGTAGGAGGTGATTTCACCACCATAGTTAAAAAAAAAAAAAAAAAAAAGTGCATGTATGCCCATCATTAGAAGTGGGTGGATGCAGGGCGGTATTCTAATGGTGGGCATACCCACCGATCGATCTTTTTTTTTGTTCAGGCTGCATGAAAAAAAGAACATTACAGTATATGCCCAACAAGGACCAGCAACATACTGGTATGATGCCTGCAGGTGTAGGTATCATCTTGGTATTATTATTACTAGACTGCTTTTACAAGCAGTGGGATGGAACGTTCCCCCAGCCCCCCCCCCTGCCGTTTTCCATGGTTTTCTCTGGCTCTCCTGTCCCACCAGGGAACATGAGAATGCAGCAGGCGGTTCCGCCAGCAGACCATAGAGCTGATCGAAGAAAAGGATGGCTCCAATCATCTCTATGGCCTAAGAAACCGTAAGCTACAAGAATTTCATGACTTCGGTTTCGCCGGGTATAAACAGCGCCATTGGGAAAGCATCTTATCACACAGATCTTGGTGTGGTCAGATGCTTTGAGGGTAGAGGAGAGATGTAGAAGCTAATAGACACCAATTTTTTAAAAAAAGAGTACCTGTCACTACACATTGCCATCATAGTGGATATTTACATTACCTGTACTAAAAATGATTACAAAAATGAAAGGAACAGTGTAAAAATAAAATAAAAAGCAAAAGAAATAATAATTAAAAAAAAAAGCACCCCTGTTCCCCCATGTATCGCAAAGGTGAACGCAAGCGTCGGTCTTGTGTCATATGTATATTGCGCCATGCATGTGAGGTATCACCGCGAACGCCAGATTGAGAGCAGTAATTTTAGTAGTAGACCTCCTCTGTAAAGTGGTAACCTGTAAAGGCTTTAAAAGGCTTTTAAAAATGTATGTAGTTTGTCGCCGCTGCACGCTTGTGCGCAATTTTTAAGCATGTCATGTTTGCTATCTATGTACTTGGCATAAGATCATCCTTTTATATTTTACCAAACGTTTGGGCAACATAGTGTGTTTTAGTGCATTAAAATTCAAAATTACGTTTGAAAAATTGCTGCGCAAATACTGTGTGGGGAAAAAAAAAAATTGCAACACCCACCATTTCACATGTAATCAAACCGGCGTCATGTCATGATGCCGGTTCCTCTCTCCCCTCTGTGTACCGATCGATACAGAGGGGGAGGAGAGGGGGAGGGATCGGATGGTAGCAGCGCTGTGGGCTGGATGTGTAGTGCCCACAGCGCTGCTCAGGGACAAATACAGTCACATCCAGCCATCCATCCATCCACGCTCAGCCATCCCTCCATACTCTAATGCCCTGCAATACTCTGCACTACCCTGCAATACTCTGCACGACCCTGCAATACTCTGCACTACCCTGCACTACTCTGCCATACCCGGCCATACTCTGCCATACCCGGCCATACCCAGTCATACTCGGCCATACCCAGCCATACCCAGTCATACTCGGCCATACCCAGTCATACTCGGCCATACCCAGTCATACTCGGCCATACCCAGTCATACTCGGCCATACCCAGCCATACCCAGTCATACTCGGCCATACCCAGTCATACTCGGCCATACCCAGCCATACCCAGTCATACCCGGCCATACCCAGTCATACTCGGCCATACCCAGTCATACTCGGCCATACCCAGTCATACTCGGCCATACCCAGTCATACTCGGCCATACCCAGTCATACTCGGCCCATACCCAGTCATACTCGGCCCATACCCAGCCATACCCAGTCATACTCGGCCATACTCGGCCATACCCAGTCATACTCGGCCATACCCAGTCATACTCGGCCATACTCGGCCATACTCGGCCATACCCGGCCATACTCGGCCATACCCAGCCATACTCGGCCATACCCAGCCATACTCGGCCATACCCAGCCATACTCGGCCATACCCAGCCATACTCGGCCATACCCAGCCATACTCGGCCATACCCAGCCATACTCGGCCATACCCAGCCATACTCTGCCATACCCAGCCATACTCGGCCATACTCGGCCATACCCAGCCATACTCGGCCATACCCAGCCATACTCGGCGATACTCGGCCATGCGTAGCCATACTCGGCGATACTCGGCCATACCCGGCGATACTCGGCCATACTCGGCCATACCCGGCCATACTCGGCCATACCCAGTCATACTCGGCCATACCCGGTCATACTCGGCCATACCCGGTCATACTCGGCCATACCCGGTCATACTCGGCCATACCCGGTCATACTCGGCCATACCCGGTCATACTCGGCCATACCCGGTCATACTCGGCCATACCCGGCCATACTCGGCCATACCCAGCCATACTCGGCCATACTCGGCCATACCCAGCCATACTCGGCCATACCCAGCCATACTCGGCCATACCCAGCCATACTCGGCCATACCCAGCCATACTCGGCCATACCCAGCCATACTCGGCCATACCCAGCCATACTCGGCGATACTCGGCCATGCGCAGCCATACTCGGCGATACTCGGCCATGCGCAGCCATACTCGGCGATACTCGGCCATGCGCAGCCATACTCGGCGATACTCGGCCATGCGCAGCCATACTCGGCGATACTCGGCCATGCGCAGCCATACTCGGCGATACTCGGCCATGCGCAGCCATACTCGGCGATACTCGGCCATGCGCAGCCATACTCGGCGATACTCGGCCATGCGCAGCCATACTCGGCGATACTCGGCCATGCGCAGCCATACTCGGCGATACTCGGCCATGCGCAGCCATACTCGGCGATACTCGGCCATGCGCAGCCATACTCGGCGATACTCGGCCATGCGCAGCCATACTCGGCGATACTCGGCCATGCGCAGCCATACTCGGCGATACTCGGCCATGCGCAGCCATACTCGGCGATACTCGGCCATGCGCAGCCATACTCGGCCTCTGTATGTGGCCAGGCTGTGGAAGTCTCACACATGTGGTATCGCCGTACTCAGGAGGAGTAGGAGGATCTATTTTGGGGTGTAATTTTTGGTATGTACATGTTATGTGTTACAATATTTCTATAAATGGACAACTTAACCACTTCCCGCCTGCCGGCCGTCATATGACGTCCTTGACTTTGTGTGGGGATATCTGAATGATGCCTGCAGCTACAGGCATCATTCAGATATCAGCTTTTTCAGCCGGCGATTCCCTACTCCATAAGAACGATCATAGCGGCTGTTCCACTGTTTTATCGTTCTTATGGGAGGTGAGAGGCGATGCCCCCCCCCCTTCCTGCTGCCCTCCAGTGCTTCTACCGACTCACCGCTACGATCAAAGCCAGGATCGTTTTTTTTAATTTTTTTTATTTCAGGCTTCGCAGCCTAGAGGGGCGATGTGGGGTCTTATTGACCCCATATCTCACTGTAAAGAGGACCTGTCATGCCATATTCCTATTACAAGGGATGTTTACATTCCTTGTAATAGGAATAAAAGTGATCAAAAATTTTTTTTTTTTTTGGAAAAAAGTGTCAAACTAAAATAAAGTAAAATTAACAATAAAAAGAAAATTTTTTTTAAAGCGCCCCTGTCCGTGTGCTCGCATGCAGAAGCGAATGCGTTGTAAGTCCCGCTCACATATGAAAACTGTGTTCAAACCACACATGTGAGGTATCGGTGCGAACGTTAGAGCGAGAGCAATAATTTTGGCCCTAGACCTCCTCTGTAACTTAAAACATGTAACCAGTAAAAAAAATTTAAAGCGTCGCCTATGGAGATTTTTAAGTAGCGAAGTTTGGCACCATTCCACGAGCGTGTGCAATTTTCAAGGGTGACATGTTAGGTATCTATTTATTTACTCAGCGTAACTTCATCTTTCACATTATGCAAAAACATTGGGCCAACTTTGTTTTTTTTTTGTTTTTTTTTTAAAGCACAAAACTGTTTTCCCCAAAAAAAAAGGTCTTCAGAACGCGCTGGCCCTGGGTTTTTTTTTTTTTTTACAGCTTGAAAAAAGCCTTATGCCACTTTCAGCTCCTGAAAGCCTAAGTGCGCAGCAACACATAGACTAACATGGAGAGGCGTTTTTCTGATGCAGGTAAAAGCAGCTGTAAAAACAGTGTGTGTGTGTGTGCATGAGGCCTTGAAGTTGTTGTAAACCCACTAAAAGAAAAAAAAACTGCAAGACAAAGGCATAATGACCTAGTATGCATAGCATACTAGGTCATTATGAAATGCTCATATTAGATCGAAGCCCCCGCAGCGGTCCCAGTACACAGCTCCCGTTACTTCCGGGTATTGCGGGCTACGGTGCTGCGATTGGCGTTACTCCCACGCATACATGTGTACCTTCACCTCTGCGCTGTCCCCCACTGGCATACGCGCGGAAGCCGCCGGTAACGTCACACTAGCTGAAGCAACGGCACGTGCCATTGCTTCAGTGCGCATGTGCCGATGACGTCTGCACATGCTGATACAGGGGATATCTTCTAAACCATGTAGGTTTAGGAGATATCCGTTGTAGCTACAGGAAAGCCTTATAGGCTTACCTGTAGTAAAAAGTGTATTGTAAGAGTTTACAACCACTTTAAGAGTGTTGTACTATAATTTGGAGGTAATTTCCTTGTACTTTACTTTAGGAGGCCTGTACACCAGGCTTTTTCTGCCATGTTTAAAGTGGATTTAATGGCTAAATGGTATACTAGCATAAAAGGGAACTGAACACCAATGCTGTTTGTTAATAACAAGGAAAAAAAAAAAAAAACTTTCAAAATGAAGAAAGCCTGCTGAACATTACCAGAAAAGGGGCTATATCACATTTGCAGTGTCCTAGTGCCTCAGTAGCTATGCGGATGTATGCTTGTTTATAAATGTGGTGTATTTAAAAAAAAAAAAAATCTGACAAAAAGGAAAAATAACATTGGCAAATGGAAAACCAACAAAAATATTGGACATCGTTTTTTAAACTGAATGAAAAAAATAAGCTGTAATAGAACACAATGTACATTCAATATTTAATAAATAGTCCCCAGTAGGTTTAGCCTGACTTTTAGGCTCTCTTGTATAAACAGCAGAAGCTCTGTATTTTGTAACACTTGAGTGCCAGATGAAGGACCATTGCAGGCCAGGAATGTTGATTTGATCTTCAGTGATATTTTTTGATTTATTTATTTTTATTTTTTTTATTTGTGGGTATGTTCTTGTCTTTGTGTTTTTCAGCAAGCACAATTTTGTCTTCTTCATAGGGTACAATGTTTTTTGATGGTTTACTTCAGAAGTTGCAGACAACATACCAGTTTAAATTGGAGGATTATATGGATGGAATGGCAATTCGCAGCAAGCCCCTTCGCAAAACGGTATGTTTTGTGTGCGTGTGTTTTGTTTTTGTTTTTTTGTTTTTTTTTGCATTATGCTATGATTTTCAGTTTGTGAGAAATGCTTTTCATTTTGCTCAGGTGAAGTTTGCTTTGATCAGTGCACAGCGATCCATGATTTGCCAAGGTGACATTGCTCGTTACAGAGAGCTGGCTGCAGATACATGTAACTATGGAAAAGCTCGCAGGTAACAATCTCCATTTATATAATTTTTATACTACTTTAAAGCAGACCCCTGCCCCCCCCCCCCCCCTTTAAAAAAATAAAAATAAAAAAACAGCCAACAATAATGAAATTAATATGGGAAGCATATTTATTCTGATTAACTACTTAAGGACTTGGCCTCTTTCTGAGATTTGTTGTTTACAGGTTAAAAACAGTTGTGTTTTTTTTTGCTAGAAGATTACTTAGAACCCCCAAACATTATACATTTTTTCCTAACACCCTAGAGAATAAAATGTCAGTCGTTGCAATACTTTCTGTCACACTGTATTTGTGCAGCGGTCTTACAAGCGCATTTTTTTTGGGAAAAAAATGCACTTTTTTTAAATAAAAAAATAAGACAACAGTAAAGTTAGCCCAATTTTTTTTATATTGTGAAAGATAATGTTACGCCGAGTAAATTGATACCCAACATGTCGCGCTTCAAAAAATTGCGCCCATTCGTGGAATGGCGACAAATTTTTACCCTTAAAAATCTCCATAGGCGACGTTTAAAAAATTCTACAGGTTGCATGCTTAGTCATAGAGAAGGTCTAGGGTGAGAATTATTGCTCTCGCTCTACCGATCGCGGCGATGCCTCACGTGTGTGGTTTGTACACCGTTTTCCTATGCGGGAGCTGCTCACGTATGCGTTTGCTTCTGCGCGCAAGCTCGACGGGTTGGGACGCGTTTAAAAACCTTTTTTTTTATTTATTTTCCCTTCTTTATTTTTACACTGTTCTTTAAAAAAAAAAAAAAAATGGTGCCACTTTTATTCCTATTACAAGAAATGTAAACATCCCTTGTTACAGAAAAAAAGCATGACGGGACCTCTTAAATGTGAGATCTGGGGTCAAAAAGACCTCAGATCTCATATTTACACTAAAATGCAATAAAAAAAATTATAAAATTTTGTCATTTTGGAAAAAAAAATGGCCCTTTTAAGAGCTATGGGCGGAAGTGACGTTTTGACGTCGCTTCCGCCCTGCAATGGTATGGAGACGGGTGGGGGCCATCTTCCCCTCACTCGTCTCCATACCAAGGAAGGAGAAGGATCCGATCGCCTCCGCCGCTACCGCCGGCTCTGGTAAGTAGTGGAGGGCACCGGAGAGCGGCGGGAGGGGGGGCCCTCTCCTGCCGCCGATAAAAGCGATCTTGCGGCGAAACCGCCGCAGAAACCACTATTATCGGAAACCAGACCGCTGGTGAAGAAGAGGATACCAGGGTTATGGCAGCTAGCTGCTGCCGTAACAAAGATATCGCTCTTCAAAGTTGGGGTGCATATCGGCGTGCGGCAGTCCGGAAGTGGTTAACACGTGCTTAATAACTGTTTATCTAATTTTATTAGATGCTTCATTCACCCCATGCCAGGAATGTCTGCACTGCCATCTTAAGAACCAGTGTTATTGGTGGCCAGCTTCTTTCTAGTTCTTAGAAATTGCCCACCAATAACAGCTACTCCAGATGTCTCTCCCAGACATCTCAAGAGTTTTTCCAGAATATATGAGCTTTCTAGAAGAGACTGGTGATGTAGCTTTCCCAGGAGGCAGCTGGGAGGCACTGGCTTTTTTTTACCAGTGTCTCAGAAGTCGTGTTAATTTAGCAATTGAGATGACTAAAACTAAATTGAAATTTGACTTCAAAATTAACACTGGTCTGTAGTGCATGTTCAAACCTTAATACCATAAATAATATTTTTCACTCCAGCAGTACATAATGAGTTTGGAAATTGTAGAGAAATGCTTAAATAATGCATTTACAATTTAACTACCCCCATTTGATTCTAGACAACTAAAATGTACTGGAGATTTTAGTGGACTAACTATGACTAAAAGAATTGCAGAAGACTAAAGTGGCATTTTAGTCAAAAGACTAAAACTAAATCGAAATTTGCTGCCAAAATTAACACTGCTCAGAAGGGGGAGAAGTGAAGATAAAGAAATGGGTTACAGAAATTACAACCTTGTGCAATACAAGTTTAATGTGTTTAACATGCAGCAGAGTTGCTTCTAATGTTTAGGGGGAGGCAAAAGGTCTGATTTCATTTATAAGAAACCTGATCTGCATGGTGAACATTCTCAACAATGTCTTTGCAGCTGGTACCTGAAGGCACAACACATTGCTCCAAAGAATGGACGACCTTATAACCAGTTGGCACTTCTAGCCATATACACGGTAAGCTGAGAATTCTTACAGCCACAGATCTGTAATGGTGTTATTCACCTCACATTTATTATTCACCTCGCCTCACAACTGATGATCACAGGCAATATGTTACAACTCCCGCCGATCCCTCTGGGGATCTCTCTGCCTTCCTTCCTCAGTAGGATCCTAGTGAAGAAGCCCAATCAGAGGGTGACACGCGTATAGGGAGGAGGAGCCCATCCCCTAAAGTCATGCAGCCAGCATGAGCCGAGCGGTGTGGTGATCTTGCTGACAGGATATGTATTAGAGCTGTTTTACTATATACTTCTAAGTGTTTTTTAAAAAGGGGCAATTTAATAAATAGTTTTTTACAGAGTGCACTATGCAGTTGACTTTTTTGTTTCATGTGGTTTGTGTGAGGAATATTCGCTTTGAGAGGAGCACTTTATCCCAGGATGGAAGGCAATAATCCCAGAGGTATCAGTGGGAGTTGCAACTTATTGCCTGTGATTATCAGTTGTGAGTAGGGATGAGCCCGATGTTCGTGTCGAACATTGGGTGTTGGCCTGTTCGCCAAATAGCGAACAATTTGGGGTGTTCGCAGCAAATTCGAAAGCCACGAAACACCCTTTAAAAGTCTATAGGAGAAATCAAAAGTGCTAATTTTTAAAGGCTTATATGCATGGTATTGTCATAAAATGGAAAATTGTTTCATACTTACCGTAATTTTCCTTTCCTGGTGCCCATCCATGGCAGCATGCCTGTGATAAGCTCTGCCCCGGAGTCTTCCCCTCAGGATAGTTAATACATTATAAAAGTGACAACCATACCCCCCACTAGCATTCTCCTATTATATCAAATACCATGGGAGGGCGTGTATGCTGCCATGGATGGGCACCAGGAAAGGAAAATTACGGTAAGTATGAAACAATTTTCAGTTTTCCTGGTGCCTCCATGGCAGCATACCTGTGATACTATAAATGGCTAAAAACAGGGTGGGTAATGCTGATAAAATTTTTTTTATTAAGGTAATGCGAGAGCTGACTCAATCACCCTTCTCCCAAACTCCACTGAAGTGAGTGCTCCTGGATCAATTCTGTAATGACGCATGAACGTGTTTGGGGATGACCACGTGGCCGCTTTGCAAATGGTTTCTAGAGAGACATTCGCCCTTGCCGCCCATGATGCAGAGACTGCCCTTGTTGATTGCGCTTTCACCGCCGGAGGGTCCATCCCTCTAGCCCTATACACTTTTTGGATCATCTTGCAGATCCAGGAAGCGATAGTTCTTGATCTGGCTTCCTTCCCTCTGTTCCTGCCCCAAGAAAGTAAAAATAAATTGTTTGATGCTGTAAAGGGGCTTGTGGCTTGCAGGTAGCATCTTAATACCTTGGACATGTCCAATTCCTGTAGCGAACCCGAGAGTTGATCCGTAAAGGTAGGCGGTGCCCAGGCTTCAGAAAGAGTGGCCCGACAAGAGACCTTTGGGACAAACCCCCCAACTGTCCTCAGTTCCACCCTATCCGGAAAGAAAGCTATGTGCTCATCTTCTGCCCCTAAGGCTTGTAAGTCCGAGGGCCTTTTCCCGGACGTCACTGCAATTAGACTGTTTTGAGCGTCAGGTTCCACAGGGAAGCGGATTCTTTTGGGACGAAAGGCTGAGCCATCAGACAGTCCAGTACAAAAGGCAGATCCCAAGCAGGAAAGGAACGTTTTACTGGAGGTCGGATTTTTTTGTCTGTCCTGAAAAACTGCATGATGAGTGAGTCTTCTGCTCATCTTTTTTGGGTAGCCGCCGAAATTGCCGCCACCTGAACTTTAAATGAACTAAGACTGAGACCAAGGTCCAAGCCAGTTTGTAAAAAATCCAAGAGCAGTGTAGTGGATAGCATTGTAGGATCCGAACACTTGTCTGCTACAAATATTTTGAACTTATTCCATATTTTTGAATAATCATAATTTGTGGAGGGTTTTCTGGCCTTCAAAAGAGTCAAAATCACATTCGCAGAACACCCTAAGGACTGGAATCTCTCCCTTACAACATCCAAACATGTAGGTTCAGCTTGTGAGGAGCTGGATGCACAAACTTCTCTTGGGAGAGAAGCTGAGGAAACACCGGAATCTTGAGCGGGGGAGATGTATTTAGGCCCATTGCCCAGGGGAACCATGGCCTCCTCGGTCAGTAAGGAAGTATAGCCACCACTCTGACTGGTTCCCTCATCAATCTGAGTAGAAACTTCTAAATCAAGGGCCTGGGAGGGAACGCATAAGCAGTCTTGCAACACCACGGGCTCGAGAGTGCATCTACTGCTTCTGATCGCGGATGAGGCAGGCGGGAGGGAAATCTTGGCAATTTGGCATTTTTTGGAGAGGCAAAAAGGCAGATTTCCGGAGGATTCTGCAGACTCCTGATCCAATTGAACACCGAAGGGTGCAGAGACAAATCGTTGTTGTCTTGAAAACAACGAGACAGATGATCCGCCTCTTGGCTCAGATGGCCCGGAAGGTAAACCGCCTTCAGATCTAGCAGATTTCTCTCTGCCCACAACATAATGGGCTCCACTTTCCTCAGTAAAGTGATGCTGTGGGTTCCCCCCTGTCGTTGGATATAAGACACTGCTGCCCTGTTGTCCAGGCGTACTAGGACTTGCTTCTGGTGTAGATGTTCTCCCAGACTCACTAGGGCTAGATAGACCGCCCGTAATTCCAAGACATTGGAGACTACTCCCTTCATGGTAACATCCCACCTCCCTTCTACTGCAAGGTGATCGCAGTGTGCTTTCCAACCCATCGAGCTTGCATCAGTGGTAAGAACGGTCCAGGAGGGACATTGAAGCAGACAAGGTTTTGAGGTTGGGTCCTCTTTCGACCACCAGAGGAGACCCCCTCCTCATGGAAGCCGAGATCGCTATTCTTTGACACGGTGATTTCCTTCTCCATTGCGTCAGAAAGCCCACTTGAAAAGTCCTCAAATGCCAATGAGCCCAAGGTAGCATTGGGATACAGGATGACATGGTCCGATTAGACTTAAACAATTTGAAGCTGACAGGTGAGAAAGTGTTCCTACATGACACATCTTTTGGACAATAGCCGCCACTTTTTGGGGAGGGAGACTCACTGTTCCGGCTGAGGTTTTGAAAAGAGTGCCGAGGTAAGTCATTACCTGGGTCGGGGTCAGGAGACTCTTCGCTGTATTCACCAACCACCCAAACTCCTTCAGGGTGGACAGGAGAATCCCCCTGTGCTCCAGAAGTTGCTCTGGACTGGGGGCTAGTAGTAGGATGTTGTCCAGGAAATGAAAAACTCGAGGCCCTTTCTCCCTGAGGGGTGCCAGGACTGCGATTAACACCTTTGAGAATATCCTTGGAGATGTGCACAACCCGAAAGGAAGGAACTGGAGGTGTGTGGGACCCACTGCCACCCTTCAAAATTTTTGAAAGGCAGGAAGAATGGGGACATGGAAATAGGCGTCTTGTAAGTCTACCGAGATTATCCAGTCTCCCGGTTGGACCATCTGGATGATCGTTTGTAAGGATTCCATCTTGAAAGAGTCCAAATGTATGAAACTATTTAATCTTTTCAAATCCACTACTGGTCTCCATTCTCCACTGTTTTTGGGAATAAAAGAGAGGAGAATAGAATCCTGTGAATCTCTCGGAAGGTGGGACAGGGATTACTGCTTGCTGACCTAACAGTAGGTGAAGATATTTCCGCAGAGCCTCCGCTTTCTGAGGAGAAGCTGGTCGTTTTGTTAGAATGAACGAGTCCTGTGGGGGCTGATCTAGGAACATCCATAAATGACCAAAATGGAAGGTAGATACCACCCAGGGATCTTTGCACCGGTTGGACCATACTTCTGCAAACCTCTTTAACCTGGCTCCTACTGGAGGGGGTTGGAGTGGCCTCCTGTCAAAAGGTTTTCGTCTTAGAGAGAAGCCAGGAAGAAAGGCACAGCAGGAAAAGCTGAAACATACAGGCATAAAAGAAAAAGGGATGAAATAAAGGGCTCAGGAAAAGAGAGCCCCTACCTGTGCCCACTGCAGAAAGATCAGCTTGGCCTAAAAAAAAAAAGCAGGATTGTTGCTCCAAGTTTGGAAGCTGCTGCTGCCCCAAAAGACCCCCAGAAGGGGCTCCCCTCTTATCAGCGCTGTTAGAAACCCAAGATAGGGGACTGCATCTGGGAGAGGCCTGAACCCAGACGGAAGTTGCCCATGGCAGAGGAAAGACACGCACTGACACTATTCATCAGGTATGAGGAAAAAAAGGAGAATGCTAGTGGGCGGTATGGTTGTCACTGTTATACTGTATTAACTATTCTGAGGGGAGGACTCCAGGGCGGAGCTTATCACAGGTATGCTGCCATGGAGGCACCAGGAAAAAGTGCTTGGGGACCTGGGTCCTGCCCCGGGGACATGTATCGATGCAAAAAAAAAAGTTTTAGAAACGGTCGTTTTTTCGGGAGCAGTGATTTCAATAATGCTTAAAGTGAAACAAAAGTGAAATATTCCTTTTAAATTTCGTACCTGGTGGTGTATATAGTAGGCCTGTAATGTGGTGCATGTTTCCCATGTTTAGAACAGTCCGAGAGCAAAATGACATTTCTAAAGGGGGGGAAAAAGTCATTTAAAAGTACTCGCGGCTATAATGAATTGTCGGTCCTGGCAAAACACATAAAAGTCATTGAAAAAACCGGCATGGGATTCCCCCACAGTCCATTTCCAGACCCGCACCCCCTCCTCCTGAACCGTACCAGGCCTCATGCCCTCAACATGTGGAGGGTGCTTTTGGGGTAGCGGCCCCCCAAAGCACTGTGTCCCCATGTTGATGGGGACAAGGACCTCATCCCCACAACCCTTGCCCGGTGGTTGTGGGGGTCTGCGGGCGGGGGGCTTATCGGAATGAAAGCCCCCTTTAACAAGGGGACCCCAGATCCCACCCTCCCCTGTGTGAAATGGTAACTGGGTACAAATATACCCCTACCATTTCACAAAAAATGTGTGAAAATGGTAGTGGGGGTGGCCCTCACTTGACAGGCCCCCAAGACACAGATCTGTACTCAGAATAGGCAGGATCGAATCCTTTCTGGTGTCTCCCTTCCACTGTCGGCTCTGCAGGACATCTGGGTCCAGCTTCTCTCTCTCAGCCCCTGGGTCGACCACCCGGGGCCGCACGGCCTCCTCGGCAGAGGAGAGGGCAGCCGTCCCTCTACCTCCTGGACACCTCTAAAGCAAAAGCTTTCCTTGCAGAGAAGAGATCTTTTTTAAATTCTAGAGTGTAAACTCTGAAAAAAGTCAAGGACCTAATACGAGTGAGATTCTCACTGAGAGTTCTAGGCCTCATGGTAGCCTCCTTTTTGAGGTTGTACCATTTTCCAAATTTGATTTGAGACCTCTCCAACACAACATCGTCTTGACCCTGTAAAGCACGTTCCTTCTTTTGACCTGTGTGTGTGTGTGTGTGTGTGTGTGTGTGTGTGTGTGTGTGTGTGTGTGTGTGTGTGTGTGTGTGTGGTTTTTTTATTTTTATTTTTTTCTCCTTCCTTATCGCTGGAAAGTTATACAGATTTAAGGATAGGGAGGAGTGTTCCAGTCCCTCGCGGTCCAGAGAACATGGTCACTTGCAGAAGCCAATCTCCCTAGCAACATCCTGGAAATCAGAGCAAAAAGAAAAGATTTTGCAAGAAATTACACTTTGCTACAATGTAAAGTAGTGGGTGCACAGCTTGTATAATAGTGTAAATTTGCTGTCTCCTCAAAATAACTCAACACAACCATTAATGTCTAAACCGCTGGCAACAAAAGTGAGTACACCCCTAAGTGAAAACGTCCAAATTGGGCCCAAAGTGTCAATATTTTGTGTGGCCACAATTATTTTCCAGCACTGCCTTAACCCTCTTGGGCATGGACTCACCAGAGCTTCATCCTCTTCCACGACATCACAGAGCTGGTGGATGTTAGACCTTGCGCTCCTCCACCTTCCGTTTTGAGGATGCCCCAAAGATGGTCATTAGGGTTTAGGTCTGGAGACATGCTTGGCCAGTCCTTCACCTTTACCCTCAGCTTATTTAGCAAGGCAGTGGTCGTCTCGGAGGTGAATTTGGGGTCGTTATCATGTTGGAATACTTCCCTGTGGCCCTGTCTCTGAAGGGAGGGGATCATGCTCTGCTTTAGTATGTCACAGTACATGTTGGTGTTCATGGTTCCCTCAATGAACTGTAGCTCCTCAGTGTTGGCAGCATTTATGCAGCCCCAGACCATGACACTCCCACCACCATGCTCGACTGTAGGCAAGACACACTTGTCTTTGTACTTCTCACCTGGTTGCTGCCATATACGCTTGACAGCATCTGAACCAAATAAGTTTATTTTGTTCTCATGAGACCACAGGACAGGACATGTCCTTAGTCTGCTTGTCTTCAGCAAACTGCAGGGTTTCTTGTGTAACGTCTTTAGAAGAGGCTTCCTTCTGGGACGACAGCCATGCAGACCAATTTTGATGCAGTGTGCGGCGTATGGTCTGAGCACTGACAGGCTGACCCACCCACCCCTTCAACCTCTGCAGCAATGCTGGCAGCACTCATACTTCTATTTGCCAAAGACAAACTCCTGGATTTGATGCTGAGCACGTGCAATCAACTTCTTTGGTCGACCATGACGAGGCCTGTTCTGAGTGGAACCTGTCCTGTTAAACTACTGTATCGTCTTTGCCACCATGCTGCAGCTCAGTTTTAGGGTCTTGCCAATCTTCTTATAGCCTAGGCCGTCTTTATGTAGAGCAACAATTCTTTGCCATGAGGTGCCATGTTGAACTTCCCGTGACTAGTATGAGAGAGTGAGAGCAATAACACCAAATTTAACACCTGCTCCCCATTCACACCTGAGACCATGTAACACTGAGTCACATGACACTGGAGAGGGAAAATGGCTAATTGGGCCCAAATTTGGACATTTCCACTTAGGGGTGTACTCACTTTTGTTGCAAGCGGTTTAGACCTTATTGGCTGGATTTTCAGTTATTTTGAGGGGACAGCAAATTTACACTGTTATGCAAACTGTACAGTTTCACTACTTTACATTGTAGCTAAGTGTCATTTCTTCAGTGTTGTCACATGAAAAGATATAATAAAATATTTATTATATTTAAAATACACTGCCTGCACGCCACTAACTAAGCTGCCTAATCTTTTCATTCATTCAGTGTTTTCAGATGAAAAGATATAATAAAAAATTTACAAAAATGAGAGGGGTGTACTCACTTTTGTGAGATTGTGTGTATGTATATATGTATATACATACATACATTATATATTGTCTGTGTTTATATAATATATTACAAACAATTACAGTTTTGTGCTCATAAGTTTACATATCCTTGCAGCCATTTTTCAGAGAATATGAATGATAACTCAAACTTTTTTTTCACTCATGGTTAGTGTTTGGCTGAAGCCATTTATTATCAATCAACTGTGTTTTTACTTTTTTTTTTAAATCTCAATGACAACAGAAACTACCCAAATGACCCTGATCAAAAGTTTACATACCCTGGTGATTTTGGCTTGATAACATGCATACGAGTTGACACAAAGGGGTTTGAATGGCTATTAAAGGTATTCTCCCTCACCTGTGATCCGTTTGCTTGTAATTAGTGTGTGTGTATAAAGGGTCAATGAGTTTCTGGACTCCTGAAAGGCCCTTGGATCTTTCATCCAGTAATGCACTGACGATTCTGAGTCATGGGGAAAGCAAAAGAATTGTCAAAGGATCTGCAGGAAAAGCTAGTTGAACTGTATAAAACAGGAAAGGGATATAAAAAGATACCCAAGGGATTGAGCATGCCAATCAGCAGTGTTTAAACTCTAATCAAGAAGTGGAAAATGAGGGGTTCTTTTGAAACCAAACCATGCAAAGAAAAACCCACAAATAACTTCAGGTGAAATACAGGACTCTCTGAAAACATGTGGTGTGGCTGTTTCAAGATACACAATAAGGAGGCACTTGAAGGGCTGCATGGTCAAGTCCCCAGAAGAAAGCCATTAGTACGCAAATGCCACAAAGTGTCCTGCTTACAACACGCCAAACAGCACAGAGACAAGCCTCAAACCTTCTGGCACAAAGTCATTTAGAGTGATGAGACCAAAATTGAGCTTTTTGGCAACAACCATAAACGCTACATTTGGAGAGGAGTCAACAAGACCTGTGGTGAAAGGTACACCATTCCTACTATGAAGCACAGAGGTGGATCGCTGATGTTTTGGGGATGTGTGAGCTACAAAAGGTAAAGGAAATTTGGTCAAAATTGATGGCAAGATGAATGCAGTATGTTATCAAAAGATACTGGAGGAACATTTGCATTCATCAGTCAGGAAGCTGCGCATGGGACGTACTTGGACATTCCAACATGACAATGATCCAAAACACAAGGCCAAGTCGACCTGTCATTGGCTACAGCAGAATAAAATGAAGGTTCTGGAGTGGCCATCTCAGTCTCCTGACCTCAATATCATTGAGCCACTCTGGGGAGATCTCAAAACGTGCAGTGCATGCAAGACAGCCCAAGAATTTACAGGAACTGGAGGCTTTTTGCAAAGAGGAATAGGCAGCTTTACCATCTGAGAAGATAAAGAGTCTCGTCCACAAATACCACAAAAGACTTCAAGCTGTCATTGATGTTAAATGGGGCAATACACGGTATTAAGAACTGGGGTATGTAAACTTTTGATCAGGGGCTTTTGGGTAGTTTCTGTTGCCATTATAATTTTAAAAAGAGTAAACAGTTGATTGATAATGGCTGCAGCCAAACACTAACCATGAGTGAAAGTAAAGTTAAAAGTTTGTGTTATCATTCATATTCTCTGCGCGCATGCTGCTTCTGCTGTGATTGCTCACAGCAGAAGGCGTTCTGCGGGTTCCGAGCTCTGTATGTCCCCAGGGAATAAAATATATCACTTCCCTGATAAAAAGCGGCTAGGCATCCAGTTAACCCTTTTATCACCCTAGATGTTTAACCCCTTCCCACCCTGTGCTTAGTATAGTGACAGTGCATATTTTTTGCACTGATCACTGCATTAATGTCACTGGTTCCCACAAAGTATCAGTGTTTTGCCTGTCTGCCACAATATGGCAGTCGCTATAAGTCGCTGATCACCACCATTACTAAAATAAAAAATAAACGAATAACTAAAGATCCCAGTCTATATACCATGGTTTGTACACACTATAATTTTGCGCAAACCCATCTATATGCTTATTGGAATTTTTTTTACCAAAAATATGTAGAGATATATATATAGATAGATAGATATATATAAATTTTATTATAATTTTTTTTCAAAATTGTCTATTTTGTTGATTATAGTGCAAAAAAAAACCAAAACACTGCTGCAGTGATCAAATACCACCAAAAGCTCTATTTCTGGGAAAAACCTGATATAAATTTTATTTGGGTACAGTGTTGCATGACCGCGCATTTGTCAGTTAAAGGAACGCAGTGCTGTATAGCAAAAAAATGGAGGGGTCATTAAGGAAGGGGGGGGGGGGTAATATTCCAGAGGTCAAGTGGTTAAACACTCTGACAGGTTTTGACCTTTTATCAATTCTTTTTATTCACAATCCTGTACTTCTTTGGCATCTCCTTTTTGTTTTGCTCTGCCCTGAAGAAGTTTCTCCAGGTCAGTGGGAGTTTCCTGGACATTCCGGGACCAGGCATCTGCAGCCCAGCCTTCGCCTTGTTGGATACCTTTTCAAAGTTCTACCAGGTGAATAATCTTCTGCGGGTGCAGCTTTTGGCCACAAGGTTCCTACAGCGGCACTCTGAAGTTAGGCCTGCTGACTTATGTTGTTGAGTCTGTTGGCAGAGTTTTTTGCCTAGTTGTTGCCTGTCCTTTTCTTTCATTGCTTGGCGACTTCCCAGGGTCTATGAATACTCAGCCTGTGTCCTGTACTGTATGATTTAAAGAGGTTGTATACCCCGCTTGCATATTTTTACTTACAGGTAACCCTTACCTGTAGGTAAAATTAATATCTCCTAAACCTGTACAGTTTGAGATGGTCACCTTGCATGCAGTCGCTGACGTCAGCGGCGCATGCGCTCTGAAGCTCCGGTGGATGCTGCTGGAAATTCAGAGCTCCTTGCTGAAACGAAGACTCGCGTGTGCCTGCGCGGCAGCGACGTCATCTCGGCTCTGGCCACTCAGTGCCAGAGCCGCAAACCCATATGAAACGCCGGGCGAACATGTCGGCTCCCTCAGCAGTGACGGAAGGCGGTGTGGACACTTTGTTCTAAGGTAAGTATTTCATAATGAGGTAGTATGCGGTGTACACTAGCTCATTATGCCTTTTGCCTCAGATGGCTTTTTTTTTCTTTGTCCAGGGCATACAACCTCTTCAAGAGAAATATTGACTTGCCTGAAAAATTCCATATCTTTAAGTACAGAACACTGGCCATTCTGGATTCTTTAGTATTCCTTGCTTAATCTACATTGCTTGCTACAAAACTGAGGACTCAGGACTGGGGTGTCCTCCAAAAGCTTGCCAGTGTCCGGTCACCTTGAAGGTACAAGCCTATAACCCAGGGTCTATGAATACTCACCCTGTGTCCTGTACTGTACTCGAAAATATGTAGTTTAGAGGAATGCCAAAATTCCTCTTATTGGGCCTTCTCTCCGAGCTTTGACCCCCCCTGCTTTTTATTCAACACTCCAGTGTAGGAACTTTTTTTGGCCATTGATATTCTGGCATTGAAAAGATGAATGGCAGGGCAAAACTTTGAAGATATTGACAGAAATCTGGAACCGGTATATAGCCGGTTGGAATTCTGGTCCCCCAAGGATTATTCTGGATATAGTCACACAAACTTTCTAAAACCACACAATCCAAACAATATTTAAGCTTTTTTTTTTTTTTTTTTTGATATCGTTATATGAATTTCTTTTAGTTACTTATCTTTGAGGGACACTTAGGTGTGATAAAACTGCAAAAATGTCTGTCAATCTATAGTGTTTGTCTAATGTTCTTTTTAAAAATGCATTGCACGGTGAATGTTGGTGAATAAGGTGAACCTGTATTGACTTTGAATACCCAATTATGTGCATGGTAAATAAAAGTGAGACTAACAGTAGTACACAATTGGGTTCTCAAAGTAAACAGAGCTGCACCTCAATTCATTAACCTTTCCTTTCCAAAGTAAACTAGTTTTTTTTTTTTTTTTTTTTTTTTAGCAAATCGGCACCAATGTGTAACTGACACATGCATTTGTGTGTGAAAGTGTTTGGGGGGGGGGGGGGGGGAGGGAGGTGTCTAATTTGAACTTTATTCTTGTGCTGTCTGTAATTTTGGATTTGCTTAGTTTTTATATGTTAAATGTAAATTGAACTGTTTGCCTGTGCTGCAGAGGAGGAAACTGGATGCTGTTTATTACTACATGCGTAGCTTGGCTGCCAGCAACCCGATCCTGACTGCCAAGGAGAGTCTTATTAACTTGTTTGAAGAAACTAAACGCAAGGTAAGATGCTTCATTTTATTGGTGTTGAAGGCACTGTAAATCTATTCTAAGGAAGTGAATGATCTATAATCTTTACTTGTAGATCTTTAAGGTTTGACTTGGTAACCGGAGCTGTTAGAAAATGCTTAATTTCTTTAACTGGCTTCAAGAAACATTATTTGACACTAGAAAAATTGCAGAAAGCTTTAGAGGCAAAAGTCTTTGGTGGTTTTTCATTTATTTTTTTTAAGGTGCTGGAACATAAAAGCAATAAGATAATTTAAAAAAAAAAAATTAAAATAAAATTCATGGGAAGTTAAACAGAAGTTCCTCATCTTCAGTACATAAGGGACTTTGGTGTCCTTTTATGAAAGTGAGGTAAAATACCGCTCTTCAGTTCGCAGGCATTCTCAGAGGAGATCGCTCTCCTCTGAGTGCCTATTTATGAAAGTGTGTAGATGGCTTCTCATGTTGAGTTGAGAAGCGATCTACAAATGCCAGGAACTCCTGAGAAACGGCTCCTCTCACTATAATCTCGCGTGATATAGCGGGATTACAGTATGAGGAACCATAAAATACAAAGTGTAACACAAATCAGCACACATTCCCCAACATATTAATAAAATAACGTTAAATTCCCCCTACACAATATACATTAACCTAATTATAAAAAAACATTGTTTTTATCAATATTTAAAGATCATACATGTCCTTATTTAAATGTGAATGGTGTATAGTAAATGAATGTAATGCACATATGTAATGCAGCTATACAGCATTCGTATAAATGCAAAATACATTTATAATCATTAAAAAAATAATTTTAATAAAGTATACAAGTATAAATATTTATTAATAAATTAAAATAAAATATATTTCATAATTGATAAACATAAAAATTGATAAACTGGTGCAATGCGAGAACACTGCGAATCCACTGCAGGTTACCGCATCGCACCGACTCGCATGTCAGTTCACACTGCCATATGCGAATCGCTGGGGAGTGTCAATACATTGTTAACGACATCCCCAGTTCAGCTTGCATATCGCACTGCGAACTGACAGTCCGGACATGAATCGGATCGCATATGTGTGAACACACATGCGATCCGATTCTGGTCCGAACAGAAAAAAGGGTCCTGTGCGTGTTTGCACCAAATGCGGTGCAATATCAGCCATACTATCTGTACAGCTGATATCGCACCGCACAGACATCGCATGTAATGTGAATGGCAGTGTGCTGCGAATTAAATGCGATGCCTGTGCGATGTCCGGCATCGCACAAGTGTGAACTGGGCCTAAAAGTTAACAACACCCCCAAATCAGTTCGCATATCGCAGTGCGATCTGCAAACTCAGACAGTAATTGAATCGCATGGGTGTGAACACCCATGCGATCCGATTCTGCTGTGGACCAAAAAAAGGGTCCTGTAAGAGTTTGGTCCGAGGGCAATGCAAATTTAGCAATACTATCTGTATGGCTGAAATCGCATCGCACAGAGATCGGATGTGATTTTGCACTGCAGTGCGGTGCGAATCACATCCGATCTTGGACACCGCAGCAGTCGGAACTGGCCCTAAACCATATTGCATTTGCATCAAAATGGTACAGGACCCTTTATTTGGTCCGCACTGGAATCTGATCGCATGGGTGTGAACACGCATGCGATCCGATTCCTGCACCATTACATAGTTCGCACTGCGATCTGTGAAATGATCTGGGGGTGTCATTAACTTTACATTGACACCCGCAGTGGTGCGCAGATGTCAATGTAGGTGCGATGTGAAAACCCACACAGGAATCACGCTGGTTCACGCATCGCACAAGTGTGAACCCAGCCAGAGACGTGAACATCTAAAAAAATATATATATATATAGATATATATATCTATATATATATATATCTATATATATCTATAGCTATATCTATATATAGCTATAGATATATATAGATACAGATATATATATATATATATATATATATATATATATATATATATATATATATATATATATATATATATATATATATATATATATATATATATATATATATATATATATATGTATGTATGTGTGTATATATATATATATATATATGTATATATATATATATGTACATACATATATATATATGTACATACATATATATATATATATGTACATACATATATATATATATATGTACATACATATATATATATATATATATATATATATATATATATATATATATATATATATATAAAATATACACACTATAAATTCGTATCCGGCTGGTTTTGGGGTGTGTAATGGTGGGGAAGATGTGCTCTGACTGTTTGGTGAAAGAAGTCAAAAGACTTCTTGCTTTCTCCAGAATATCAGCCAGTTTCAGGCTTCTCACTCTGATTCTCCACTTCTGAAATGGTGAATCAGAAAGTGAGAATTCTGTCACAGATCGCCAGTGAGGTGCTGAGATCGCACCTTCATAAACTGGCCGTTTCTGTGAATTCTCACTGTGCTGAGATAATCAGCGGAGAACATGTTCTCCGCTGATTATCTCAGTTTCATAAACTGGTAATGAGCTGAGATCAGCGGTGAGACTCGGGATCGCCGCTGATCTCAGTTTCATAAAAGGACACCTTTATGCACTTCTAATATTTCTCTCTTTTGCAGAACATAGGCCTCATGTATGAACGTGGGTGGTTCTTGTGAACAGAACTTTCTTTACTCAGGGTAATTCTAAGACCCCATACACACTATTAGATTTTCTGCAGATTTTTGTCTTCAGATTTACCAAAACCATGTAGTGCAAGGGCCTAATTGCTGCAAATTGAAACTCTTAAGGTTTGACCTCATTATATGGTTTTGGTACCTCCTGAAGACAAAAATTTACAGAAATGTAATGTGTATGGGGCTTTAGACTACAAATTAATGCAAAACTAAATGCGTGTCTTCAGGCCACACATCAACCTTTGTCCTAATGGAGCTATGCTAATAATATTTTTAGTATAAGGTGGCCATTTAATTAAGTTTTCACATTGGTGAGAGCGAGATCGACCTGGCTAATGCCCCTGAGGGCTGGAAATCGCTGAAGTGGACACCACTACTGCAGCAATCTCAACTTGCCTCCGGGTCCCATACTTAGAAGTCAGCCTGATGTATTCTGAACGCTGGAGTTTGGTCGCTCATCACGGGTGCCGATTTAGTTAATGCTATTAATTTTCTGAATTAATAAAAAGTGTTACCTGATTGGCCTAGGTGGCAAATGAATACAAAGCTTCCTCTGATTAGCTGAGTTGGAGGGGCGGGCTGATGGCGTCATGCTTTCCTGCTCAGGCAAGTCTGCCTCACAGCTGGAACCCAGCACTGTGTACTGTATGTAGCTGAAACTACATTCTGTTCATACAGTACTTAGAGCCAGTGTAGCACTTAGTGAAGGAATTAGTTAATTTTGACTGGTTTGGTCCAAACTAAAGTCGCTTGAAACCTGTAAATCCGCTTTCAGACCGAATAGTTGTATTTACAGGCCTTCCCCTTTATTAAAGAACCCTATTTAGTTATTCTTCCAGACAAGGTAGTACTTAAATCCTTTGCTATGTATCTGCCTAAAGTAGCCACAGTATTTCATAGGGCCCACAAGATTGTACTGCCGTCTTTTTGAATTGATCCAGAAGTTCAAAGGGAAGAGCACTTCAATTCTCTTGATGGTTGACAATGTCTTCTGAGATATTTAGAGATTACCAGGGCATGCAGAAGATTTGGCCCTGTTTTTTGTTATTGTTTAGTAGTTTGAAAAGTTTTTGGAGGCTTCAAGAGTCACTATTGCTAGCTGGATTATACTGGATATAGTCTTCGCTTGTAAAGAGCGTGTTTCAGTAGTTTTTTCTTTCTTTAAAGCCCCATTTTGACAGATCCCTGTAAACCTCATGGGTGGCTTTGATGGAACAGATCTGCAGAGCAGCTACTTGGTCTAGTCAAAATACCTTTTTGTTAAGCAACTACAGAGTTGGAGTTACCCTCTCTGCAAGACATATGTGGTGTTTGACAGAAAGTTCTACAGTCAGTGCCCCCCCCCCCCCCTTTTTTTTTTTCTATCTAGTTGTTGTCCTGGAAAATGACTGGGGAAATTCCCAGTGGGTCTTGCTGCTAATGGTGTTTCTAGGAATCTTCTAAGTCAACTTGCCTAGTCTGCACCCTGGAAAAGGTTTTTATTTGTTCCTCCCTCTACAGCAGTGGTTCTCAACCTGGGGGTCGGGACCCCCTGGGGGGTCGAATGATGATTTGCCAGGGGTCACCGAATGCTGGGCTGTTCCTAAAGTCTGCACCGTTCTCCAAGCCTTTTTGCGTCCGCCCAGCAGGGCTATCCCTGGAGGCTGTGGCCGCCCAGCTGGGCTGTTCCTGGAGCCCGCGGCCACCCACTCAGCCTCTTCGCAGATGCCCATTCAGTTCATGGCATGGCTGGGGGGCAGAGACTAGAGGTCAGCTGACTGGTGAGGAATGTGAAGTGGGAGGGGCTGGAGGAGACCCTATCTCCTAATTTCGGCATAGGTGTCACTGCTACGAGACACCACAAAGTCGGAGACACAGTGAAGCCGGAGACACAGTGAGTAACACTACCTGTGATTATAGTTGTCATTAAAAGGACTGAGGGAGCGCTAACTGTCTCCGTGGGTTAGGGGCGCAAATTACTTGTCTTGCCTTGGGTGCTGACAACCCACGCTACGAAAAAAACTTTACTGTTAGGGGTCCCCACAACTTGGGAAATTTTATCAAGGGGTCACGGCATTAGAAGGTTGAGAACCACTGCTCTACAGGATACAGGAAAGATCTATCATGTTGCTGTCCTGGAAGATTCCTAAAAAACATTGTTACCGATTTTATAACTGAGAACTTTTTTGTTTTTATTACATTTTTTTTTTTTAGACTGACTTGGGAGGCATTTTACATGTGGAAGAACGACCTCCTTTTCTATGGTGGAAAAAACATTCCTTCAATAAAGTTTTTTTGATTTTCCAGCACCAAATCGTTATTGGAACTAATAATGAGCTTGGTATCTCTCTTGGTTGCTTGACACTGCCCCATGTAGTACTTGAATCAGTCAAAATGCCATAACAAAATGTAAAATTTAACACCACAGAAATTCTGGAGATTTCAGGATGTCAATTTGTTATTATAAACTTGCTGGAAATTTGGTAAGTCCTTCTTCATAATTGCTCTATTATTTCACTTTAGGCTGAGCAGATGGAACAAAAGCAACAGAAGGATGTGGATGCAGCTTTCAGCCATCAAGGACCAAGTACCACGTTTTGGCACACTACGGAGTATGCTACTCGAGTGGAGATATGGATTCATCCCACTCCATCAGGCTGCCAGAGCAGGGACAGTCAGAAGTGTAATGGCGTGGACAATCTAAGCCCAAGTGATGTGAGTCATTCTTGTTTGGGTTACATGGGGATTTTTTTTTTCCCCAACGTTTCAGCATCTTTTGACATTTTGAAAGCCGTTTATCAGATTGGTGAAGTCAATAAGTTCAGTTTGCTAAAACAGAATATGTGTAGTATATTTATTTGTGTGATTTATTTGCTCTTTTACAGTACATATAGTGTTTTTTTCTGGCTTTTTCACACAGCTAGTCAATTTTTATAATATTTTGAATATAAAAGTAAAATCTTAAAGAGGAGTTCCACCCGAGGTCCAGTAAAAAAAAAAAAAAAATTAAAAGTCAGCAGCTACAAATACTGCAGCTGCTGACTTTTAATTGGACACTTACCTGTCCCAGGGTCCAGCGATGCGGGGGATCGAAGCCCCGCTAGTCTCCCCCTCCGTTCAGCGGCGCTGGCATTGCAACTGTGGGCGCCGAGCTGTGGCTTCACAGCCTGGCACACACTGCGCATGCGCGAGCGGCGCGGCGCACCGTGATTGGCCGCCCAGTCACCTGGGACCTGTAATGGGTCCCAGATGATTGACAGGAGGGAGGGAGCAGAGCTGAGCCCTTCCTGTGCCGAGGGGGAAGTGATGTCACCAGCCCAGGCACTGGAAGAGGCAGACTACGAGAGACCACCTAGCAACAGGCATTTAGAGGTAAGTAAAAAAAAAAAAAAAAAAATATCCAAATGTTTTTTTGTATTTATTTTTTAGGATTTTTCATGTAGTAGTTTTTTTTTTTTTTTTTTTTTTTTTGGGTGGAACCCCACTTTAATTAGGCTGTGGCATCTTAAAGAAAATCTTCTTACTTTTATCTTTTTACTAGTCCACTGCCTGACCTACTCTCCTTCTTTGTGCTGCATCCGCACTCCTTTGGAGCTGTCACAAATACTGTTTTTGCTTCTGGGTTGGAGAGGGGGGCAAAGGTGGGGTTAATTGGTGCTCAACCAGGTTTTACTTTTGTAGAGAAATAGATATGGGGAAAGTGATTATAGCTGTTTAAAGAAGGTGGCTAGCTCCACACATCCGCCTAGGTTTCCAAAAACGCCTATCAACCAAGACAGCGTAGGTAGAGCAAGGGTGTGAAAGGTAGTGCACACAGAGCCTGTCAGAACACCTGTCAGTCTTTGTTGCTGTCTGTGCCCCCAGACAGATTTACACTCTCGATTTGTTCTGTTTACCATTCTCATAGAAAATGAAAGCAAAAAAAAATCTAATTTTTTGGGTCGGCACCAGTGCAGTAAGAGTGGAGATCTTACAATGGGGGCACTAGTTCTGGTGACCCTGGTGTGATGCTGAGATTCCCTCATTTTGGAGGGATTTCTTCTCGCTTCCTTTTTTGTCTAGGGGACAGGAAATGAAGGAGTATCTTCCCTATGGGACACAGATGGTGAAAAAAAACTGATCGGGGTTATAACCCTCCCTTACTCTATCCAAAATGAAAATAAAAACGTTTTGCTTTTAGTTACACCTTAATGGGGACAAGTGCTATGTGCATAGGATAACCTTGGGGATTTTTCGATAGATCATCTTTAGGCTTGGGGGTAAAGTTAGTAGCATCAGGCTGTTGGTAATTTCACAACATAAAATAGCAGTGGTAGGGTATTGTACTATGTTGGCCACCAATTTAATGCATAAAGTTTTTTTAAAGATTAACGGATACTGCCTAGTGGCTAACCTGAGTTATTAACGATACAAGCTTGCCCAGGGTATACCTTCAGGAAGTGTATAAAGCCTGACAAAAGGATCTAGATTATCCTAAAAGTGTACATCAAGGGTAAATGTCCATTTCTTTATCATTCACCCCAGGACACAGGATATCTTTATATCCATTATGATGGGGTAATGCTGCCACCTTCAGGTGATTGAACACTGGCAAGAAGACAGGAAATCTTCACTCAGGCATAATGCATTCCAACCTCAGTTTTTGCTGGCGATAGTTTTTTTTTTGTATTTTTTTTTTCTGGGCAGTCTCTGCCCACAAATTTAGTTTTTTTTCTCCATATTCCATTTGGGTACCGGATTACATACTTGACATGCAGGTGACTGCCTTTAACATTTCCATTTGGCACTGAACTCTGTGTAATGGGACTTTGTGCAGAGCTTTACAGTTGTGCTCATAAGTTTACATACCCTGGCAGAACTAGATTTCTTGGCTATTTTTCAGAGAATAGGAATGATAACACTTTTCTTTCACTCATGGTTAGTGTTTGGCTGAAGCTATTTATTATCAATCAAATGTGTTTACTCTTTTTAAATCATAATAACAGAAACTACCCAAATGACTCTGATCAAAAGTTTACATACCTCAGTTCTTAACACTGTGTATTGCCCCCTTTAACATCAATGACAGCTTGAAGCCATTTGTGGATGAGGCTCTTTATCTTCTCAGATGGTAAAGCTGCCCATTCCTCTTGGCAAAAAGCCTCCTGTAAAGTTCCTGTAAATTCTTGGGCTGTCTTGCATGGACTGCATGTTTTGAGATCTCCCCAGAGTGGCTCAATGATATTGAGGTCGGTAGACTGAGATGGCCACTCCAGAACCTTCACTTTATTCTGCTGTAGCCAATGACAGGTCGACTTGGCCTTGTGTTTTGGATCATTGTCATGTTAGAATGTCCAAGTGCATTCCTGGCTGATGAATGCAAATGTTCCTCCAGTATTTTTTGATAACATACTGCATTCATCTTGCCATCAATTTTGACCACATTTCCTGTGCCTTTTGTAGCTCACACATGCCCAAAACATCAGCGATCCACTTCTGTGTGTCACAGTAGAAGTGGTGTACCTTTTCATCATCTTGTTGACTCCTCTCCGAATGTAGTGTTTATGGTTGTGGCCAAAAAGCTCAATTTTGGTCTCATCACTCCAAATGACTTTGTGCCAGAAGGTTTGAGGCTTGTCTCTGTGCTGTTTTGGCGTATTGTAAGTGGGATACTTTGTGGCATTTGTGTAGTAATGGCTTTCTTCTGGCGACTCGACCATGCATCCCATCTTTCTTCAAGTGCCTCCTTATTGTGCATCTTGAAACAGCCACACCAAGTGTTTTTTTTAGATAGTCCTGTATTTCACCTCTTATTTGTGGGTATTTCTTTGCATCCCAAACAATTTTCCTGGCAGTTGTGGCTGAAATTTTAGTTGGTCTACCTGACCGTGGCTTGGTTTCAACAGAGCCCCTCATTTTTCCACTTTTTGATTAGAGTTTAAACACTGCTGATTGGCATTCTCAATTCCTTCTATATCTTTTTATATCCCTTTCCTGTTTTATACAGTTCAACTACCTTTTCCCGTTGATCCTTTGACAATTCTTTTGCTTTCCCCATGACTCAGAATCCAGAAATGTTAATGCAGCACTGGATGAAAGATGCAAGGGTCTATCAGGAGTCCAGAAAATCATTGACCTTTTATACACACACAGTAATTACAAGCAAACAGATCACAGGTGAGGATGGTTACATTTTAATAGCCATTCAAACTTGAGTGCCTGTTATCAGGCCAAAATCACCAGGGTATTTAAATTTTTTTGATCAGGGTCATTTAGGTAGTTTCTGTTGCCATTCTGATTTAAAGAGTAAACACAGTTTATTGATAATAAATGGCTTCAGCCAAACACTAACCATGAGTGAAAAATGTTTTGTGTTGTCATTCATATTCTCTGAAAAATGGCCAAGAAATCATAAATTCTGCCAGGGTATGTAAACTTGTGAGCACCACTGTATTGCCCTATGGACTGGCAGGATTCTCTACAGGTCCAGGATGATAACCTCTAAGTGCAGAAGATAAACAATTTTAATGCCCCAAAAAGGGTTAAAAACACTTACAGGATGGGAGTGGTAATCAGGCACATCATAGTTAGAGCTGCATTGGAAGGAGTGATGGTCAGAGAGAGCCTACAGCTGGATGGGATCACTCAGCACAGCGGTGTGGAACACAGGGAGCCGCTGTGAAGCCGGCGTCATCAGCTGGAAGGGAGACGAACCCGGAAGTGATGTCATCCACAGGACGGCTTCAATAACCAGCTTGAACCGCAAACAGACAGCCTGGACAAGGACGTGATGTCATCAGAAAGGGACGCGTTTCGGAACCACCAATCGTTCCTTTTTCAACCTATGGCCATGCTGATGACTCGAGAGGAATATATACACACCCACTAACAGTGGATTGGCCAGTGGGCGGGGGCAGCAAGGAAACATTCATTAAATTGTGATCAGTTCGTTTTTGCATATAAATGAAAAGGAACACATGAAAACCTGCTACAGCAATCTAAAAATCATGAAGAACATTAAAAGACGGGATAAAATCAAAAAAATATAAAATAAAAAAAATATATATATAAAAAATATATACATAAAAATATATATAAAAAATGTATATATATATATGTGAAAAATAAAGTGATCTGTGAAGCAATACTGAACAGTGACTGCAACACACATAAAACAAAGAGAGGATGGTTGATCATGATAGGATGGGGATGGTGTGAGCAGGCTAATATCGATATAAAACTATCAATAATTAATCGTTAAAAATTAAAATTAAAAAAGGTAATGGAGATAATTAAAACAACTTAAAAACCTTGTTAAAGTATGGCGCTAACTTCAAAATCTTCATTTAACCCTCCAGGGGCTAGAACATTAAGTAAGAATATCCAATACATTTCTCTATGGCATAGGCGTCGGTAACGTTCAGCAGCAGGGAGGTCTTTTGGCATTGCCTCAATAATCCATACTTTGAGGCCATTCGTGGACTTATTATGGGTGTGGAGGTAGTGTCTGGGAACACTATGGTTGTCTAGTCCACCTTCAATTAGACGGCGATGCTCACCAAACCGTTTCCGTAGTGGCCGAATGGTGCGCCCTACATAAAATAAACCACAGGGGCATGTGAGACAATAAATAACATGGTCTGAGGAACATGTGTGAAAGCCCTTTATTGGGTATGTTTTGCCTTTGATATGGAACTCTTTTTGGCCGTGTGTCACAAAGCTGCAAGTCTTGCAGAGGGGCTTACGGCACTGGTACATCCCAGACATGGCCAAAAACGTGGGCATATGGTAGCCCGGGGGCAAAGGTTTGGCCCTAAGTTTGCTGGTTGCTACCTTGCTTTTAATGTTGGGTGCCTTTCTATAAGCAAACTGAGGTCTATTGGGCAAGGTAGGGAGTAGATGTTCATCTTGTAATAGCAAAGACCAATGTTTTTTAATAATTTTTTCCATATGTTTATGACGGGTGTGAAACTGAGTGATGAATCTTAGATTATCTTTCTGGGTATTGGTACGTGAATGAGAATTCTTGATAGGCAATGTGGTCTTATATTGTTGGTAAGCTGAGTCAACAAGATCCATAGGAAAACCTTTTTCAAGAAACTTGGCTTTCAGAATTTTACCTTCAGTGTCATAGTCACTCTTCAGGGTACAGTTCTTTTTGAGTCTACAGAACTGACTCTTAGGTACATTGTTAAGCCACAGAGGGTGATGACAACTTTTATAATGAAGGAATGAATTTCCAGCTGTGGGCTTGGTGAAATTTTTTGCATGGATCTCTTTGCCTGTCCAAAAGAGTTCAAGGTCGAGGAAGGCTAGCTTATTTTGGTCAATGACTGAGGTGAAAGTGAGACCCATGTTATTGGTGTTACAATATGACACAAAATCCGTGAATGTTGGTACATTGCCATCCCAGATGATGATCACGTCATCTATATAGCGGCCATAAAAAACAATGTGAGAGAGAAATGGATTGTTGTTCCATATATATAAGTGCTCCCAATGCCCCATAGTGAGATTAGCATACGAGGGTGCAAAGTGCGCCCCCATAGCTGTCCCTTGTAATTGCAGATAGAAATTATCCTCAAATTTAAAATAGTTGTGAGTAAGACAGAAGGATGTGGCTTCAACAATAAAGGAAGCCTGTCTAGGGTTCAGCATCGGGTCCTGGCAGAGAAAAAACTGTAGAGCGTTGAGGCCTACTTCATGAGGTATCGATGTGTATAGGGATTGGACGTCTAAAGATGCCCAATGATAATTATTTTCCCAAGAATAAGGGGTTAAAGTTTCCAGTAGATGAACCCCATCTCTTATGTGGGACTGGAGTGATTGGGCCAATGGCTGGAGGAATTGGTCTATGTATTGCGACAGTCCACTGCTGATGCTATCCATAGATGCCACAATCGGTCGCCCTGGTGGTATTCTGGGGTCTTTATGCACCTTCGGTAGATGGTAAAAATAAGGAGTGAAATGTATTTCTTTAACTAAGAAAGAGGCCTCTTGCTGTGAGATAATGTTGTCATTTAGTGCCCTTTTTACTAGGGAAGAGGCTTCAATGGTGAATAAAGGCAAGGGATCTCTGTGAAGTCTAATATATGTATTTGTATCGGATAATAATCGGATAGCTTCAGAAACATAGACAGCCCACCATTACGGTGAAGTTTGACCCCTCTGGGGATCCCTGCAGCAGGATTGTGGAGTGCCTTGCTGATGGTCCTTAAAATGCTGGTACCCAGTAAGGGGGTGGGAAGAAATGGACATGTTCCACATGTCTTCTGGCTCCCTTGTTTTTAATGCGATTATCTCCATGTGCTCCTTGTTCCCTTGGCTGCAGTGTTTCAACATTGTGTAATTTGCTTTTAGACTTTTTCTCCTGGCTACCCCAAGCACTCTTTAGCAGTGGCAGAGCTTAGGGGCTGTCGTAAAGACTCTTGGCACCAATGCAGGAGTGCTTCTCACTACCCTTACCTGCCTTTTGTACAAGGATATGCACTGCGCGAACAGGTGCAATATGGGTCAGTGAGATCACAGGAACAGCAGGGTTGGCCGGTGGCCACCATATTAAAGCTTTCACATGAGAATCCAGACCGGTAACAGGAACAGTGTTCTCCAACAGCTGTTCATTACTACTGAAGACTTATGAGTACTGCAGTATTGATATTTAAAAAAAAAATATTCTAAAGGGATGTGGAGCACTGGTAAACAAAGGCAAGACTTAGTGATTGTAAAGTCTTGTTTTTTTTTTGTTTTTTTTAAATGACAAACGTGTTCTACTTACCTGCTCTGTGCAGAGTTGGTTTTGCGCAGAGCAGCCTGGATCCTCCTCTTCTCGGATGTCTGTTTGCTGCTCCTGGCCCCTCCCTCCTGTCCAGTGCCCGCACAGCAAGTAGCTTGCTATGGGGGCACCCGAGCCAAGCTGCAGCTCCGTGTGTCCATTCAGACACGGAGCTGCGGTTCCACCCCGCCCCCCTCTCTCCCCTGATTGGCTAACTGACTTTGACAGCCACTGGAGCCAATAGTGCTGCTGCTGTGTTTCAGCCAATCAGGAGGGAGAGTCCAGGGCGGCCAAGGGATTTGTGGACATCGCTAGACAGAGATGGGGCTCGGGTAAGTATTAGGGGGGTGCTGGGGAGGCTGCTACACACAGAAGGCTTTTCATCTTAAGGCATAGAATGCTGTTTTACGTTTTGGTAGGGGGATAATGCGAACAGGTGTGTCTGCAACATAGTGGCTCGAGGTTACCAGCTGACATTTTAGAGCCATCCTCCTCCACACGTTAGGCTTTTAAATTTTTCTTTGAATCTGCCAGAAAACGACTTTCTTTTTTTTGAGCACCTGATCACCTGCTATCTCAGGGAGTGCTCATCCCAGTCCCAGAAAGCTAGAGGCTTCAGTTTCTACATGGTGACAAAATCGAACAGCAATGTTTGTCCCATCCTGGATCTCAAGAGACTCAACAAGAGTGCCAAAGCTCCTGGATAAAATCAATGCGGTCAATAGTTTCTTCCCTCCAGCAGGGAGATTTTTCTAGCATCTGTGGACATCAAGGATGCTTATCTGCACATCTCAATATTTCTACCTTTCTAACTGTTCCTAAAGTGGGGTTCCACCCAAAAAAACAAAAATACCTGAAAAATTCTAAAAAAAAACCCAACTGCTTATCCACTGCTACCAGATCTTTTACCACGATGCTCAATTCTGATTTGCATGATAGTCCTGGGAAAGATGGGAACCTTCTTTTGAGGCAGCTCTCTATGCACAATTTCATTCCAGGCCCCTCCAACTGAATGTCTCTATTGACACAGGACTGGAGGACACAAACCTTGGATTCCCTGATGCAGTTACACCCCAGAACAAGACACTGTTTTGATTGGATCACTTTGCTAGTTAATGGAGAATCATTTTTCCTTTTGTCCTTGGAGGGTCCCTGAGTCCTGAAAGTGGGCTGGGGTGCAGTTCTGGGCCAAGCTCTTGGTCCAGGAGTAATGAAAGAACAGTCAGCGCTCAAGAAATCTCCAGGTGCTAGCAATACACTCATACCCTATAACAAATAAAAATAAAGAAATTGCAGCGCTACATATGAAACATACAAATAACGTGCAATAGTGACAAAAACCCCCAAAGGGTCTGTAACAATTTCAGTGTCCAAAAATATTAGTATTCACTGACAGAATAGTTAATCTTCCTTCTCACCACTATAGTGATTTTAAAACACCATGAATGTTGTGAATCTCCACCACCAAGCGAGCAGATAATGCACTCACCAGATGGATAGGCTGCTAGGTTAGAAGCAGCACAAAAGCTCAAATCCTCCCAACAGGGTATCCACTTCTCACACTGGTCTCTGCTGGTCTGGGAACACCCTCCTTAGTTCTCCTATTCAGGGCTTTCATCCACTCATGTGAAGTTGTTTGAGGCGCTCTGCAGAAGGTGGGGACCCAGTATGTCGATCTGGTTTCTAGGTTCAGTGTGAAACTGGGCAGATTAATATCTACGGCCCGGGACCCCTGAGTGTTCCTGGTGGATGCTCTGCTGATGCTGTTACAGCTTCTCCCTCACCTGCTTCATGGGATTTGAGTGAAAAGCATTCCAGTGATTCTGATCAGCCTGGCCCAGGAGAATGTGGAAACTCTGACATTGTAAATGGAACCCTTCCAGACTGACCTGACCTTCTGTCATAATGTTCAATCTTCCATCCCTCTTTACAGTCAATGCCTTTGATGATATGGCTCTTGAAGCCAGGGTCCTAAGAGACAGCGGGATCCCTGATTCTATTGTTCCTACCCTGCTAAAGGCTCAGAAGGTGACTTAAAAAATTTACTACAGGACTTGGATATCATGTTTTTCCAGTGACTTCATCCTCCATAAATGTGTTATCCGTATCCTGGTATTCTCCAATCTGGGGTGGACAGGGATTGATATTAAGTATGATCAAGGGTCAGATTTTGACCATAGTAGTCTTTCAGTCACCCATTGCTTGCATTCCGGCGCTTGCCTTTTGTAAGTGGGGGTCACATGCATTTTTCCACCAGTTAAGAATGTGGGACTGCATCTTGATACTTTCCGTATTGCTAAAATCTCTGTTTGAACCCACCTGGGACGTTCCCTTAGTCCTTTTGATACAGAAGGTTATTTTTCTGGTTGCTCTTAAATCTGCTCGTAGAGCTTCAGAATTGGCTGCTCTTGCCTGCAATGAACCAGAAAAAAAAATTTCTTCCAACCGAGGTCCGAATCTCAAGTTTTTGCTATGACTCGGAAAGATTGTAATCATTGTATGTCTATCAAAAAATGAGCTGTGCAATTTCCATAGCATTTTATCAGTATTTATCCTCCATCAGAGTGCCCCTTTACATTGGGTTCCCCCATCAGATGTCCCCATCAGTGTGCCCCTATAGATCAGATGCTCCCATCAGAGTTGTGAACCAGCACATTGCACCTGTAGATTGGTAGAAATGTGTACCTGATGTATCTTGTAGCCAGGCAGGAATCGGGAGCTTGAAGAAACATGCTGCATGGGCAGGAGTTGGACGGAGAAACTTGTTGAAGAGGGCGGGGCACACAAGTGACGTCATTGGTTGCTAGAATGCTGGCCGTCCTAGCAACCAATGACGCTAGTGCAGCAGGGATCCAGCGATGTAGACTGGTGGATTTTTACAAGACCATACTCTTCTTTTAACAAGGGAATTGTCTATTTTGCTAAGCCTTACATGAGAGAGAGGTTGATTTGATTGGGATAAAGACTGTTGGATTACTGAAGAGAAAGTTAAAGGGGTAGTAAACCCTCGTGTTCTTTCACCTTAATGCATCCTATGCATTAAGGTAAAAAAACTTCTGTCACTCAGAAGCCCCCCCTTTTTTTACTCACCTGAGCCCGTTCGTTCGCTTGGCTGAGCCGCGCTCTACCTCTGGCCGGGGTTCGCGGCTCTTGATTGGATAGATTGATGGCAGCCATTGGCTCCCGCTGCCGTCAATTAAGCCATAGATTTAAGTCAATAGATTTTATATGATCCAGGAGTTGGGCTTTAGAGTAGAACAAATTTATATGAAATAGCCCATTAACATATAAAACTACAAAACCTGTATTTGCAGCAATATACAGACCTACAATCCTCGCACCACTTTTTCTGCTGGTAGATGTCCTCAGTCTGATGGCCAGCATTATTTAACCCAGTTCTTCTGAGCTCAGGTTGTCCTTGGCTGTCTCCAGCTTGTTAATGGATTATAAAAGAAGGACAGTGGTAAGCTCATCACTCTCTCTTCCTATCAGCATGCTTCTTGTCAGCATATGAACAGCAGGGGCGGACTGACAACTCATGGGGGCCCCCAGGCAATCAGAGATTATAGGGCCACACACTCACACACACACTCACACACTATACAATCACACACACACACACACACACACACTATACAATCACTATACAATCACACAGTATACACATACAAGTACACACCAGTATACACAGACATGTTTCTATTGCCTGAGAAGGTACAGGAGAGGTGGGCCAGCTATAATCTTGGGATTTTTAGACCTAAAGGATGTCAGTAAGGGACATTTCAGAGCCAGATGTAAAAAAAAACCCAGATTTTTACATACTGTCCCTGAGGCTGGCAACCCTGATGGGGCCCCCCTAGTGGCCCGGGGCCCTCAGGCAGTGCCCGAGTGGCCGAATGGTCAGTCTGCCCCTGATGAACAGATTTGCTCTTTGTCCTGTTTGTTCCTCTCTCACTTCAGTCCTGCTATACAGGGACTTGCAAGAGCTTGATACCCAGTACAAAATAAATATACTTAAGCTGGCCAAAGACAAATTCAGCCGGTTCAGCAGAAACTGTCTGCATTTCAATCTGTCTATGGGCAGGGCAGGCTGGTTGTACTGAAGTTGATCCATCAATCTACTACTGTACAACCAGCATGTTGTTTTTTTTTTTTTTTTTCACCCAGTCATTACTGGCGGCTATATCTGCCAGCAGTGATCATTGTATTCTGCCAGTGGGGAATGCTTCCTTCGCTTCCCACAGGTAGAACACAATACTGCTGCAGGAGGAATTCCCTTGTCGACACTGACTGTGTTGATGGTGGAATCCAGCAATTTCCTTTCCTATCAACCCATGGTTGAAGGAAATAAAATTGCATAATATATGGCCTATTTTACTGCTTGTGTTTATCAAACACATTTAATGGTGTATCAGAGATTGATTGATGTCTCTATCAGCCTAGAGTTCAGCTTTAAAATAACTTGCATTTTAGTAATTTAAACCTAATTCAGCCAAGCTTTGTATGGATTTCTTCCCAGAGGAGTAGCAGAAAGAACAAGCAAAATGTTTGTGTGGGAGACTAGGGGGTAGGCGGGTGTAAGCAGACACAAGTCCGTTTTAAATCAGCTTGCTCTTAGAGCCCTTGCACACTGGGGCGGGGGGCGGCGTCGGCGGTAAAACGCCGCTATTATTAGCGGCGTTTTACCGCCGGTATGCGGCCGCTAGCGGGGCGGTTTTACCCCCCGCTAGCGGCCGAGAAGGGGTTAAAAACCGCCGCAAAGCGCCTCTGCAGAGGCGCTTTGCCGGCGGTATAGCCGCGCCGTCCCATTGATTTCAATGGGCAGGAGCGGTAAAGGAGCGGTATACACACCGCTCCTTCACCGCTCCGAAGATGCAGCTAGCAGGACTTTTTTTACCGTCCTGCCAGCGCATCGCTCCAGTGTGCAAGCCCTCGGGGCTTTCACACTGGAATGCAAGGAGCGGCACTTTCTGGGCGGTTTGCAGGCGCTATTATTAGCGCAATAGCGCCTGCAAACCGCCCCAGTGTGCAAGGGCTCATAGAGCTGCATTGATCAGGTCTGCCTGAAAAACTGACAGGTGGACCTGATTGAAAAGCCTGTGTGAAAGAGCCCTTATAGGCAAAGAGACCAGCAGTATGCATAAAAAGGATTTTACATGTACAATAAATCCCTATTTTTTCCATGTACATTTGGGGTTTATCTGTTCAGTTCTTGTAAGTGGCCCCTAGATGGTGATGTTTCTCTTTAACAGCCTGGAACTAAGTTTATTGTCTGACAGGCAAAACCCAGTTCTCTGGATGTCATATGGGCTGGCTGTACATTCTCTTATCTCTTTCAGCACTTTAGTTCATTTAGTCCAACTAATTCTTGAAATATGCATATAATTTTTAGTTTAAATTTCCATTTTGCAGACCTATCTACTGGTGGTGTGCATGTGTTTTTTTGTTTTTTTTTTGATAATACTTGATAAGAATCCATAGTTTGTATATAGCATTGGTTTACTAGTGTGTTTTGCAAATTGAGTTGTGGACAGTTGCCAGACCATTAGAAACCCTTTGCGTGTGTGTACTGGTTTTCTTTCAGAGGAACTGCTGAATGGAGGAAGTAAGGTGCCATGTTGCACTGAGCTTGGTTAAACACGAAAACCACTTTCCCATCGTCTCAGGAGCTGCGACGTGACTTCCACCATGCATACTGCTTGATGTGACTCACCAGTGCATACCCACTTCCTCCACAGCCACCATGCCATGTCTATCCCCCTACACATTGACCTTGATGTGAACTGCTACTTTTGCCTTTGACCTGACCGTAACACGGCTGTTGAACTGATAAAGCACAGATAATCTGGGCTGACTGTTTTCTAAAGCGTCACAAGGCATCCAGAAAAGTGAACTTTTTTTTTCACATGTAAGGTGGTAAAAAAGTTGCATTCTGTCATGTGAGGGAGTAATATTTGTCTATTTTGTTCTATACGTTGCTGGAAAATTGAGGTCCTGCATCACGTGATCTTTCGTATGTAGTTTGTGACATTCTAACTAGAAACCTCTTTTGATAACTATAAAGATAAAATATACTGTGTGCTGCTCTGAAAACCTTACCTTGCATGAAGGTAACCTCTCATGGCTAAATGAATCCCAGAATCCAGTAACAAATTGGGCTTGATAAAACTAAAGTCTCCAGTTTTAATCTTATTTTTTAATGAAAAACATTTTTTCTATTGCTGGTTCTTTGAAAGTCTCTATTTGCTCTAAGGCCCCATTCACACCTGCGCGTTGCAGGAATGGGCCAAAACACGCATCACACTTGCGGTGCCATTATTTCTTAGTGACAATAAAAACACAGCTAGCAGACACGTATGCAATACAAAAACGCATACAAAAACAAAAAAGGTGCAGGAGCTACTTTGCTGTTTTTGTCGTGTTGAGAGACAAACGCACAAAAAAAATTAGCAAAAATGCACCTCGTGCAGTTGTGAATGGGACAAAATTTCTTTTTTTTTTTTTTTTTTTTTGTCTCCTGCTCTGTACTTATCCAGTAGCTCTAATAGTTTTATGCATTGCACTCAAAGGTCTTGGTGGAAAAGTTTTAAGAAAAGGCTTATGTGTATTTAGGTATCTAGTTGTATGCTCTGACACAGCCATTACTGGACATATATACGCTGTAAAATTATATAATATAGCATTCAGTATTTTTTGAGGCTTGTTTTAATAATTTCTAAAGGGAAATCCATGTTCTCTAGTTCTTGTGGAAGACTGACTGGTTCCTAAAATTAGAGTCTATTTGTCTACTACTTTTACATCTACAACTGACACTGTTATTGATTTTATTACTGCATGTTTTTATTTAGACTGATATTGGCGGACTTTCTACTTTTCTTGGATTGTTTAGGTGAGACTTAAGCCTAGTACACACCAGTAGTTTTCTTTTGTTCAACCCAGCAAGGCTGTACTAACATCTAATGTTGGTACATCAATCTCCCCTGCTGGTCATGCCCTTTCAGCCCATGTGTACTAGGCTTTATTCTCCTGTATTGTACAGGAGATGCTGTTAAACGCGCGCTCAGAGGCAAGGACACTTTTTTTCAACTGCCCCTGAACCCATTCAATGTTATCCTATGTGTCCATGTACACAGGCTCGTTTTTTGGCATTTTTAGGCAGTTGCGTTTAACCTAATTTTTCCAGAAGCAAAAAAATGGATTCAGACGCAAACGTTTTCCACGTTTCAGACGCCAAATGCCGACGCTAAATGCCAGTGCCGCGTTCGCGTTTATAAGCGTTTTTAAAGGTGCCCTATTTTTTTTACATTAAAAATCTCAAAAATGATGGCAAATGATGAAAAACCATTAAAAAATATTTTAAACAATTGTAATTGCTTGCAATGATGCATAGACCATTTATATACCCTAATGAGCCCTTGATCCAATCCAATACACCACTAGCATTGTTGTTATCCGAAGTATAATTCGAATTTGACCCATATGTTAGATGCCACAACTTGTGGCAAGTGGACAATACACAACTTGTGGCAGGTGATGTGGCAAATGACAATCCACAACTTGTGGCAGGTGACGTGGCAAGTGGACAATCCACAACTTGTGGCAAGTGGACAATCCACAACTTGTGGCAGGTGACGTGGCAAGTGGACAATCCACAACTTGTGGCAGGT
Source organism: Lithobates septentrionalis (assembly GCA_037952835.1). NCBI lineage: Eukaryota > Metazoa > Chordata > Amphibia > Anura > Ranidae > Lithobates > Lithobates septentrionalis. Next base: position 962,749 of record JBBDGP010000713.1, on the reverse strand, counting down.
GACGTGGCAAGTGGACAATCCACAACTTGTGGCAGGTGACGTGGCAAGTGGACAATCCACAACTTGTGGCAGGTGACGTGGCAAGTGGACAATCCACAACTTGTGGCAGGTGACGTGGCAAGTGGACAATCCACAACTTGTGGCAGGTGGACAATCCACAACTTGTGGCAGGTGACGTGGCAAGTGGACAATCCACAACTTGTGGCAGGTGACGTGGCAAGTGGACAATCCACAACTTGTGGCAGGTGACGTGGCAAGTGGACAATCCAACTTGTGGCAGGTGACGTGGCAAATGACAATCCAACTTGTGGCAGGTGACGTGGCAAATGACAATCCAACTTGTGGCAGGTGACGTGGCAAGTGGACAATCCACAACTTGTGGCAGGTGATGTGGCAAGAGGACAATCCACAACTTGTGGCAGCTGACGTGGCAAGTGGACAATCCACAACTTGTGGCAGCTGACGTGGCAAGTGACGTGGCAAGTGGACAATCCACAAATTGTGGCAGGTGAAGTGGCAAGTGGACAATCCACAACTTGTGGCAAGTGGACAATACATAACTTGTGGCAAATGACGTGGCAAGTGGACAATCCACAACTTGTGGCAGCTGACGTGGCAGGTGACGTGGCAAGTGGACAATCCACAACTTGTGGCAGGTGACGTGGCAAGTGGACAATCCACAACTTGTGGCAGGTGACGTGGCAAGTGGACAATCCACAACTTGTGGCAGGTGACGTGGCAAATGACAATCCAACTTGTGGCAGGTGACGTGGCAAATGACAATCCAACTTGTGGCAGGTGACGTGGCAAATGACAATCCAACTTGTGGCAGGTGACGTGGCAAATGACAATCCAACTTGTGGCAGGTGACGTGGCAAATGACAATCCAACTTGTGGCAGGTGACGTGGCAAATGACAATCCAACTTGTGGCAGGTGACGTGGCAAGTGGACAATCCACAACTTGTGGCAGGTGACGTGGCAAGAGGACAATCCACAACTTGTGGCAGCTGACGTGGCAAGAGGACAATCCACAACTTGTGGCAGCTGACGTGGCAAGTGGACAATCCACAACTTGTGGCAGCTGACGTGGCAAGTGACGTGGCAAGTGGACAATCCACAAATTGTGGCAGGTGAAGTGGCAAGTGGACAATCCACAACTTGTGGCAAGTGGACAATACGTAACTTGTGGCAAATGACAATCCACAACTTGTGGCAGCTGACGCGGCAAGTGACATGCTAAATACAAGTACACTGCTGCTCTCTCAGCTGCTGCTACTCACTATGGTCTCACAAAATGGCTGAAAGAGTTAAATAATACTGTTTTTTGAGCTTTGGGAGGGTCTTATGATGTTATCTTAACTAAACGCTTCTAGACGCAAACGCAGTAAAACGCCGCTAAACGCCGCATGCAAATGCGGCAAAGCGGGCGTTTCTAAACTCCGGTTTCAGCTTTTAAAACATGCTTTCGGCAGAGTTTGCACCGGCGTCTCGTGTGCATGGGGCCTTACACAAAGGTAACCAGAGTAAATACAAGATGCAGTTTTTAAATGGCATTTTTCATTTATTAAGGGAAAAAAGCTGTCCAAACCTGCTTGGCCCTATATTGAAAATTAATTGGCCCCTAAACTACTTGTGCCACCCTTGGCATTCAGGATCGATGTTCAGAGGCATTTGAAATGCCAAGTGCCTGTAACAGCTTGTAATTGCTGCTAAACGCGGTAACTCGCGTTTAGCAGTGTTTCGTTTAGACATTTTTCATTTTAACAAAAAAAGCTCCTAAACGAAAACGCAGCATGTAAACGCGGCTAAACGGACGTTTTTAAACGTTGGATTCTAGCTTTGAAGTTAAATAGTTCAGGAGAAGTTAAACAACGTTCCGTGTACATGAAGCCTAAATGTTTGTAGAGTTTGGTTGTTTTAGGGTTAAGGTTTTGGCAATGAAGAAACCAAGTCATAGCATGCCTATCTCTGGGATAACATTAGGTCAGTGGAAGTTGCAGACCCAGAGCCTGCCCTTCAAACAATGGATTGTGCATTATTGTATACACCACATTTTCAGTGAAAGTTAATCCCCCCCCCCCCATCCCCTTTGCTTTGGTGGCTATTGTACTCCCCAACTTGTTCAGTGTAATACGCTGCTAAAAATGCAGGGAAAGAAAATCTGTTGCATCCCTGCTGTCAGGACAGAGCTGTTTACATAGGCAGAGCTCTGTCCAGCCTCTTTCCTAGACGATCAGTGGGTGTCAGCGGACATCTATTGGCCAACATCCCCTCATATCGGCTTCTGCTGTGACTGATAGCAGAAGTGGCGTGCTGGCCCCTACCTGGAAGTGCAAAATCACATGTGTGTGTGTATATATATTTACATACCCTGGCAGAATTTGATTTATTGGCCATTTTTCAGAGAGAATATGAATAACACAAAAACTTTTCTTTCACTCAAGCCCCCGTACACAGGATCCGAAAATTGAACGAAAAATTCTGCATTTGAATCGATCGTACGATAATCGGAACGTTGGTACAGAGTTTTCGAGAGCCGATCAGGACAGTTCATCCAATATTATTCTATCGGACATGCACTGAAATTTTTTTTCGTACGATGCCAGGTCGTACGATTTTCGTTTAATCAGTACAACTATCGTTCGAAAATGCAATACAAATGCATTACAACACATGACATCACTTCCGAATTTTTATGCTGTCGTACGGGAATTTTCGTGACTTTAGTAAACTCATCAGATTCGGCGTGAGATTAGCATGCAAAAAAAAAAACGGACGATCATTCGTCCGATAATCGGATCGTGTGTACCGGGCATCATGGTTAGTGTTTTGGCTGAAGCCAATTATTATTAATCAACTGTGTTTACTCTTTTTAAATCCTAATCACAACAGAGACCACCTAAATGACCCTGATCAAAAGTTTACATACCCCAGTTCTTAATACCGTGTATTGCCCCCTTTAACATCAATGACAGCTTGAAGTCTTTTGTGGTATTTGTGGATGAGGCTCTTTATCTTCTCAGATGGTAAAGCTACCCATTCCCCTTGGAAAAAAGCCTCCAGTTCCTGTAAATTCTTGGGCTGTCTTGCATGCACTGCACGTTTTTGAGATCTCTCCAGAGTGGCTCAATGATATTGAGGTCAGGAGACTGAGATGGCCACTCCAGAACCTTCACTTTTTTCTGCTGTAGCCAATGACAGGTCGACTTGGCCTTGTGTTTTGGCTCCTTGGATATTTCAACATGACAATTCCATCCCATGCGCAGCTTCCTGGCGGCTGAATACAAATGTTCCTCCAGTATTTTTTGATAATATACTGTATTCATCTTGCCATCAATTTTGACCAAATTTCCTGTGCCTTTTTGTAGCTCACACATCCCCCAAATATCAGCAATCCACCTCCGTACCTTTCATCATAGGCCTTGTTAAATGATGTAATAAATGTTAAATGAAGCCTTTATGGTTGTGGCCAAAAAGCAAAATTTTGGTCTCATGGCTCCAAATGATTTTGTGGCAGAAGGTTTGAGGCTTGTCTCTGTGCTTTTTGGTGTATTGTAAGTGGGATACTTTGTGGTATTTGCGTAGTAATGGCTTTCTTCTGGGGACTCGCCCATGCAGCCCATCTTTCTTCAAGTGCCTCCTTATTGTGCATCTTGAAACAGCCACACCATATGTTTTGAGAGATTCCTGTATATTACCTGAAGTTATTTGTGGGTATTTCTTTGCACCCTGAACAATTTTCCTGGCAGTTGTGGCTGAAATTTTAGTTGGTCTACCTGACCGTGGTTTGGTTTTAACAGAACCCCTAATTTTTCACTTCTTTATTAGAGTTCGAACACTGCTGATTTGGCATTCTCAATTCCTTGGATATCTTTTTATATCCGTTTCCTGTTTTATACAGTTCAACTACCTTTTTCCCGCAGATCCTTTGACAATTCTTTTGCTTTCCCAATGACTCAGAATCCAGAAACGTCAGTGCAGCACTGGATGAGAGATGCAAGGCTCTGTCAGGAGTCCAGAAACTCATTTTATTTATATATATATATATATATATATATATATATATATATATATATATATATATATATATATATATATATATATATATATATATATATATATATATATATATATATATACATACACATATATATATATATATATATATATATATATATATATATATATATATATATATATATATATATATATATATATATACATACACATATATATATATATATATATATATATATATATATATATATATATATATATATATATATATATATATATATATATATATATATACACATACGAAATCTGATCACAGGTGAGGGCGGTTATCTTTATTAGCCATTCAAACCCCTTTGTGTCGACTTGTGTGCATGTTTTCAGGCCCAAATCATCAGGGTATGTAAACTTTTTTTTTTTTTTTGATCCCGGTCATTTGGGTAGTTTCTGTTGTCATTATGGTTTAACCACTTCCTGCCCGGCCTATAGCAGAATGACGGCTGGGAACTGGTTCTGCTATCCTGACTGGGCGTCATATGACGTCCAGCGGGATAACATGCCCGGCGCGCGCCCGTGGGGGCGCACAGCATGGTGACCGCGGCGTGTCATTCTGACACCCCGCATCTCCGATCATGATAAGAAGCCTCTGTCAGAGGCTTCTTACCACGTGATCATCTGTGACCAATCACAGCGTGAACCAGGAAGTGCCGGTAAACGGCATTTCTTGGTTCGGGCTGACAGGGAGAGCCAATCGGAGGCTCTCCCTGTCAGGGGGGGGGGTCTGTGCTTATCAGCACAGTCCCTCAGATGTGCAAAAAAGGCTACCAATCAGTTCCCAGCATTCCCCCAATAAAAAAGCCTTCAGGTGCCCACCACAGTGCCAATCAGTGCCCAGCAGTAACACCTGTCAGTAACACATCAGTACCTCATCAGTGCCACCTATCAGTGCCCATCACACCCGCCTGTCAGTGCCCATCAGTGCTGTATATCAGTGCCCATCAGTGGTTCATATCAGTGTCTCCCATCAGTGCCCATCAATTCTACATATCAGTGCCTCCTCATCAGTGTCGCCTCATTAGTGCCCCTCAGTGAAGGGGAAAACAAAATTTTATGACAAAAACTAAGAAAAACTTTTTTTTTTCAAAAATGTTGGTCTTTTTTTTTTTTTTTTTTTTAGTTTAGCAAAAAATAAAATCCCCAGAGGTGATCAAATACCACCAAAAGAAAGCTCTATTTGTGGGAAGAAAATGATAAAAATTTTGTTTGGGTACAATGTTGTATGACCGCGCAATTGTCATTCAAAGTGTGACAGCGCTGAAAGCTGAAAATTGTCCTGGGCAGGAACGGGCAAAAGTGCCTGGTATTGAAGTGGTTAAAAAGAGTAAACAAAGTTGATTTGAAGAAAAGTTTTTGTGTAATCATTCATATTCTTTGACAAATGGCCAAGAAATCATTAAAAAAATAAATATGTTATCTCATAATATCTCATTTAAAAATTTGTTTTTGTCTCTTCCTGTGAGCTGAATAAGCGCAAACTTCCATATCTTTGCTGTGTAAACCACTATGAGGGTTCAATCTAGAAGAAAAAATTTTTTGGCTTGAAAGCCAAAGCCAAAGTTGAACTTTAATATGATAAATGGCCTCATGTAGGGAGACTGGTAACTGGTAAGATCAAAGAGAAAAGGTGCAAATTCAACTAAATCCTATACGATTTAAATGTGACACTACAGTGGTAATTTTATATTATTTTTGTCTGCATTAAAAAAAATCAAGGGCAGATTTCCAGCAGAAAGGAAAGCCAACACACTCCATGCCCTTGTGCACGTAATTTTATTTACCAAGTTAACCAAATGTAAGTGGTAAAGACATTTCCTTATTATTTTTTTTAGTTTTTTTCCCTTTATGGCCTGAGGCTAAGGGCCTATTTCTGCTGTTGTGGTTTGAAAAACATGTGATTTTACTTTGTTTACAGGGATATTGCTTCTGGTTTGTTTGAAGACTAGACTTTGTTTCAAGTGCTTACTCTGAATACTGGAAAAACTGAAAGTTGCAGTCTACTCTACTGCAGCCTACAGAAACCTAGATGCAATTTCCATCCACGCTGGTTCTTCCAGCTCTACTTTTAAAGTGATCTTAAAGGAAGATTTTTTTTTTTTTTTTAAATGACAAATTGGAGGTTTTACGTATCTGTTCTATTCAGTGGTATTGCACAGAAAGGTCACTTTCCTCCTCTTCTTTAATTGCATGCCAATGGCTCCAGCTGCTGTCAATCAAATTCAGTGAGGAGGGAGCAGGGGCGAGGCCAAGCCATGCTGTGTGTGCCCATAGACGCACACAGACTGACTAACATAACAAAATTGCTATGGGGCAAACACAGAAGAGGAGGGGAGCACTAGTTGGGAACCCCAGAAGACGAGTTTCAGGGTGAAATATACCAGATCTAGGAAACTCTAAGCATATTAAAATTCCTTAAAAGTGCATTTAAAGCAACAGCCAGTCCTTCAATAAAAGTAGTATTAAACCCTCATTCTTTTTTTTTAGCTTGACACATTGAGCACAATAAAATACCCCAGTACTTGTAGTTTACCACTTTCAATGCCACTGACTCCTCCTCTGTCAGTGCTGCTTCCCTGAAGTTTGGTGTTCATATGAAAGAGCAGTAGACCATACAGTCTGAAGTCTGTTACGTATGTGGTATTGTCACGATCATTAGGAGTAGGAGAAATTATTTTTTGGGTATTTTGGTGGCGGATCATGGTAATGCCCTAAAAATATATAGCTAAAGTTTAAAAAATATAAAAATATTATTTACTATTTTGGAATAGTTTTTCTCTTATAATAAAACATCGGGAGATACTGTGGGTATAGAAAAGGATCACCCCCTTTAAAATAATCACATATTGTTGCTTTGCAGCCTGAACTAAAGACACACCGTTTTTGTTTTATCCAGCTTGGTTTACTCTGCAACTTATAACAGCCAAGTAAAAGATTTAACATCAACATGTCAGAAAGTTTAAAAACTGAATCACTGATTTAATCCAGATTTCAACTTTTTCGGCCGGTGATTCCCTGCACCGTAAGAACAATCATAGCGGCAGTTCAGCCGCTTGATCGTTTTTACAGGCAGCGGGAGGGGACATTCCCATATGGTACCCAGTCATCTCTATGACCCTCGGAGGCCCAGGCGCGATGTTGTGACGCCACGTCCGGGCCGGCGGAAGTAAACAATGCCGGGGAAGCTGCTGGAAAGGCCGAGACAGTTTATTTTGATCTGTCTATCCAGCCCGAAGGAGAGATGTAGACATAAAAAGTTGCAACGACCGCCATTTTATTCCTTAGGGTCTCTGCTAAAAAAACTTATATAATGTTTGGGGGTTCTGAGTAGGAAAAAAAGATGATTTTCTTTTACATGTAGGAGCGAAGTGCCAGAATTGGCCCGGATGGGAAGTGGTTAAATTTGATGGTGACAGTTTTTGTGGACTGCAGTCTTCAAGTTCAGGTTTTCAATGGGGTTTAAGTTTGGCCCCTGACGAGGCCATGCAAGGACATTCACCTTTTTCTTCTTCAACCACTGTGTGGTCATTTTTGCTGTGTGCTTTGGGTCATTGTCACGTTGGAAGTGGAAGGTAAACCTTTTTCCCATTGACCTCTTTCTGAGAGAGGGCAGCAGATTTTCCTCAAGAATTTTACAGTATTTTGCCACAATCCATTTTTTTTCTCATATCCTGACAAGTGCTCCTGTCCCTGGTGCAGTGAAACACCCCCATAACCAGATATTACCACCTCCATGCTTTACCGTAGGAATGGTGTTATGTGGATTGATTTCTGCCAGACATATCTTTGGTGTTGAGGTCAAATGATACAATTTTTGTCTTATCTGACTTATTGTGACTGCATGTGTCCTTTCTTGAGGAGTGGCTTTTTTTTCTAGCAACCCTCCCATACAAGTCATATTTGTGGAGAATTTGTGATGTAGTCACATGCACACAATAAGCACTCTTTGTCATTCCTGCAACTGCTTCAGAGTTGCTGTAGGCCTTTGGTAGCCTCTCTGACCAGTTTCCTCCTGGCTCTTTTTGGAGCGACGTCCTGATCCAGGGAGGGTTCTGTGTTGTACCAAATGCCTTCCACTTCTTAATAATAGACTTCACTTGTGCTTCTAGGCATTGATAAAGCCTTTGAAATCATATCCATCTTCTGACTTGTGCTTGTCCACAACTTTTATCCTGGAGATCTTTTTACTGTGCCTTGTCACCCATTGTTGATCATATGCTTCAGTTGCACTACTAGGGACTGAAATGCTCCAGGAAAGCTTTCTATGCTGAGCTAATCAAAATGACCACAGCTAATCGGTTATTATTATTTATTAATATTTTTATTATTATATAGAATTTATATAGCGGCAACAGTTTACGCAGCACTTTTACAATATAAAAGGGAGACAATACAATAAAATACAAGAGGATTACAAGGGCCCTGCTCAGAAGAGCTTACAATCTAATAGGGTGGGGCAGGTGCTACAAAAGTTTGCGACTGTGGGGCATGAGCTGATGTAAGTGGTAAAAGATTAGTTGGCGGTGCGATAGGCTTCCCTGAAGAGATGCGTTTTCAGGGACTGCCTGAAGGCAGCTAGAGTAGAAAATAGCCGGACAGGTTGAGGTAGCGAGTTCCAGAAGATGGGAGAGGCTCCGGAGAAATCCTGAAGACGCGCATGGGAGGAGGAGACGAGGGAGCTTGAGAGTAGGAGGTCTTGAGAAGAACGTAGAGGACGGTTTGAGTGATATTTGGAGACAAGATTGGTGATGTAGCTCCGGGCAGAGTTGTCTATGGCATTGTATGTTGTGGTTAATATTTTGACTTTAATTCGCTGGGCGATTGGAAGTGTAGGGATTGGCGGGGAGTGTTGGCAGATGCTGAACGATTGGTAAGGTGGATAAGTCTGGCAGCAGCATTCATGATAGACTGAAGAGGAGCTCGCCTATGGAGAAGTAGACCAATGAGAAGGGAGTTGCAATAGTCAAGGAGATGGATAACAAGGGAGTGAAAGTCATATGGGGATGATTCTTTTTCTATACCCACTGTATATATCATATATAGCATTTCCCATCAAGTGAAACCCCAATCTGTCCTCCAGAAAACCAGGTGTAATTCACATGGAATTATCAAGTAAGTGTGTGATGATATGTGCAGTTATATTATGGCTCCATTCATACCTGAGCGAACTGGAATTGCGTAAAAACACGGGACTAGTTTGCGATACTATTATTTCTTAATGGCACACCAAATGTGGTGCTATTTTGCGGCAATTGTCGAGCGACAAAACACACTTTAATTGTATTCCCCAAACATGCCTGGCTTTGTGTCAAAGTTTGGTACATGAGCTTCTTTGGTGCGTTTTTGAAACTTAGGGAGACCCATTCAAATTAATGGTGCTGCTCCAAAAACACGCCACAGAAACACAAAAAGCTATACAAAAAAACCCCACTGTGCAGCAGGTGTCGCTGCAGTATGCTTGGGTGCGAATGGAGCCCAACACATGTCAAGTTGTAAAATTGGGTTTGGGTATTAAGGTTTTTTTTTTTTTTTTTTAAATTGGTCGTGAAGACCCAAAATGATCACTTTAATTTATTCTGTTTTTAACAATTTTTGTGTACTGTGATTTTTCACATCTTTGCTCTTATTGTCTTATTCCTACCTTTTTTGTTTTAAAAAATTCTGCTTTTGCTGCCATTACTGTAGACCTACCGATCCCTATGTGCATCGATGACTGCAGGAGTCCACAACAGCTTGGCCTCCAGTTATGCATGGTTTAAATCATTTACTTAAAAAAAAAAAAAAAAAACCCAGACTTTACCTAAATTCAGCTTAATTTTTAAAATTTGTTGCACCTGTTTGCACACTTTTATTGCACTGACCATGGTTAAGAGATACCTTACAGGACTTTAAGGGATAAAGTATCCCTTGAAATGAGAGTGACTGTGCTGTCTGCTCTGTGGCCATACAGCAGACAGGAAGTCACTTTTGAGGTTTTTATTAATCTTTGTATATAGTGATGACAGCAGGACACCATCAATGAGTGCTATTCTTGGTCAACCATGTAGTAATCGTTAGTTGGCTTGGGAAGCTGCGCAATCCAAGGTTTTTTACCCTCATGTGTAAAATTAATCGAAGTAAAAAAATCTTCAGTCATTTGAATAACTCATTTAGAACTGGTGGTGCACAACACCAATATTTTGTGTGTGTTAGATAGATAGATATATATCTATATCTATCACTGCTTAAATTGACAGTGATTTATAAGTACCTGTGTGTTATATAATTCACATGCGTTCATATACTGGTCAGGAACTAATTATCCTTTTTTTAATTGGCATGTCTTTGGAGTGTGGTATGAAACCTGCACAAGCACGCAGAGAACAAGGAAACTCCATGCAGTTAATGTTCTGACTTGGATCCCCAGTGCTGCAAGGCATGAATGCTAGTTACTACGCATCTGTACGGATTGGAATGAATGGCTTTACCTGTGGTTCTGGTTTTACAGCGAGCCCAGGAGCCAAAAAGAATTATTTGCATGGCTCTGCTATGAGAAATAGGGATTTTTATTTTGGATTTATAGTGGTTCCAAAGGTAAAGAGTGTGTGTTGTGTTTTTATTTATTTATTTTGTTTTTGTTTGTTTTTGGTTTTGTTTTTTTTGCATTCTCTGCATTAAGGTAAAAAAATAAACCTTAAAAACTTTCAATAGCAGCTCCCCCTTCATTCTTAAACGCCTACCTTAGTTTTCTCTCCATACAGTGCTGTCCCATCAGCAGAACCACAGAAGCTCTTCTCCCCTCTTCCTATATGCACAAGAAGCTTTGATGTCAGCGGGATCCATTAAAATTAGCCACACAGGGAGTGCATTACTGTTAATGCGTTGTGCGACTCATAATAGATAGACATAAACCCATTGTGTAGCACTGCAAAGCAGGAAGCAGAGCCTATGTATGTAATAGCAGATATGACTACCCCCCCCCCCCCCCATGTACATATATAATTATAAAACACACAGAAATAATACTAAAAAATGATCGTTAAATGCAGAAGAACTAAGATTCCTAAAACAGGCCTTTGGCTGTCTTCTTAAAGTGGATGCAAAGCTTACCCCCCCCCCCCCCCCAATTAAAAGAGATGTTCTACTTGCCTGTTTTGTGCAGTGGCTTTGCACAGAGCCAACCCCTTATCTCTTCTTGTGGGGTTCCCTGCCAGCGTCTTCTCTTCAAGTGCCCCTTTAACCAGCAGCTTGCTATGAGGGCACTTGTGTGGGCACATGCAGGGCTGTGTGCATCCATAGAGGCACACAGCATGGTTCTGCCTTGCCCCCCACCCCCTGCTCACAGGATTTGATTGAAAGCAGCAGGAGTAAATGGCTCCCACTGCTGACTATTTTATTAAGTCTTTTGTAGTTACACAAGTTCCACTCACAGCACGTAGATAGCGTATTCCCATATACATTTATATTATTAATACGAAGCTCAAATTCATCCTCTAGAGCATTCCATAAAAACTAGGTAGAAGATCCATATAGATGGATGTTTCTACCTGTTCCTCCATAATGGCTACTTTGTGCTTTCTAGTATTCCTCGTAGGCAGATATCTTTCCCATAGAAAAAAGAAATAAAAAAAAAAAAACAAGAGAAAAGGGGAAAAAAAACACATACAAACCTCCGGGAAGCCCCCTCCCAACCGCCAAGCAAAATAAAACAACTGGACCGAGTCTGAGACTCACCCAAAAACATTAACTAAAGATAGTATCCCAGAATGTCTGAGCTCGAGAATTCAGTCCATGGTGCCCACAATTCCATAAACTTATGATGGCATCCCTGTATACTTGCCGATATTTCCTCCATTCTTTTTAATTGATTTACTTCAGCAACTCACTCCTTAATAGTGGGAGCAACTCTTGTATTCCAGTGTCTGGGTATGCTGCTGCAGATAGAACAGTGCTGGATTAAGGCAGTAAATGCTTAATCAGCATGTGAATAAACGCTGGTGAGGTCCGTCAGCGTGTTGCGACCGCCGTCTGGTGTAGAGCGTCAATGCTCAAAAACATCCGGCCATGTGTCTGGTATACTGGCTATGGTCAGTGGCCCGTGAGTAGATGCAAAGCAGGCTTATCCAGTCCGTCCAAGTGGAAGTGGCGCTACAATGTTATCTCCCACACTTGCTGGAACGCATGGTCGAGCGTGGGGTGGAGATGATGCTGCCTGTGTCAACGCGTTTCGCACAAGTGACCATGCGCCATGATAACCTTTATCTGTAGGTTGACCACAGAGGGGAATGGGCTCCTTGTACAATGGCCATTGCAGCCATCATCCCAGAGTGGTGAGAGCCCTTGGGCAAATGACATTTTTTTCTTTCTCTCCTCCTCCCTCCCCTCGGATACTTGTTGATATTCAATGGACGTATCCTCAAATTGAGCACTGTCTGATGTGTCATATTTGGTTAAGGGACTGTGAAGTCAATACATGCATATATTATATGTTCTATAATCCGCTTATCCCTATACGACCAGTTTGAATCATCCTCTATCCACTCAGTGACCTCTCTTTTTCATGCTATATATTCACTATTCAGCTGGCTGTCTGTCGAAACCATCACAAGCTGATTGATCCCTACTATAATATAGGCTACAGACTCCCACTATAGCCTTATATGTTTGACTTACCTGCTAAGGCAATTTTTCTATACAATAATCGCATAAGCCTGTTACATGGACATGCAGCATGTATAGTCTATTTTTGATCATACAGGACTAAGTATTTACATTGGCTTTAGTTATAGCAGCACCATTCTTTCCCTTTTTTTAGTTGGTCTATTCGTGTGTGTATGTGTGGGGCCCTGAGATTGGCGCCATATTGTGACGTCATTTTTGCTGTATGTGTTTTTATTGCTGGGTGTTCTGGGGGGGTTTACATTTGTAACTTTAATAAAGCAATTTTTTCAAATAGATATTCTGTCTTTGAGCCTCCCTTTTGCTCCTTTGGGACATCTTTGCTAGATGCTATCAATTTTTTACTTTAAAATTTTTGAGTTTAGGAGGTATCCCGTCAAATTGACATATTAGTAATGATTAACAGCACATGTTGCCATTGGCAACCTATGAAAAGTGGATTCTATGTTTTTTTTATTTTTTTAAGAGGTTAGAGGCCAGTTTAATTTTACATGACAGGGTTGCTGTAAAGTAGATCTAAACCCGCTTTGTGTCTACATGCACTCGCTCCAGTATCATACACACTCTCTCTACTGAGTGCCTAATAGATGTAACTATGGATTGCTTTTGCAATGTTTTTATTCTTCTTGTAGTGTCCTTCAGGGAGCAACTTTTAGATTGTAAGCTCTAACGAGCAGGGCCCTCTGATTTCTCCTCTATTGAATTGTATTGTAACTGTACGGTTTGCTCTAACGTAAAGCACTGCGCAGTTTGATGGCGTTATATAAATCCTGTATAATGTGTGACAATGCAAGAAGCCCAGTTAGGAGACTGTTGTCATCCAGGGAATGCCTAAACAAGAACCTTCTTGAAAGGATCACCAGCAATAAAAATGAAAACGGCAGATCTGAAGAGATTCAGAACACCTTTTTTGAAATCCAATTAAAAGAAGTAAAGAATTACAAAAAAAACAAACCTACAATGCTAACCTGTGGATGCATTGGTCCAATGCTGCAGCTGTCCCCTGCCGGTTCTGAGACCGAGAACTGAGCAATCACATGACTGCTGATCGCTCAGTTATCGGTCTACGCTGAAAAGAGACCGGTGACTGTCAGTTGCTGGCTTTTTGCTCTACCCCACCAGAGCTCACTGGAGCACTGGACTGTGGAGGTGGCTCAGGGTTTCAGCAGTGTGCTATTTAGTGTGTTTTTTTTTTCAATACCCCCCCCCCCCCTTCCTTTTTCAGATTATGCTAAAGTACCATGATTTGGTTGAAGAAAATAAATGCCTACTTTCTCTACCTACTTTTTGAATCATATTGTTTTCTACATCACTACAAATGCCCATTTAAAAAAATAAAATAAAAATGAATGTCCCCAATTTAGTCTCACACCTCCCTCCCTCCTGTCCACTGTTATGTCTGTCTCTGCTGGATGTATCCTGGATTCCCAGGGATTCTCACATCTCGGCTGCTTCTCTTCCTTTTTACTCTCCGTGCTTGAGGCTTAGAACAGACTCAGGTTTGAGAAAGAGCAGATGCTGAAATTTACGTCCAAAACTCAAGTATTGAAATTTCATCTTAAGACACAATTTCTTCCTGGGGCTGCTACGCGCGATCCTTCCCTTATTTGGTGCCTTCAGCGCACATTCAGGATTGTGCAGGTGTCACAATGCAGGCGTGGCTGGGGAATAGCTGTCATCTTCTATGGTACCCAGAGTGTGCGTCATGGCATTGGCAAATTTGATTTCTGTTTTTAACCCCCCCCCCCCCCTTCCAGTTCACTGTTTCTCTTGTAAATGCTTTGATAGTGTAGATCTGAGAATTTCTTGCAAAATAATCTTTACCGGACACATTGCCTTCACCCCATTCTGCCCTTTTGGTTCCTCGCTATCCTTTTAAGTTACCATTGATTGCAACATGCTACTACCTACACATTCAGTCCTTAACCACTGAGATTAGTAATGATGGCTATAACACAGTGTATATCCAGTTTGTTAGATAATTATTCATTGTTATCTAGATATGCTATCAGTGCAAAAAACCTTTAGAGCACAGGACAATTACCGTTTAATAATAGAGCACAAGTGTCATGCAAGTCATACAATGCACTTGAAAAATATTTGTTTTATAATATTACATTTATGTTTGGGAAATAATTGTTTCTTTTCAAGAAAGAGAATATTTTTTTTTTGTTTTTTTATTTTTTGACAAAGTGGTGAAGGGTTAATAAACCATTGTCAGGCTTTTATTGCTGACTATGTTTTAAATGGGGATATTTCCTCATTTCCATCTGAGGGCAGTGTGTCACATAGACAGAAATTAATGGGAAATCTCTCCACTGGAGAGGCAAATGGCAGGAAACTTTAGAGCCTCTCGTGTGTGTGTGTGTGTGTGTGTGTGTGTGTGTGTGTGTGTGTGTGTGTGTGTTTTTTTATTGCCCTCTAGTACTGACACCCTCCCCCCCCCCCCCCCCTTTTCTTTCTTGGTGTCACAAGATGTAATGTGTGAGAATATCTACCACGAGGATGACAATCTAACCCAATACTGACTCTCAACCTTCCCCACTCTATCTAGCACAAGTTCCAGTTGAAGGTGCTCTTTCATTCACTGCAGTATTTAAAATGAAACAATGGTGGGGAGGTGGATATCTATTTCTAGTGTGCCTTTTTAGAAAACAGTACTTCAGAAAACACACTTGGGTAGCCAGTATAGAGAGCTCTGAAAAAAACTAAATTTGGGTGCAGTTTTGCATGGTGGAGTAATTGTCATTTACACTATCACAGCGCTGAAAAATTTAAAAAGGCCATGGTAATGAAGGGGTCTAGACAAGAGGTTAATGTATGGTTTACTATTTCAGTGCTCTAATCACATTATCATACTTCTGGATCGCTTTTTGGCCTATTATTTGTGTTTGCCCAGTTTTCACACATTGATGGAAACCTATGTAATTGCTAAATAAAAAGGCTAATAAGTCAAAATGAAATGCTTTCATACCTTGACGTCCCATTTTCGCCATTCTATAGATTGCCTTTTTTTTTAGTAATTAGTTAAATATGTTACAATCAATGTGTGAAAATAGGCAATCTGTAGAATGGCGAAAATGGGACGTCAAACTGTGAAAGCATAATATTTCACACAATTACTACGTGTTCCACTAGGCATTCTGCCTAAATAGTGCTTGTTCTGTATAATACCTAGGTATTATTTACAGTGCATAGGGAAAAATAAATATTAAATATTAAAATAGGACATTTAATGCTTTGCCTAAAATCATTCTATAGAAAGCCTAATTTTTACACATGGTTGGAAACGTATACTGTATATTTTTTCAATCCGCACTGGGGATGGTATAGTCAACACTTTTGAAGGTACCTGTGACCGGTCCAGTGGCTCGTATTAACCCCTGCGGCACCAGAAGATCACAGCAGTGGAGTTGTCGAGGGGACAGAGGTATGAAGATTTCAACAAAGACAGCAGCCACCAGCACACAGGACGATTTTCACTCAATGGAACTACTGTCCCTGATGCTGATTTGAAAAAAAAAAACTACTTTTCTTTTGTTTTGGTGGGAGGTGGAGGACCAGTGGGAGGAAGCTCTCCAAGCAATACCCCAAAGCTCCCTTAGGCTGCTTTCACGCCGGGGCAGGCGTTGATGGTAAAATGCCACAAGTTTTAGCGGCGCTATTCAGCCGCTAGCGAGGCGCTTTTAACCCCTGCTAGCGGCTGAATAAAGGGTTAAAGGCGCCCGTGTACCGCCGCTGCCGAAGCGCTTTGCAGTTGCTTCCGCAGAGGTGCCCATTCATTTCAATGGGCAGGAGCGGTGTGTACACCGCTCCTCCACCGCCGTAAAGATGCTGCTTGCCAGCACATCGCACACTGGGACTGCAGGGGAGGAATTTTTTAGGCGCTTTACATGTGCTATTTTTAGCCCAAAAGTGCCTGAAAAACACCCCAGTGAGAAAGGGGTGTAAATGTGGCACAAAGACTTATGCTATTCTATATATACTGCTGAGAGTATATTTTACCCCGGCTAAGCTATACAAAATGCGCATATTGGACACCCCTACGTGTAGTAAGTGCTCCTAGGGACCACGGATATGTGATCCATTTAATTTGGCGATGTCCCATATTGCATTTATACAGGGTGGGGGTAATTAACACAATGAATGTTATGTTTCAGACTTCTTTCCCACTTGACCCTAAACCCTGCCTTTTGGGCATATAAGATTTCCAATTACTGGCTCTTACTAGAGAAGCTCTTTTTCTAGCCCAGAGAGTTACACTATGGTATTAGAAATCTGCTGAATCTCCCTCCCTCAAGGAGTGGGTGCAGTGCAGGGCTGAAACACTCTGGCTGGACAGGTACATATATCAGCATAGGGGATGCCCTTGTAAATATGAATTTTTGGGGCCCATGGTTGGATACCCCGGGTCTGAGCCTGCTTGACTTGGTCATGGATAGGCTTTTCTTTGGTTAAGGTGTGTTCCCTTGCTCATGAATTTTAAATTGTGAACTTCAATGCTTTGATCAGATGTCATGGCTGTAAACTTACTGTGTGGTACATGTGCAGATGTAAATACTATGTCTGCGTAGTGCCGGATTGGTATTAATATGCAAATCTAACGCCTGTGCTTCAGAAGATTTCTGTTATGTTAAGACGAAATTTTGGAACTGCTGTGCTAAAAACTTTTTTTTTTTTTTTTTCTTCTGTTCTTAAAACCTTATTTGTCAAGGCAGAGTTATGGATTACAGCTTTATGATGATCCTTTCTGGATATTAAAAGTTCAATGTTTCCATTTGGGTAAAGTGGATACGCCATAGCCTGTACAGTCAAAAATCATCTAAGCAAGAATTAAACTCTTCACATCGGCGCCTCATGCCCCTTTAAAGAGGTTTGAAGCAGGGAGGCGGGATGGGGGCTTAAGAGCATGTGACCACCGCGATTGGCTGTCACATCGGTCACGTGATCCGAAAACTCCCAATCGCAAGTAGCGATTAGGAGCTTTTGGTTAGGCGTCAGTAACTGTGTCGGGAGTGCGTGCTCTCAGCACAGCTCTATTGACAGCAAGTCATGCAAATATGCGGCCCCCTCGGCAGGCAAAGACCAGGCACTGAGAGGCTGCATATTTGCATGCGTCCAGCACCAAGAGGTTAAAGTTGTCGTAAAGCCTCAGGTTTTTTTTTTTTCCCATAAAGCATTCTATGCATTAAGGTAAAATAAACCACCTGTGCCACACTCTCCCCCTCACCACCCTTATACTTGCCTGTACCCTATTGTGATCCAGCACTGTGCATGAGAGTTGGGGCTCTTCTGGCTTTGTCCCTCCTCCCTGGGCAGATCGATGGCAGAGGGAGCCATTGACTCCCGCTCCTGTGAATCAACTCTAGTGACGAGGGAATGAAGGGCGGAGCCAAGTTCCCGTGCCTGTGTCAATGGTTACAGCGGCAGAGCTCGGGAGCAAGCCTACACGAGTGCCTCCATGGGAGTCCGCTTCCGACCTGGGGGGGGGGGGCACCAGCAAGACAGCAGGAGCACCTGTGGGGGACCCGAGAAGAGGAGGATCTTGGCCGCTCTGTGCAATTCTATAGGTGTTTAAAATTTTTTAAAACAAAACAAACAAAAAAACACTAATTTCTTTACAACCACTTTAAGCTCTTTGCAAAAAGTGTAATTTGCTGCCCTGCTTTCTGTCCATTATCAGAAAACTTGATATATTCATTTCAGTGGAAATATGCATTTAGGACAGTTTTATAACAAGTTGTAAGTTGTTTTATCTGATGTAATAGTTTCTTTTCCTGCCTCGCTTTAAGCCACACATTTATAAATGCGTCATAGACGATAAATGCAAATATGTTTCTTTGAAAGGCATCTCTGATGAATCTGATTAAATTGAAGATGCCTGTTTTTTTTCCAATATTATGATTACCTTGTCACGTATTCAATAAAAATACAACTGCATTAGTTAATGTGTATTCAGTGCTTCACTTGTGTGGGCAGAACAAGCAGCTTGTCTGCCTTTTTTAAATCCAGATAGTTGCATGTTTTGTATTTTATGAATGATTATCACTAACTTTTCATTCACAAAACATCCAGCAGAGGGCTTGTTTCAGAATCCGCTTGAGCTCTGCTCCTTAGAATGGCATGTGCCCATCCCAGCATGTGTGTGAGATTTAGGGCATGTCATTCATTTCCCATCTCCAGCTATTCGCCCCCACATCCCCAGGCCAGGTTATTTCAGCACCCGGGACTCCACTCCTTTCCCAGAATGTCGAAGGTTTTATTGTTTCTCTTTTCTCATTTTTTTTTTTTCTTTCCCATGCAGCTGAACAAACGCTTCCTGCTCAGCTTCCTGCATGCCCAGGGGAAGCTCTTCACCAGGATTGGGTAAGTGTGCTGGATCTGTCTTTTATTTTCCGACATTATGCATCTCTCTGGAATGTGAACTTCTCAGCCAAGCTGTGTTTATGGCTGAGGGCGCAGTGGGTGAAGTGCCCTCACTACTCCCTTGACATCCTCACTGAATGATGTTCTCAGCTGGGCCTGGGGATCTTGTGTTGTAGATCCTCATATCCCCACCCCTATTAAAAATGACTTGAGTATTTCCATGAACATACAGATCTAATTCATAGCACATGGTTCTCTGTCCCATTTCGAAGGCTATGGCACAAGACACTGCTTTTTAAAAAGCAATTCTATGCAAGTCTGTCATGCAAGGATAACTGGTGTGTGGGTTGATTGTGGGAAAATCCATGTGCTCACGAGTTATCACCTGCAAGTACTGCCCGAACTGATGCCTTTGACATTATTATTATATCTAGATCTCATGTTTTAGGTACTGGTTATGCAAGGAGGAGGAAGAGTCTAAATAAAATTTGAATCTGGACTTTATACGTCCTGTTTTTTGGACACCCAGCCCCTACTCAAGCAAGGAGCCGCCCTTCAGCCACCACTTCTGGGAGAGAGCTACCTGATACGTCATTTAAAACCTGACTGAAAACACCTGGCTTTAAGAGATACAGCACCCCACACATATTTTTACTTGCCTAGATGTCTTGTGTTAAGGGTTTCCTCATAAATTCCTTTGCACCTCACGTGTTGCAAGGGTTCACCGTTATATACGCTGAGATAGCTCAGTAGGCCACTTTGATTGTAGTTCAGATATTGGAAATTAAAATAAAGGAAATCTTAAAAATTATCATATACCCAATATTATGCTTGCTTGCTTTCCTTTAATTGACCATACATAATGAAAATATATTACAAAGCTGCTAATAAATGTTATCTTATGCTGGCCATACGCTATATGAGAAATCGGCCAAAATTCGGTCATTTAGACCACTCGATTTTCGGCCAGTTAATGGGCACAAAATCGATAATCGTTTGACTTTTTTGAGCCGAAAAAAAACAAAGGACAAGTTTGGAAATTTTCTGCCAAAAAATTAAATTGAAAGGCTAATGTGTTTCCCAACAAACAAAAAATTGATTAATTTATGTCCACTGAACAGTTTATCTGTCATTACATGATGGCACTATCGTTTGCTCTCATGGCCAGCATAAATCATACAGTACAGGACACAGGAAGAATATACATACACCATTGATAATAGGTGTGTACCTTCAGGTGATCAGACACTGGCAAAGCTTTAGAGGACACACCCTCTAACCCTACCCCACTTCAAGGGTCTTCAGTTTTGTGCTAGTGTCTGAAGGCAATAGACCCTTTTTCCTCATGGAGAAAATCACCCTGGGTTTAACCTAGTTTTATTTTTTTCCTCTTATTTTATTTTTCCTTCTTTTTTCGCTAATTCTTCAATCAAACCCTCACGATCTTCTAATACCAGCCCATAAGCCATATATCCAGATTGGCACAACCTTGGAAAAGCTTGGGAGATGTACCCAGACTCCATGCTGTGGGGGTGGCCGCTATTTCTTTGGGCATTGGATCCTGCATGGGTGCTCACCTTGACCCTTGGTGCAGTGTGTTGAGTCAACAGCAGGGTGCTATACAGGTTCACGGCTATGGTCCTTCACTTTAACCGATTGCCGACCAGCCACTGTCAATTTACGGAGGCAGGTCGGCACGATCCCGCGAACTGTCGTAGCTATACGTTGGCGCACGCACTGTGGGGGTGCTGATGCTCGTGGCGATGACCGCCGGCCACGAGCGATCGCGAGCACCAGGGACAGAACATGGAAGTGTGTGTGTAAACGCACAAATCCGTGTTTTGTTCTGAGAGGAGTGACAGATCGTGTGTTCCTATTAGCTAGGAACCACAATCCGTCACTTCCTCTAGTCAGTCCCCTCCCCCTTCAATTAGAGTCACCTCCCAGGGAACACAACCCCTTGATCGCCCCCTAGTGTTAACCCCTTCAATGCCAGTGACATTTTTACAGTAATCAATGCATTTTTATAGCACCGATCGCTGTATAAATGCCAATGGTCCCAAAAATGTGTCAAAATTGTCCGATGTGTCCACCATAATGTCGCAGTCACGATAAAAATCGCAGATCGCTGCCATTACTAGTAAAAAATAAAAATGCTATAAATCTATCCCCTATTTTGTAGACACAATAACTTTTGCACAAACCAATCAATATACGCTTTTTGCAATTTTTTTTTTTACCAAAAATATGTAGAAGAATACATATCAGCCTAAATTGAGGAAAAAATGCGCCTTTAAAAAAAAATAAAAAATTGGGATATTATAGCAAAAAGTCGCTCTTTGCGGTTTTTATTTTTTACGCTATAAACAACAAAAAAAAAAAAAGACGATCAAATACCAACAAAAAAAAGCTCTCTTTGTGGGGAAAAAAGGACGTCAATTTTGTTTATGTACAATGTCCCACGCCTGTGCAATTGTCAGTTAAAGCAACGCAGTGCCGAATCGCAAAAAATGGCCCGGGCATTCAGCAGCCAAATCTTCCGGGGCTGAAGTGGTTAAATCCCAATTCCTGAAGACTCTTTCAAGGGTATGCCCACTGTGAAAGGTGAATCTTGGACCTTTTATTTACAGTCCAGCATCATTTTAAAGTGTTTTTAAACCCAAAAGCAATATTTATTATATTGCAGCTTATTTATTTGTATGTGTGATCGCATTCGTTTTTCTTTTCTTTTCTTTTTTCTTTTAGGTTTTGTTTCCTTTTATTTCACCTGGTGGTCTGGCCAGTAAGTGTGGTGTTTTTCAAAAGAACAAGTTGTTCTGCAGATGTAGCAGTTAAAGGGTCGAGACAAATTATTTACCACTGTCAGGGGGGTGCTTATGATGGTTACCATTTTATGTATATCCTTTATCCCAAAAAGAAAAAAAAAATGTTGCTTTTACTGTTTATAAAGTGTTAGTCCGAGTTTGGCTTCAATTTGATGATGAATCTAAGTCTGCTAGTACATCTAACACTACCCTCCCCTTGGATTAACAGTGCTGCTGTCCAAGGATGCCCCTGTGCTCATTCATTCAAAATGGGGGCACGCTAATACAGTAGATGTTACCGGCCAGATCACTCGGTGAAAACAGTGGACAAAAAGCCTGAAGAGAACTAATGCAGCTATACATATTAGATTGGTAAGCTGTCATGAAAGTAAAAGGCACATGACAGCCTCCTAGAGTTTGCCAAAAGGAACCTGAAGGATTCTCGGACCATAAAAACATTTTCTGGTCTAATGAAACAAAGATTGAACTCTTTGGACTGAATGGCAACTGCCATGTCTGGAGGAAACCAGGCACCGCTCATCGCCTGGCTAATACCATCCCTACAGTGAAGCATGATGGTGGTGGCAGCATCATGCTGTGGGGATATTTTTCAGCAGCAGGACCTGTGAGACTAGTCAGGATCGAGGGTAAGATAAGTGCAGCAATGTACAGAAACATTCTTGATGAAAACCTGCTCCAGAGTGCTCTGGACCTCAGACTGTGGTGAAGGTTCAGGGCAACGACCCTAAGCACACAGCCAAGATAACAAATGTGTGGCTATTGGACAAATCCGTGTATAACCTTGAGTGGCCCAGTCAGAGCCCAGACTTAAACCTGATTGAAGATCTCTGGAGAGATGTGAAAATAGCTGTGCACCGACGTTCTCCATCCAACCTGATGGAGCTTGAGAGCTCATGCAAAGAAGCTTGGGAGAAACTGCCCAAAAAATGGTGTGCCCAGCTTGTAGCATCGTACACAAAAACTTGAGGCTGTAATTGGTGCCAAAGGTGCTTCAACAAAGTATTGAGCAAAGGCTGTGAATACTTATGTACATGTGATTTTTTTTTTTTTTTTTTTTTTTTTTTTTAAATTTGCAAAGATTTCCATTAAACTTCTTTCACATTGTCATTATCGGGTATTGTTTGTAGAATTTTGAGGAAAATTAATGAATTTAATCCATTTTGGAATAAATCTATAACATAACAAATTGTGGAAAAAATTGGTCCTTTCCTCTTCAACAGCTGTGCGAAGTTGCTGGATTTTGTCAGGAACTGGAACACGCTGTCTTATACACCAATCCAGAACATCCCAAACATGCTCAATGGGTGACATATCCGGTGAGTATGCTGGCCATGCAAGAACTGGGATGTTTTCAGCTTCCAGGAATTGTGTACAGATCCTTGAAACATGGGGCCGTGCATTATCATGCTGCAACATGTGATTGTTGTGGATGAATGGCACAACAATGGGCCTCAGGATCTCGTCACAGTATCTCTGTGCATTCAAAATGCCATCAATAAAATGCACCTGTGTTCGTTGTCCATAGCATATGCCTGCCCATACCATAACCTCACTGCCACCATGGGCCACTTGATCCACAACGTTGACATCAGCAAACTGCTCACCCACACAACGCCATATATGCTGTCTGCCATCTGCTCTGTACAGTGAAAACTGGGATTCATCCGTGAAGAGAACACCTCTCCAAAGTGTCAGACACCATTGAATGTGAGCGGTTGCACATCTCAAGTTGGTTACGATGGCGAACTACAGTCAGGTCGAGACCCCGATGAGGACGACGAGCAAGCAGATGAGCTTCCCTGAGGCAGTTTCTGAGAGTTTGTGCAGAAATTCTTTGGTTATGAAACGGATTTGTTGCAGCAGCTGTCCGGGTGGCTGGTCTGCTGATCTTGGAGGTGAAGATGCTGGATGTGGAGATCCTGGGCTGGTGTGGTTACACATTGAGGCCGGTTGGATGTACTGCCAGATTCTCTGAAACACCTTTGGAGACGGTTTATGGTAGAGAAATGAACATTCAAGTTAAGGGCAACAGCTCTGGTGGACATTACTGCAGTCAGCATGCCAATTGCATGCTCCCTCAAAATTTGCAATATCTGTGGGATTGTGCCGTGTGATAAAACTGCACATTTTACAGTGGCCTTTTATTGTGGCCAGACTAAAGCACACCTGTCAAATAATCATGCTGTCTAATCGGCATCTTGATATGCCACACTTGGGAGGTGGATGGATTATCTCGGCAAAGGAGAAGTGCTCACTAACACAGATTTAGGCAGATTCGTGAACAATATTTGAGAGAAATAGGCCTTTTGTGTACGTAAAAAAAAAAAAGTCCTAGATCTTTGCATTTTTGCTCAGTGTGTGTGTGTGTGTGTATATGTGTGTGTGTGTGTATATATATATATATATATATATATATATATATATATATATATATATATATATATATATATATATACCGTATATACTCGAGTATAAGTCGTCCCGAGTATAAGTCGAGACCCCCAATTTACCACAAAAAACTGGGAAAAACTTATTGACCCGAGTATAAGTCGAGGGTGAGAAATGCAGAGGGTCAATAATGTCCATCTGCAGCTGCCTGCCTCCCTGTGTCCTGTGCAGCCTACCTGTACCCTGTACATGTGTGTCCTGTACATGTGTGTGTGTCCTGTACATGTGTGTCCTGTACATGTGTGTCCTGTACATGTGTGTCCTGTACATGTGTGTCCTGTACATGTGTGTCCTGTGTGCATGTGTGTCCTGTGTGTATGTGTGTCATGTGTGTCCTGTGTGCATGGGTGCATGTGTGTCCTGTGTGTATGTGTGTCATGTGTGTATGTGTGTCATGTGTGTCCTGTGTGCATGGGTGCATGTGTGTCCTGTGTGCATGTGCAGCCTACCTGTGTCCTGTGTAGCCTTCCTGTGGCGATCTCCATCCTCAGACAGCGGCCGTGTGATGATACTGTTCGGCGGCCATTCCACAGTTCAAAAGCCGCGCCTCCTTCTCGTCTGTGATAGGCTGACCGCTGACTGCCTATCACGGACATTCTCTCATTCTCATACCACGGACGAGGATGAGAGAATGTCCGTGATAGGCTGTACACTGACAGCTGTTCAGCCTATCACAGAAGAGCAGGAGGCGCGGCTTTTGAAAGCTGGAATAGCCTCCGTGCATTATCAGCACACGCCGGCCGCCGTCTGCCTGCATGACACGCTGATCATGCAGACAGACGGCGCGGACTCGAGTATAAGTCGAAGGGGAACTTTCAGCCCCAAAAAAAGGGCTGAAAAATTCGACTTATACTCGAGTATATACGGTATATATATATATATATATATATAATATTACAGTGCTCAGCGTAAATGAGTACATCCCTTTTTTTAAAAAAAATAAAATTATTCAATATCTCAATGAACGCAACAACAATTTCCAAGATTCTGACAAAACTGAGTCTTATAGAATGTTTGTTTAGCTCTTTACATGAAAGTAAGGTTAGTAATATAACTTGGATTACAAAGTCTTCAGTTTTACTCAAATTAGTTGATGCAAAATTACTACATCTAGTATTTTGTATGACCTCAATGATTTGTAAGGACAGCACCAAGTCTTTTAGTCATTGAATGAACAAGTTGGCAACATATTGCAATCTTTTTTTTTTTTTTCTCTATTCTTCAAGAACAGCCTCTTTTAGAGGCTGGATGGAGAGTGATGCTCAACCTTCTCTCTTCAGAATTCCCCATAGGTGTTCCCCTATTGGGTTCAGATCAGGATACCTACTTGGCCGCTGAATAAATTTCAGCCTGTTCTTCAGAAATGCAACAGTAGTCTTAGATGTGTATTTTTGACCATTGTCACTTTGAAAAAATGTGAGTGACTACCAAGGACTTGTAGTGATGGTAGCTTCTTCTGTTTCAATATAGAGCAGTACATCCTGTGAATTCATGATACCAGCAATGAAATGCAGCTCCCCGACACCAGCAGCACTCATGCAGCCCCACAGAAGGACACTGCCGCCACCATGTTTCACTGTAGGCACTATGCATTTTTCTTTGTACTCCTCACCTTTGCAACCCCATACGGTTTTGTATCTGTTCCAAAAACATTTATCTTGATCTCATCACTCCAGAGTAGAGTCCCAGTAATCAAATTCTTTTTCAGAATTCTAGGCGGACTTTTTTGTGCATGGGCTTTAGGAGAGGATTTCTTCGTGGATGACACCCATGCATGCCATTCCTCTGCGGTGTACCCCATATTGTCACGGGAATCGATCACCCCAGTTTGGCTTTCTACTACTTTAGCTAACTACAGCGAACTTGCATGGCCATTTTCTACAACCCTTTTCATCAGAAGATGCTCCTGTTGAGGTGCTAACTTCCGTGGATGGCCTGGACATCTCTGTGAGATGGTTGCAGTTTCATCTTTGTTAAATTTTTGTATCACTTTTGCTATGGTATTCTGACTGATAAGTAAAGCTTTCCTGATCTTCCTGCAGCCTTCACCGTTCTTGTGTAAAGAAATAATTTTCCCTTCCATGTGGTGCTTTTGCTGACAGCATGAAATGGGAGGAGTTTCCTTTGAAAACAACCCTTTTATAATCAACTGTCTGTCTGGCCACCTGTTTAATGAATAATTCGACTCGCCTATAGTTGAATTCTTGTTCATTAGGATTTTGTTGTCTTAAATTTAGCTTTGCTCCTAAGACTTTCATTGAGGTGTATTCATTTTTGCAACATGGTCTTGAATGAATTTGTTAGGAACAATACTTTGTGCAAACTGACTAATCTTGGTTGCAATCAATGGCCTGCATTTGTGGGAGTATTTTATTATATAGTGTCCCATGGAAAATGTTGATTCTGAAAGTAAAGGTTTGCTGACAGATCTGTTGGGGTATACTCATTTTAGCTGAGCACTGTGTGTGTGATCTATCTATCTATCTATCTATCTATCTATCTATCTATCTATCTATCATAATAATCATTTTCACCGGCCACTTTATTGGGTACACCCATTCAATTGCTTGATAATACAAATTGCTAAACAACCAATCACATGGCAGCAACTCAATGCATTTAGGCATCTAGATGTGGTGAAGATGACTTGCTGAGGGTCAAACCTAGCATCAGAATGGGGAAGAAAGGGAATTCAAGTGACTTTGACCGTGGTATAATTGGTGCCAGACAGGCTGGTCTGAGTATTTCAAAACCTGCTGATCTACTGGGATTTTCACACACAACAATCTCTGGGGTTTACAGAGAATGGTCCAAAAAAGAGAAAATTATTCAGTGAGCGGCGGTTGTAATGACGAAAATGGCTCGTCACAGGAGAATGGGCAGACTGGTTTGAAAAGATGGTAACTCAAATAACCACTTGTTACAACCAAGGTATGCAGAATATAATCTCTGAACACACAACACATTGAGCCTTGAAGCAGATGTGTTGCAGCAGCAGAAGACCACACCCAGTGCCACTCCTGCCAGTTAAGAACAGAAAATTGAAGCTACAATTCGCACAGGCTCACCAAAATTGGACAATAAAATATTGGAAAAAAAACGCTGCCTGGTCTGAGTCTCGATTTCAACATCGACATTCAAATGTTTGGATCAGAATTTGGCATGGATCCATTCTGCATTGTATTAACAGTTCAGGCTGGTGGTGTGGGGGATATTTTCTTTGCACACTTTGGGCCCCAATTGAGCATCGTTTAAACGCCGCAGTCTACCTTAATATTGTTGCTGATCATGTCCATCCCTTTATGACTACACTGTACCCAGTGCACCCATGAGTTCACTGTACTCCAATGGCCTCCACAGTCACTAGATCTCAATCCAATAGAGCACCTTTTGGGATGTGGTGGAACGGGAGATTCGCTTCATGGATGTGCAGCCGACAAATCTGCAACAACTGCGTGATGCTATCACATCAATATGGACCAAAATTTCTGAGGAATTTTTCCAACACCTTGTTGAATCTTGCTTTATGAACTGCCTTAATTCTTCATGGCCTAAAGGGGGTCCAACCCGGTACTTGGAAGGTGCACCTAATAAAGTGGCCAGTGTGTGTGTATATATCTATATATCCACTTGCCGACTGCCTCATAGCAGATTTACTGCTACAGGGCGGCCGTGCTGCACAGGATCACGTGCGTGTGTGTATATATACGTGATCCTGTACATCCGGGTATTGGGTAAGAGTGTGTGCCACCACTGATTCGCTCCTGCTGTGGAACAGCAGGAGCTGATCAGCTGGCCCCCCAGACCTGATGTCCGCCGGAACACGCTGATCGTTGGGCAGACTGCCATTCTGTCAGTGTACCAATGTAAACAAGGCAGATTGCCTGTCAGTACAGAAGGCATGGATCCTGTGTTTCTGTACAGCAGAAACACTGATCCATGCCTTCCACTAGTCAACAATGGTGTCACTCCTAATTCACAAGGATCAAATTGAGGGTGAGAACTCTTATAGTGTGTGTTCTTTGTTTACTCAATGAAAAAAGTATAAAAACACACTTGGTGTTCAGAATGGATAATCACTTAATTACAAGGTACAGGTGTGAGCCATCATCAAGGCTCGGGCTTTGTCCTTGTTTGCCGCTACTTCGTGTGCTTTCCATTGATACTGGACATGACGTCCCTAAGGCCCCATTCACACTGGGGCGGTTTGCAGGCGCTAAAAATAGTGCCTGCAAATCGACCTGAAACTGCCGCTGCTGTGTCTCTCGGAGCTTTCACACTTTAGCGGTGCGCTGGCAGGAGGGAAAAAAACCTCCTGCAAATAGCATCTTTGGAGTGGTGAAGGAGCGGTGTATATGTATGCATCGCTCCTTCACCGCTCCTGCCCATTGAAATCAATGGGGCAGCGCAGCTATACCGCCGGCATAGCACTGATGTAGCGGTGCTTTGCGGGTGGTTTTTACCCTTTTTTGGCCGCTAGCAGGGGTTAAAACCGCCCCGCTAGTAGCTGAATACCGCAGCTAAAACGACGTCAAAGCGCCGCTAAAAATAGCGGCATTTTACCGCCGACACCCACACCGCCCCAGTGTGAAAGGAGCCTAAGTGACTAGAAATTCTGTTGATGTTTTTTTCCCCTCCCACAGGGTGTTATCAAAGACAGTTCCTTATATACCCACAAGAGGCTTTCTTTCCTCTCATAGGGCATAATGTCTCATGTTCATTGTGTCCCTTCCTTATTGGGTGTATTGGCTTTGTCACGATGTAAATCTTCCTCCACCCTCTCTAAAAATTAAATGACACCATGTTTAAAGCGGAAGTAAACCCATCTATAAAACAGTTTAATTTCCGGCACGTGCAGGAATTGTAACACTCCCATTGGTTGTGCTGTCAACCATGCTTTCAAACCATCCCAATGACTGGTGTCATAACTGAGCACATGTGCAGCATCATGGCAGTTGTAGATTAAACTGAGGCAAAGATGGCAGCTTCCTTGGCTGAAAAACGATAGTGGGTGTTTCCTTATACTTTAACTACTTAAAGCAATATAAAACAATATTACAATTCAATATATAATCAAAAAAAAAAAAAAACTTTTCATGTTTAAAAAATCCACACTATGATACTATTATTTACCAGTTTGATAGAGAGCAATTTAGATCCATTTCAATGTTTAACCCCTTCGGACTTGAGGTAAAGGATTATTATCATACTTACCTAGGTGGATGCAGCATGGGTCCAATGCTGCATCTGTTCCCCGACGCCTCCACAGTGAGAACTGAGTGATCGATCACCGCCGATCACTCGGTTTTTAGAGCCCTGTGAGCAGAGAGCTTTAGCCTGTCAGTCACAGCTCTTTGTTCTTCTCCTTTCTTGCTCAATGGAGCGCTGGGCTGCGGAGGGGGCGTCTCAGGGGCTCGCTGAGATAGGTGTCAGACCAGGCACCTGGCGGATCCAGACTCCAGAGAACTGAAAACGGGTCACAGGAGTGCAAAACGAACTGCACTCCTGTGATCCATAGGAGAGGTCCAGCCAAACAAGCATAGCTGGACTTCTCCTTTTTAAAGTGCCTAACTGGTTTCATTTTGTCTCATTTTGAGAAATGTATTTTTTTCAGGTTAGTGCCTTGAAAAAGTATTCATACCCCTTGAAATTTTTTATATATTTGTCATGTTAAAACCAAAAACGTAAATGTGTTTATTGGGATTTTATGTGGTAGACCAACACAAAGTGGCACATAATTGTGAAGTTGAAGGAAAATGATAAATGGTTTTCAAACTTTTTTTTACAAAATATCTGAAAAGTGTGGCATGCTTTTGTGTTCAGCCCCCTTTACTCTGATACTCCTAACTAAAATTTAGTGGAACCATTGCCTTCAGAAGTCACCTAATTGGTAAGGGCCCTCTGATTCCTACTGTATTCAAGTATATTAAATTTGTACTATCTACTCAAGTTGTAAAGCGCTGCGTAAACTGTTGGCGCTATATAAATTCTGTATAACAATAATAAACAATAATAGAGTCCACCTGTGTGTAATTTAATCTCAGTATACATACAGCTGTTCTGCGAAGCCCTCAGAGGTTTGTTGGAGAATGTTTGTTCACAAACTGCATCATGTGATGGTCAAGGAACACACCAGGTCAGGGATAAAGTTATGGAGAAATTTTTAAGCTGGTTATAAAAAAATTACCCTGAACACACCATCCCCACCGTGAAACATGGTGGTAGCAGTATCATGTTGTGGGATGCTTTTCTTCTGCAGGGACAGGGAAGCTGGCCAGAGCTGATGAGAAGATGGATGGAGCCAAATATAGGGCAATCTTAGAAGAAAACCTGTTAGGCTGCAAAAGACTTTAGATTGAGGCAGAGGTTCACCTTCCAGCAGGACAATGACCCTAAACAAACAGCCAGAGCTACAATGGAATGGTTTGGTTCAAAGCATATTCATGTGTTAGAATGGCCCAGTCAAAGTCCAGACCTAAATCCAATTGAGAATCTGTGGCAAGACTTGAAAATTGCTGTTCAAACGCTCTCTATCCAATCTGAGAGAGCTTGAGCTATTTTGCAAAGAAGAATGGGCAAAAAATTCACTCTCTAAATGTGCAAGACTTGCAGCTGCAATTGCAGCAAAAGGTGGTTCTACAAAGTATTGACTCGGGGGGGCTGAATACAAATGCACGCCACACTTTTCATACATTTATTTGTAAAGAAAATTGAGAATGATTTATAATTTCCTTCCACTTCACAATTATGTGCCCCTTTGTGTTGGTCTATCACATAAAATCCCAATAAAATACATTTAATGTTTTTGGTTGTAACATGACAAAATTTGGAAAATTTCAAGGGGTATGAATACTTATTCAAGGCACTGTATTATGAACTAACTGAAAATGGTAAGACAGGCTAAGATGTCAAAACCCCTTTTTGATATTGTAAAATATGTTCACCGACCCTTATGCCGCGTACACACGGTCGGACTTTCCGGCATACTTGGTCCGGCACACTTTCCGACGGACTTTGTCCGCTAGGTGCGCCGGACTTTAAAACGGACGGACTTGCCCACACACGCCGGGACTTTCCGGCGGGCTAAGTCCGCCCGTCTTTCCGACGGACTTTCAGAATGAACGGACTTGCCCACACACGGCCAAGTCTGTTCATTTTGAACGTGACTCAGGTGCGACGGGACTAGCAAAGGATATCAATCTTGCCGCTTTTATTGGCGAGATTGACACCTTGCGAGCCCCGTTGCGGGGCATACCAGGCCCTTAGGTCTGGTATGGATTATAAAGGGAAGCCCCTACGCCGAAAAAACGGCGTGGGGTCCCCCCTAAAATCCATACCAGACCCCGATCCGAGCACGCAGCCTGGCCGGTCAGGAAAGGGGGTGGGGACGAGCGAGCGCCCCCCCTCCTGAACCGTACCAGGCCGCATGCCCTCAACATGGGGGGGTGGGTGCTTTGGGGGAGGGGGGCGCCCTGCGGGCCCCCCCACCTCAAAGCACCTTGTCCCCATGTTGATGAGGACAAGGGCCTCTTCCCGACAACCCTGGCCGTTGGTTGTCGGGGTCTGCGGGCGGGGGGCTTATCGGAATCTGGGAGCCCCCTTTAATAAGGGGGCCCCTAGATCCCGGCACCCCACCCTATGTGAATGAGTATGGGGTACATGGTCCCCCTACCCCTTCACCTAGGGAAAAATTGTAAGTAATAAAACACACTACACAGGTTTTTAAAATATTTTATTAAACAGCTCCGGGGGTGGGGATCTTCCTCCAGCTTTGGGGGTCTTCTTCCGGCTTCGGGGGTCCCTCCGCTTCATCTTCTCCCGGCGTCCGGTTGGTTCTTCTCCGCTCTCTTCTCCCGGTGTTCCAGTTCTTTGGCCGGCTCCTCTGCTGTGTTCAGGTAGCTCTCTTGCCAGCAGAGGTCCGGACTTCTGAGCTGCTGGGCTTCTTCTCTTTTCTCTTCTCTTCTCTTCCCCCAGATGTTGACACGACGCTCTCTCCGGCTGGACTGGTCTCCGAGGGCTGCGTTGACCACGCCCCCTAAAACGTCACAGTCCCAGCATGCCCAGGGACTGTGACATCAAAAGAGGGCGGGGTCTCCGCCTATATAAGTCACAACGCAGCCCTCGGAGACCAGTCCAGCCGGAGAGAGCGTCGTGTCAACATCTGGGGGAAGAGAAGAGAAGAGAAGAGAAGAAGCCCAGCAGCTCAGAAGTCCGGACCTCTGCTGGCAAGAGAGCTACCTGAACACAGCAGAGGAGCCGGCCGAAGAACTGGAACACCGGGAGAAGAGAGCGGAGAAGAACCAACCGGACGCCGGGAGAAGATGAAGCGGAGGGACCCCCGAAGCCGGAAGAAGACCCCCAAAGCCGGAGGAAGATCCCCACCCCCGGAGCTGTTTAATAAAATATTTTAAAAACCTGTGTAATGTGTTTTATTAATTACAATTTTTCCCTAGGTGAAGGGGTAGGGGGACCATGTACCCCATACTCATTCACATAGGGTGGGGTGCCGGGATCTGGGGGCCCCCTTATTAAAGGGGGCTCCCAGATTCCGATAAGCCCCCCGCCCGCAGACCCCGACAACCAACGGCCAGGGTTGTCGGGAAGAGGCCCTTGTCCTCATCAACATGGGGACAAGGTGCTTTGAGGTGGGGGGGCCCGCAGGGCGCCCCCCTCCCCCAAAGCACCCACCCCCCCATGTTGAGGGCATGCGGTCTGGTACGGTTCAGGAGGGGGGGGGCGCTCGCTCGTCCCCACCCCCTTTCCTGACCGGCCAGGCTGCGTGCTCGGATCGGGGTCTGGTATGGATTTTAGGGGGGATCCCACGCCGTTTTTTCGGCGTAGGGGCTTCCCTTTTATAATCCATACCAGACCTAAGGGCCTGGTATGCCCCGCGCTCGCCGCAATAGGAAAATTTGTTTTTCCTATTGCAGCGAGCGCGAGATGCAATACCCTGCCCTCGCGTCGTATCTGGTCCGTCGGACCAGCATTCACACGAGCAGCCTTTCCGTCGGACCAGCACACACACGAGCGGACTTTCCGCCCGAAACTGAGTCAGACGGAAAGATTTGAAACTTGGTTCAAATCTAGGTCCGGCGGGCTTTTCGGAAGAAGTCCGCCGGAAAAGTCCGCCGGCGCCCACACACGGGCGGATTGTCCGGCACACTCAGGTCCGCCGGACCAAGTATGCCGGAAAGTCCGACCGTGTGTACGCGGCATAACTCCCAATTTCCTTTTAGTCCTCACTACATATTGGAGCTTGCAAGGAGATTCTAGGAGGCAAGTTACATGTGTGCTCCCACGAGAGATAAATATTTTAATCTCAAATGATCTGCTCTGTGACTCGAATTGTGTAATTTTCTTACTCCTATTCTGTACCGTCCTGCATGCTATCCATTTTCCACAACTAAAAAGACAAACCTGATCCAGAAAAGTGATGTGTTTTTTTGGGTTTTTTTAGGGGGCTTAACTTTTTTTTGACTATCTGTTCCTCAAAGTAGGGGGTTTTGTATAAACAAATTGAATTTTTTTTTTTTGGCAATATCTTTTTCAGTGTCTCATCCTTTTAAAAGTGTTGGCTAAAGTTTTGCGACATTTCTTTCCACAGTATCTGTACTGTCTAGTGAAAGATGTCACGGTCATGTCAGGCTACACCATAGACTTTTTAGTTCTTTTTTTCTTTAACTATTTTTTTTTAATCTATCTTTTTGTACCCATTTTTTCATTTTGACTAAATTAAGGAAAATTGTTATCCATACTTACCGTAATTTTCCTTTCCTGGATCCTCCCCATGTCAGCCTACTATGGGTCAGCTCCGCCCCCTCTGACCCCTCCAGGACCACCTTTTTTCTTAGCCCATAAATGGCAGCTGTCTGCCCACACCAGTGTTCAAAAAATACCCGCCTCGCGATGGATAAACTGGGTGGGAATCCTCTGGCTGACATGGGGAGGATCCAGGAAAGGAAAATTACGTCAAGTATAGATAAAAATTTTCCTTATTCCTCTACCTCCCCATGTCGGCCTACTATGGGTTGTACCAAGCAATATTAGGAAGGGAGGGAAGACAAAAAATGAGCCAAACCCTCAATGCAATGCTACTCAAATTTTTAATGGGCAACAGCCGCCATAATAACCATAGAGCCAAATGTTTCCTCAGGCGGACAAGCCAAATTAAGCCTGTAATGCCTAATAAAAGGTGTTAGGCGCGCTCCAGCTTGCTGCTCTGCAAACTACCTCAGGGGCAACCTTCGCGTATGCTGCCCAGGATGCTGCCATAGCCCTCGTCAAATGTGCTTTGGTCTCTGAAGAAGGAGCAAGGCCCAGCTTTTGTATGCAATATGTATGGTCTTGACAAATCTGGAAGACACAACTCTGGATGTTTCCTGCATACCCTTTTAGGCCCCATTGGGAAAATCTACAGCTGATCTAGTTTTTAAAAGCTTTTAGTCCATTTCAGGTAGAGACCAGGTCTAACCTACTCCATTCATCATCAGCTGTATCCGCCGGAAAGGCTGGGAGAATGACCTCCCAGTTTATTTGAAATTATATGGCAACCTTGGGTAGTAAGCTTGGTATCGGCCTAAGGGCTATCTTCTGGCCGAGGCAACGGCTAGTAAAAAACTGTTAAAAGAAATAATGAACAAGAGAAGGCTTGATCAAACGGAGGAACCAGCGATGTTCCCAAGACTAGTGTTAGATCCTCTTTTGGAAAAAACTATTTCAATTAAGGTCTGATTTCTAAGGCTTCCCCTAAAAATCAGATCACCAATGGATGTAGAGCATATCTTGTACATGACATAGCCAACAATGCGGGGATTTGACCCTTTAGGGAATTATAAGCTAACCCTTAGAGACCACTCTTCAGAAACTCCAAAATGTTAGGTCCTGAAGGAGATCCAAGGTCTGTAGTATTCCAGATCTGGTGATAGGTTACATTCGTGGACCTCTTAC
Source organism: Lithobates septentrionalis (assembly GCA_037952835.1). NCBI lineage: Eukaryota > Metazoa > Chordata > Amphibia > Anura > Ranidae > Lithobates > Lithobates septentrionalis. The sequence continues at coordinate 927,436 of JBBDGP010000713.1, read as the reverse complement.
GAGCCTTTAATAATGTCTCCACTACACCGCCCGAGAGACCCAAGCCAGTTAAAGCCTCCCTCTCTCTTCAAATTCATTACCTTCATCCTCCTGCGGTTCGGGTGTCAGGCCCTACTCTGCAGAAGGAGATTTTGACAAGGAGGCAGTGGGATTGGTGAGCCCAACTTTATCCTCCAAGCCAGAGGGAACCACGGCTCCATGAGCCAGTAAGGTAAGACTACTATTGCTGTGACCCTTTCTCGCTGAATCTTTAGCAGGATTTTGAGAGCCAATGGAAGCGGCAGGAACACATACACCAAGGGGAAGTTCCAAGACCTGGACAGAGCACCCTGACCCAACGCCTGTAGATGCCAGGTCCGGGAGAAGAAGCAAGGCAGTTGACAATTCTCCTCCAATGCTATAAGATCTATCGATTACCCATTTGTTGTGATCCCCAAAGCCTTGACTCAAGTGATCTGCTAAAACGTTCCCAGGCCCTGGGAGATAAGATGCTGTAAGAGAGCTGAGATTCTTCTCTGCGCATAGGAAGATTGACATGCCACCTGAAGGAGAGGGCGACTTCTTGTGCCCCCTTGATGAGACACATAAGCCACCGTAGTTGTTGTCCAAAGAATCTTGACAGCTCAACCTCGCAACATAGGTTGGAACGCTAAGAGAGCGAGTGACAGCATCCAATCCCATGAAATTTGAATTCTTCGCCCCACAAAGGTTCCATTGGCCTTGAACCTGCTGTCCCAGGCAGTGTGCTCCGCAGCCTGCCAGACTGGCATTGTTTGTCACCACTATTGGTTCTAAGGCCATCAACGGAACTCCGCGGGAAAGATTGCGAGCTACTGACCACCAAACCAGGGACCAGATTATCGGAATTGGCAGATAGATTTTCTGGAACAAGGAGTGACAATCTCACTGAAAAAGAAAGTTGCATTGAAACCTCCTTCTGCGCCACCTGACCCACGGGACTACTGGAACTGTGGCTGATAGAACCCCCAGATACTGCATGCATTCCTTCACCATCATAGAGGGCCTGGCTATCGCTGCTTTTGTCTGAGACTGGATCTCCTTTACCTTCCTCTGAGGAAGAGAAACACCACCCCGATCCATGTGGAATTATACACCTAAATACTCCAATATTTGGGTCGGATGCATCTGGCTGTTCCGATAGTTGAACAACCAACCAAAACGAGCTAGTTTTTTGCAGGTGAAATTCACATGAAGTAGAAGGAGCTCATTTGATGGACCCAGAAGTAGCATGTCGTCTAGATAATGGAATATTTGCACTCCCTTGACCCTGAGAGTCACGACGACAGCAGACAGTAGCTTTAAGAACATTCTGAGTCGTGCAGAGACCGAATGGGAGACATTAAGATTGAAAATGAGAGCCTTCCACGGAAAACCTGAGAAAGCGATGGTGAGATGCATTTATTGAAACATGAAGATACGCATCTGCAAGGTCGATGGAAACCATCCAGTCTCCTGAGTCCACATCCGAAATGATCGTTTCCACTGACTCCATTTTGAATGGTGGAAGCTTCATGTAAGAATTCAGGACTTTGAGGTCAAAAACTGGCCCGAAACCCCCTGAAGCCTCTGGGACCAAAAACAGAGGGGAACATACTCTTTGACCCAATTCATGCCTTGGAACCGGAAGGATGGCTCTTGCTGCCAACAGCTCCCCTATATATCCTCTCAAACATCTGTAGGAAGCCCAGTTTCTACGAACAAGGTCTGAGGGGGCCTTCTTCTGAACTCGAGATAACGTGATCGAATGATGGCTACAATCCAGGCATCCTGTAATTTGTCCGCCCAAACCCCCCGAATTGGGCTAGTCTTGCTCCTTCCTGAGAGGGTTAAGCGGAGACATCTTCAGAAGGACTTATTTGAAGCCTTAGGAGCTTCGTTGGCCCTAGGCTTGGAAGGTTTCTGGAAGGTTGAACCTGCTCCCTTCCACTGTCTGAAAAACTGTCTGTAAGCACTGGCCTCTCTGAATCCTTCTTTGGATCTCTTGTTAAACTGAAAGGGCTTCTGTTTGTCTTTTTCTCTTCTGCGGGATTAGGCTAGATCTGTTGGCAGTAACCCGCTGAATTGCTGATTCTAAGTCTTCCCGAAGAGTAGCTTCCCGTCGAATGGAACCAAGCATAGACTGTGCTTAGAAGCCTTATCGGCCGACCATAGCTTCAACCAGAAGGCTCTGGGGGCTGTGACGGAATGAGCGGTTATCTTTGCTGTCATCTTGACCTGGTCGACAGCCACTTCAGCCACAAACTCTACAGCAGTCTTGAAAACTGCAATGGAGAAGAACTGCCACTTCTCAGACTTTCATCGGAACATCCATCCAACAGCTCCGCTACCCACAGTCTAAGGCTGGATTCACACCCATGCACTCCCAGCACTCCCTGCATTCCGCAGACCCGCACCACAGAACACGCCCCATAGGAGACCACAGTAAATGAACGGTAGTGCAAATCTGCAAAGAGCACCAAAAAACGCACAGGTGCGAATCCAACCCAAGTGCTGCTGCCACAGAAGTGAGTGTTACCGCCGGTCTGCAGGCTGCTCCGGCCAAACTATACAACCTTTTTAGATATGTGTTTATTCTGCGATCCATAGGATCCCTAAAAGAGACCGAATCCTCCAGTGGAAGCGGAATGTGGCAGGTGAATCTACGTAATGAAGCACCTTAGGCGTAGTGTCTCAGAGGGGTACAGCTTCGATACTCTATTATGCACATTGAGCTTCTTCTCAGGCCCCGCCCACTCATCGACAAATACTACTTTAATTTCGGAAATGAATGGGAATGAAGTTAACGATTTCTTTAAATACGGGTAGTATCTATGCTGTTTCTTTGGAAGCGACAATTCGTCCTGCCACTTCATCGCATCCTTAACAGCCTCCACCAAGGGGGGAACCAGTGCAAAAATCAAACGTATGCGATTCCGAGACCATCTCAGCCTCCGATGGATCCGAATCGCTATTGACTTTAGCGTTAAAACACACTGAAAACACATGATCTGAATCTGCAGAAGCTGAAGATACAGCAGGATGAGCAGGATTCCTTGAAACACTGTTTAACCCTGCCTTGACTGTGTGCTTAATGTAGGTTTTGAACCTGGCGTGCTTTCGGAGCATTGTCCTGAGCCGCCTCCTTGAAGTAAGATGCACATACCCGCTTTCCTCTGTGGACCTCAGTTGAGCAGGCCCAACAGGATCCTTCTGCCTGAGCTGGCTATTAAGACCTATGCGAAGAAGAGTATCTTCTTCTCTGTCTGTGCCCAGATTTGCTCTTTCTAGAGGCTTTCTGATGTCTTGACCACTCTTGGCTCAGGTCCGAGCGACTAAAGTGAGGTAAGGGCGAGAGATCTAGAATGCTGTGACAACAGGCGTCTATCCAGCTGCATGCGACTCTGCGATTTGTCATGTCTAGTCCCTTTTTTAGTCCTTTGAGGCTGGAATGCTGATTTGGAACCTCTTTGCGGGCGTTTACCTCACACTGGGCCCTTCTCTCTGTAAAACAGAGGCTGTGCTCTCTTTTTTAAAAAATATAAATAAATAAACTATTTTATTTATAAAAAAAAAAAAAAAAATTCTCCATCCTAATCTTCAGTGCTAAGGCAGCTAGGCAGTCAGTCAAAACTCCCCAGACCTATAAAGGCACAGGACAATAAAAACACCCTGACAGACAAGTAACACAGCAGTAAATGAGAGTCCTGGACAGAGGCTTAGCAGAGTAGCAGATTGATCAGCTGGAGGCCGAGATTAGCCTAGAGGACACAGCCTGTTGCAAATTAGCAGTGAGCATTCTGGTGTTTGCTAGGCAATCCAAGAGGAAGTTACCTCTGACCTCACCTGCTCAACTCTGAGTTTCCTGAAAGGAATACATGTGGAGGCGGTGAACTACGGGTCCCAGCGAGCCAAACCACTGCCTGAACACACAAAAACATGGAGAGAGTGCCAGCACCTGTCTAACGAAGGTATATACAGTCATTTATACTGCCAGTGACCTTTGCCTGTAAAAAAGTCATTTATACTGTACCATACAATCCCAGAACCACAGGAACCCACCTCCTCAGGAAATTTACAGCCTATATGTGGGGGTCTTCTGATACGGGAGAGGCTGAACCCGAACAGGATGGATGGTGGATGGAGAAAAAAAGAAGAAAAATTAATAAATAAAAAAACTTTAAAAGGCGTCCGGAGCGAGGACGAAAAAAGTGTGAAACACTGGTGTGGGCAGACAGCCGCTCTTTATGGGCTAAGAAAAAGGTGGTCCTGGAGGGGTCATAGGGGGCGGAGCTGACCCATAGTAGGCTGACATGGGGAGGTCCAGGAAATTTTGTTTTTTTACCCTTTTTCTTGGAATCCATTGATTAATGTTTGACTTTTAGGGATTGTATTTAGCCATCTAGGGTGATGACGGCTTCCTTTCGGAATGTACTCATTCAGGTCTACATTCTTGAAATGGGTACGTGTATATGGTTTACCATTTTTTTTCTTTTGTAAATAACAAGGTCTAAAAAAATTACAGATTCCCAATCAAAACTTTCAGAGAAAGAGATTCCATACTTTATTACCCATTTCTCTTAAGAATTCTATAAATGTTTCTTGTGTCCCTGCACACACAATAAGAATATAATCGATATATATCTTGTAGATCTTTAATTCTGGTCTAGGTCTGTCATAAATAGTCTCTTGTTCCCATCTACTCATAAAGAGGTTAGCCACTGAGGGCACATATTTGACCCCCATGGCACTCCCCTTCCTTTTTCCTGTAGTAATTATTATCATGCCAAAAGTAATCGTTACTCATGATTAAATCTAATTCTTGCATTAAAAACTCCTTTTTGCTTGCTTTTTCAAATCTATATTTTGTAAGGCCCATGATACTGCCTCCAATGCATGGCTATGATCTTTTTATACAAGGAGTTAACATCAACACTAGCCAAAATGAAGTTTTGTCTACATCAGTACATTTCAATAGACTAATAAGATCTTTACTGTCCTTCAGATAGGTGCGGAATTGTTGGGGTAATGGCTGAAAAAACTAAATATTCCCCCACTCTAGAAAAGATGGAATCAATTCCACACACAATGGATCTACCTGGGGGCTTTTGTGGACTTTTGATATTGGTAGATGACTGGGACTTTTGGGTCATCTGGTATTGGATTTCTTGCTTCCTTTATTCATTATCTCTTCCTTTTTGTGCTTGTTTTAAGAATTTTTTTTTAGATTAGCCTTATATATTTATTAGTAGGGTTCCCTTTTTAATGCCTCATAAGTCTCTCTATCTTATACCAATCTGTTTAGCTCATCCAAATCAGTTTTAGTAAGAATTACCTACCCTCCCCCACCGTGTTTTTGATGCATTTTATGAAAGCGCTCCAAAAGTCCTGCACGCTGCATCTTTGGTGCACTTGCAGAAAATGCACCAAAAACATGGGACATAATAACAGTCCTATGGGAAAGCACAGGTACACTGTACTGCACCTGCGTTGTGTCCAAACCGCAGAGGGCCAGTGTGCAGTGTTAAAGGGCCCTTAGTGTTTCTAGACTGGCGGCTCCTTCCTGTAAAGAGCCTTTTCTCATTCTTCGCAGTGACTAGGTTGTCTGATTTTCAAGGCCATTCTCTCTTCCGAACATGGTCTTGGCATTCCACCTCATTGAGGACATTGTGCTCCCATCCTTATGCCCTGCTCCCTAAGCATCACAAGGTTGCAAAATCTCCTCCTGTTCTTCTATATGCACATTTTACCAAGTGAACATCCAATCTTCTGCTGATTCAACTGTCGGCCACAAGGTTCTTGCAACGGCTCTCAATGGGCTGAGTATTTTGACGCTTGTTGTTGGGCCCTATGGCACAGTTCTGTTTGCCTCATTGTTACTCACCCTTCCTATTTGTTTCTTGGTGATGTCTAGTCTGCCTATGTACTGTTCTGTCTGATTAAAATTAGAGGTATTTTGACCTGTGGTAATTCTATATCTTGGAGTACAAGACACACGCCAACCCTCCCCTCTCTTCCATTCCTTGATATACTCTGCATTGCTTGCCGCAACACTTGGGACTCCCGGAGTCGGGTAGGGTTATAGGGGAACTTTGCCAGTGTTTAATCTACCTAAAGTATCACTAAACCCACATCATGAAAAACAATCAATAAATGCTGAATTACATGCTGTTCATACTCAGTCACTATGGTATTCGCTTTCTGTATTCTGCAAAAAACCTAGCAGATTCTGCTGCTCTCTTATCTCCACTTTCTATTCATCTCCCCAATTCAGCTAAAGGTTTTGCAGCTGTAGTGGCAACTCTGCACATGCTCAGTTTTCAGTGAGTTTCTATGCTGACCATTTCTTCCTTCACATCTGAGCAGCCCATGTGACTATAGTCGCACATGTGGGCGTACACACAGTGGTAAATGACAGCCCACACCCTCCCGTCTCCTTCATGCCCACTAACCAGCTAAACACAATGGGGGCAGGATATTGCATGTAGCTTAATAGGGGTGTCATCTCCGTCTTATTCTTAGACACAGGCTGACGGGGCATGACAAAGCCTGGGACTAGCAGAAATCCGCCCCCACACCTTATTTCCACAAAATAGTAACGATTTGATTTCAAATATACTGTATATTTGTATGACAATTTAAAAACGTTCATATAGAATATATTTTTAACTCTGTATTCCAAATGCTGTTTTTTTTATTTTGAACATGTGACCAGCAGCAGAGGACTAGAAGCTCCTCCTGCTCCTCCCTGGAAAGAGCTGGGTCATGTGACAGCTGTATATTGATTAGGAAAAAGGTACTTTTTTGTATTAAAATACTTAGTGCCATCCACGTACAGAAATAAAAGTAATGTAAACAGTGTGTGTTTTTAGTATCACTTTAAGATACATGCGTATAACCCATGGTGTATAAATATTCATCCCGTGTCCTTTAACCCTATTAATATGAGGTAAAACCTAAACACTTCCAATTTGCATGCAATCATGCAGGCCCTTGCATTACATAGTTGAAGGTAAATCTAAAAAAAAAAATGAATAGGAAAATTGTATAATGTATGGCCAGCTTTAGGCTGCATTTCATTATATGGCTAATGAACATATCTTTTAAAATTTGCATCTGGTGATAGCTCTGGCAGTATTCTGTGTGTCCTAGTTGTTGTGAATTCATAAGTTAACTGAAACTGTGTCCCCAGAAGCCCATTTTCATAATGGAGATGATAAGAAATCACCTTAGAGGTTTCCATTGAGCTGCTGTAGAAGGCTGCACTGATGCTCCATTGTTATTACACAGGCAAAACCTCTCTTAAAGGAGAAGTCTTGCCAAAGCTCGTTTGGCTGTACTTCTGCTATGGATCACAGGAGTGCAATTCGTTTTGCACTCCTGTGTCCAGCAAAGAGTGGACTGAAGTCTGCTCTCTGCTGATGTCACCATTGTCAGTCCAGGCACCGCGTCATCCCGACAACGGAGTCTGGATCCGCCAGGTGCCTGGACTGATACCTGTGTCAGCCTCTCAGCGACTCACTGAGAGCCTGAAACGGCCGCTCCACCCCCACCACAGCTCAGCACTCCATGGGTCTTAAGTTGTTCAGGTTGATGGGGTCCAGTGAGGACTTTTTAAGTGTGGGAGTGATCTGCGCATGTTAGAGGGCAGGGGAAGGTGCCACTAGAGAGGGAGAGATTGAAGATGTGAGTGATAGAGCATAGGATAGAAGAAGAGGGTGACAATAGTAGATGTGAGGGAACAGGGTCCAGAGGACAATTGGTTAGGTAGGCATCTGAGAAGTTTTGTAACCTCTTCAGTAGTAACCAATTCAAATACAAACTGCTAAATACCTTTTCTCATCAGCAGGCTTGTGACTTCTATCAGTGTCCAGCTGAGCACTGGTTGAAGCTTGTAGGAGGAGTTTTCGTTTTCCCAGGATTGTTCTATAAGGCTGTAGAATCCCTGACCCTCTGCTGTCTGGACAGTGCTGATTGGCCCTGTGCTGATCACATGCACCCTCCCAAGAAAAAAAAGCTCTCTAGCCCAGGGATATGCAATTAGCGGATCAACAGCTGTTGTAAAACTACAAGTCCCATCATGCCTTTGTCTCTGGGTGTCATGCTTGTGGCTTTCGGAGTCTTGCTATGCCTCTTGGGACTTGTAGTTCTGCAACAGGTGGAGGTCCGCTAATTACATATCCCTGCTCTAGCCAAACCAAATTGAGCATGTACAGAGGGACTCCAAAAGCTCTGTTCTATTAAGAGAGGGATTGGGGACAGTGGAAGAAGGGGAGGACCAAAGAAGACCGGATCAAACAGCCTTTTAACACAATGCAGAGGTTTTACCCATTAGGTTCCACAATGAGTATAACATAGCATGCTTTACTGCATATACAGATTGATTTTACTGTTGTGGGTTAAGTATCACAAAAATCAACACAGTCAAGCAAGCCTAGCCTAATCGTACGTGGCTGGCTTAGGAATGCTATAGTCATTGGTCAGGAAGTAAAGGAGGCAGAACAAAGAATGCACAAAAGACTGCCTGTGGTTCCAGGGAGTGCAGTTGTCTGCAGGGGATGGCTCGGACTGATGTCTCGCTGGAACGTAGTCAGATGGCTCAATCCAGAGGGCAGACAAAGATGTGGTCAATCAATAGACTGTGTCAGTACAGATGGCAGGCAGAAGGGACAATACATTAGTGTGGGTTTTGATCAGCAACACTGTTGCTGCCTGCATTGGTTCTATTGACACAGTCTTAATGGCTGTAAATTCTCTGGCACTTGGTGTGGCTAGTGATCAGGAACGTTGTTCCTGGCTACATTAGTCTTGTGACGCTGGGCCCTCTGAAGGGTGTGCATGAGTGCCCCTAAAAAGAGGCCATTTAAAATGGCCTTCCTTGCTCAGGAGTGAACTGCCTAGTTGTTTGTATACAACAGCCAGTAGTTAAAATTTTACGTTGGGCAAATTCACAGTTGAAATGCACATTTTGAAAATTGGTAAATGGGCCAGAGGAATTGTACTTTCGTTCAGCTAGTTTCTGCCTCTGCACCTCTGCCAGACAACATTACAAGGTCTTGGACCTCTTTACAGTCTGCACTGCAGTAAATCGGTACATTCTGGTCCAGGACCCATCCCAGGCTTTAACTTGGCAATGAATGAAAAAGCAGAAGCACTCGGATAAGATCATCTCTCAATCAAAATTAACTATTTGTATTCATTATGCTGCTAGCATTGGTAAATGGGTAGGAAGGAATAATATATTTACTTATTGTTTTTAAACCTGTGTTTTTTTTGTTTTTGTTTTTTTACATTTCTGCAGTTGCTTTCTGGCCCCGGCCAAAATAAAGTCCTACTTCATAGGAGTCTTCATGGGAATTTTTTTTCTTCATCTGGAATAGGGAAGGATTGGCTTTTTCAGTTAGGCACATCCTCCTGCTTGCATGCCTTAGAAAAAGGCAGATGGATTCCAGGAAGTAAATACTGCATGAATCATCTGCCCTTACTCAAAATGGTTGCAGCTAGACAAGCTAGAGGGGTATATTTCAAAGTGATTTCTAAACAGAATAAAGCGTGGAGATATGAATGGATTGGGGGTTTGCTTTAATATTAAAAATGTATTAAATAGAGTTTTCAGTTTGTGGTGATCAGAAATAGTTTGGCCCCTTTTACACGTGCTTGTCTATGTACGGACTCCGCTTTGCTCAGCAGGGATCGATCCCCTGATTCTCACTGAGCAGGCGGATGACAGGTCCGTCTCCGGTCATTGTGTGGAGAGAGACTTGTCAGAGCCCCGCTGTCCTCTATGGAGAGCCGATGAAAACGGACCGCCTGTCAGTTTTCATCCGATCCAATTCTCCAGACGGATGGAAAATAGGGTTTCCATCCCTCTGGATTTCATGGATCGGATACCAGTGGATGTCAGCGGATGTGTCACCGCTGACATCTGCCGCTCCATAGAGGTGCATGGAGCATCCGATCAGGTCCACCTGAAAAACTGACAGTTGGACCTGATCGGAGCGCCCGTGTGAAAGGGGCTTTCAGTTCTGCTTCAAGTATTTTTACATATACATTTAAAGATATGTTTATATATACCAGTTAGCCTTTTGTACTGGTAAGAATATTATGATTTGATAAGGTTGAATCATTTTTTGTTTTAGAATGGAAACGTTCCATGTGGTTGTTGAGAAGGTTTTAAAGGAATTCCAGGCCTTGCTCGAGCACAGTCCATCCCCTATAGGAAGCGCAAGGATGTTGCAGCTCATGGCCATCAACATGTTTTCTGTGAACAACTGTCAAAGCAAAGGTACAAAATCCTTAATATTAATGTGAAATTTACGTGGTGGGAGGGCTATCGTAGGCTTCATGCATACATACTTTTACATGCTGATAAGTCCTTGGCATAACATTTCTTCTGCTTTCTCTTGCCCAGAGAGCCACAGGTGCTGCGTACAGCCATTCATACAAATTAATGGCTGTAGGGGGATATACACTTGTAAATGCCAATGCAGAGGAGCATTTGTGTTTTGTGAGGACTTTTCAGCTTGTAAACATCAGTGTGGATTTGGCCACATATAGTGTGCATTCTGTTGAATTTTACTTCTTTGAGGATTGCCAATGACATGTAATATCAGAGCCAGCATAAGAAAAAAGTTGCACAAACTTCTGCAGCATGTAATACAGCACAGAAAAAAGACTCTGCAATTTTGAATATTTATTATTTTTGGTCATGGCCATCTAGTCAGTGCACACTTTTGTCTGTGCTGTGCTTATACAATGGCATTGACTCTCTCCTGGCTGCTCAGTATTGATAAGCTTGTCTCTGTTGGCCTCGAAAATCAGACATTAAATGCAACTCCTGATTGTTCAAAGCAAAAAAGGCTTGAAACAAGCTAATCTGCCCAATAACTGTTGTGTGCTAGCACATTATGTGTGTGTGTGGGCTGACACTGCAGGTACTTGCAGCTGCATTTGTGTTGTGTTTCTGTTTAACATGAATTATTGCTCGCACAATATCTGACTGTGTTAGAAGCAGCATAAGGTGTAAGGAATGTGAACTATTAACTTTTGAATAAATTGCTTTATAACTACGAAGGAGGAATAATATTGTGAGGCGGTGTATTGGTAGTAAATAAAAAAAATGACCATTTTAGTGAATATTCCACAAAGATAATACATTCTAGAGCTTTGCATATTCGGAGCTTGTGGCTTTTTTCCCACCTTCATGCATGCTATGTTGCTTCACAATTTAAAGGAAACTGTAATTTTCTTATGGTGTATTTTATTTTTGCTCTTCAACTGTGACACGCCATATTTTCATTCATAAGATGAACTGTATTTGGGAACGCATGTGCATTTTAACTCCTACCAACAATATCCCCATTAGGCCTCATGCACACTGGATGTTTTTGGACATTTTTACAGCAGCTGTTTTTGGCTTCAGACATTTTTTTTTCTACAGTCCATAAACTCCCCATCATGTTATCCCTATGTGTCCGTTCACACACAGGCTGTTATCAGCAGTTTTTGGCTGGGGTGTTTTTTGGCTTTAAAAAAAAAAACCCAAAACTAGTGGGTTCTGAGAGGAGTTTTTCAGATGTAAAAAGGTTTTGATGTTGTTGATCCATTGAAAAAAAAAAAAAAAAAAAAAAAAAAAACTCTAATGAACGCTAAAAACTTTGAAAAACTCACTGCAAAGCTGCTGCTATAAAAAGTTTTTATAACGTTATTTTAACGTCCAGTGTGCATGAGGCCTTAAAGTTTAACTCCGGGATAAGCAAATATGGTCTTAACTACTTTTGGACCGCCGCACGCCGATGTATGTCCAAACTTTGAAGGGGGATATCGTTGTTATGGCAGCAACTAGCTGCCATAACCCCAGTATCCCCGTTTTCGTGCGGCGATCCTCTTTCTGATAAAAGTGGTCCCTGCGGCGCATTCGCCGCGAGATCACTTTTATCGGTGGCAGGAGAGGGCCCCCCCGCCACGATCCGGTGCCCTCCACCGCTAACGAAGGCTCTGGTAAGCGATCGCGTCCGTCTCCCTCCTGTGCCTGGAGACGAGTGAGGCTAAGATGGCGCCCACTCGTCTCCATGACACTGCTGGGCGGAAGCGACGTCAAGACGTCACTTCCGCCCACGCCTCTTAAAGGCATATTTTTTTCATTGTCATTTTTTTAAATGACTTTTTTTCTTTTTTTTTTAAATTGCATTTTAGTGTAAATATGAGATCTGAGGTCTTTTTGACCCCAGATCTCATATTTAAGAGGTCCGGTCATGCTTTTTTCTATTACAAGGGATGTTTACATTACTTGTAATAGGAATAAAAGTGACACAATTTTTTTTTTAAACGGTGTAAAAATAATGTGAAATAAATAATAAAAATAATTTTTTTATTTTTTTTTAAAAGCCCCCGTCCCGTCAAGCTCGCGCATAGAAGCGACCGCATACGCGAGTAGCGCCCGCATATGAAAACGGTGGTCAAACCACACATGTGAGGTATCGCCGCGACTGGTAGAGCGAGAGCAATAATTCTATCCCTAGACCTTCTCTGTAATGCAAAACATGCAACCTGTAGAATTTTTTTAAACGTCGCCTATGGAGATTTTTGAGGGTAAAAGTTTGACGCCATTCCACAAGCGGGCGCAATTTTGAAGCGTGACATGTTGGGTATCAATTTACTTGGCGTAACATTATATTTCACGATATTAAAAAAAAAATTGGGCTAACTTTACTGTTGTCTTATTTTTTTTTTTATTCAAAAAAGTGATTTTTTTCCAAAAAAAAAGTGCACTTATAAGACCGCTGCGCAAATACGGTGCAAAAAAAAGTATTGCAATGACCGCCATTTTATTCTCTAGGGTGTTAGAAAAAAAAAAACATATAATGTTTGGGGGTTCTAAGTAATTTTCTAGTAAAAAAAACTGTTTTAAATATGTAAAATCCAAAACGAGGCTGGTCCTTGCGTGGTTAATAAGAGGTATGTGTGTATTACTTGAATTTTATATGTGTTGCTATTATTTTAAGTCTGTGCAATAATCTTAGATGAAACTTTGCCTCTGTGCAGGAGCTTCCTATGTCAAAGACCAATCACTGCTACTCTCTCTCTTTGTGCAGGGTGACTGTCTGGTCTTGTATTCACCTTTTCCTGTACTTTTCTGCAAGCAGCTTCTAATGGGTGAGCCTGCTGGGTCCTTTCCACAGGTCTGCTCTCTGCAGATTATGTACAGCACAGTGATGATGTCTGCTACTTTTGCAAGGTGGTAATTGGGTTTACAGAGGCTTTTGGTGCAAACAAAGTGGATTTTTATCCCCATGGACATTGAGAAATATTTTTAAAGGCATTATTACTCTTTTCTGCCTGCACTTTGTGTGTTTCACCTGAATGGGATGTGCATTCCTCATGTAGTTTCATGGTGTCATTTGTTGGCCTCTATGCAGAGTCTGTAGTGGAGTATCATCACAATCATGTGTCAGAAAATTCTGTTAGAAACATAAGGTATGCGGCATGGCACTGCACGGGTTAATGCATGACCTTTGTCGTCTAACAATCAGCACTTCTGTAAAGAAACTATATATCCCACAATTCCTATATCTTAGCCTGGTGCAGGTGAAAGCAATTAACAGAGCCTAAGTGGTAGTAAACTTTGTTTATTAAAAAATTGCTGACAGACAAGATATCTGACTGAAGAGACCCTATGCTTGGTGAACATTTACGGCCTTGATCTCGTGGTAGTGACGTCACTCAAGTGGCGAAAGCGCCCAGGACCTGCCGGATCGATCGCAGCACTGGAGGGCTCCGTTTGACATGCAAGTATGCCATAATGTGCTAATATGCTGTGCATACTAGTACATTATGTCATAACCAACCTGGGGGCCCCTAAAAAGAAGAAATGATAGCGGACGTTACTACCTCTTTAAGCTGGCCATAGACTGTTCGAATCTCGGCTGGTTCAGTAGGAGTTGGTGAGATTCGACCCATGTATGGGCAGTCTGAATGTACCCAAGTTTATCGATTTAACTGAAGTACAACCTGCCTGTTGGATTTTCCATGCGATTTATTGCTAGCAGCTCTTATAGCCGCTAGCAAGAATCAGTAACAACAAGGTGCAAAAAAGTTTTAAGTTGCCAAATTACTCAATTTGAAACAAAATCAAAATTTACAATTTTTTTTTTTTTTTATTAAATAAACATTAATTTTTAAAATTAACATATGAAAATGCATACTATCGAGGTACACGGTATTTTCAGCTCTACATGTTTTGCCATCAGCATGGCTTCCTCAGGAGATTATTATAAACCTTGTGTACAATTTCACTATAGGTAAACGGAGAAAGAAACATTAAGTATATTTAATCAACATAAAATACACAATTCATTTATAAGGACCATAAAGGTCTAACAAAGATTGGCACAAATATAGATATATACAGTCATTTATGGGTCATCTGATGAATGAACTCTCACCCAAACTGCAAGCACTGCTCCAAAGGACTACCATAACCCCCAAATTGACAGTCTTTGACAACGTATAAGTAGGTCACAGAGAGGATATATACCCCTTAATTGAACCTGCAAGAAGACATCACTAATTAGGCTTGGACAGACTAAATTTTTTCTGATACAAAATTGATCCAATTTCCATCTACCTTGCATTAATAGAAAACCCAGGCAAGTAGACGATGGCCTCACTAAGCAAAAGCCACATTAAAAGAACCACATCAAACGTGTATGACTTGATGAAGGTAATATGACCTAAAAGGACATATATAATATGATAATACATATCTAAATCAGTCAGCCCCGGTTCACACAGGGGCGGCATGACTTGCAGGTCGCCTCACCGAGGCGACCTGCACACGACTTCTACGGCGACTTGCAAAACGACTTCTGTATAGAAGTCTATGCAAGTCGCCTCAAGTCGCCCCAAAGTAGTACAGGAACCTTTTTCTAAGTCGGAGAGACTTGTGTCGCTCCTATTAGAACAGTTCCATTGTACAGAACGGGAGGCGACTTGTCAGGCGGCTAGGTCGCCTGACAAGTCGCCCCTGTGTGAACCGGCACTAAGCCCACTCGTTCAAAGGAACCTAACATATTAATATTGTCTTACCTAGATACAATAATCTTTGAGTACTAAAAAAAGTAACGTTTCTTTCCCTATGACATTAGCAGACCAGCAGGGTAGGATAAATCCAAATAATATCCAAAACCATAAACCGGAAACAAGGCTCCTGTAAGTAACAATATGATCGATTTAACTTCAGGCAAGCTCAAGTCCTATGTCTGTCTTTCAAAAGAGCAGCCTACCATGAATTGACTTGCCTTCCAAAAAAGAACTTTCTCCTGCAGGGATCAAACAAGGTGGACGGCTGCATCAGCATTACCGCCGCCATGGGGGGGGGGGGGGCTTAAATACCCCATCCATCACCGCGGCGTCTGACGTCGCAGACGGGATGCGGACATCCATTGGCTGTCGCCCCCCCCCCCCCCCTCTTGATTTAGGACAGGGAATGGGATCTCGCGATACATGCGTTCAAAACACGTGGGCCGTGGTGTCCCGCACGTGCGTGAGACAGCCCATTTTGGAAAATCCTCATTCCCTTAAACGCGTATCCCCGCTAAGGGCCTGCGATCGTGACCCAGGTTCCCCACTGTCAATAGGGTGGTTTGGGGAGAACAAAGTGGCTCACATGGGATACAATGGGATGGATTTCCCCATCAACACTGACTGTGTTGATGGCAGAATTGTGCGATTTTCTTTCCTGCAACCACTGGTTACAGATAGAAAATTGCTCTGTCTGTGGCCGGCTTTACCATGCTGGAAGAGATGTTTGTTTCATAAAATTAGTGCACGTTTGTGATGCAACACAGAAAAATGGCCAGGCATGCCTGTGACCCAGATAAGAAGTTTCTGGTCCTGTTGGTGAATAGGCATTAAAAAGGTGGACTAATGGATGGACACAGGGGAATCGATCAGCTATGACACTATTAACTACAACCACAACATGTGAGCCCATCATTACAAAGTAAGGCAAACAAACAAGACAGCACGATTTCAATGCCGCATATCAGTGCGATTCGCACTACTGACTTTAACAGAAGTCTATGCAAGTCGCAATGAAATGTAAAAAAAAAAAAGGTGTAAGGTAAAGAGTAGTGCAGGAACTTTTTTCATAATCGCTGTGACATGAGTCGCGGCAATATGCCAGCAATAGGATGCGTTTTTGTCATGCAATTTGGAACTGTCAAATCGCTTGGCAAGTCTCACTGGTGTGTGTTTTTATGTACAACATTATATGAAAAAGGAAGTTATGGTGGATTTCTTTATTCACAGAATCAATCCATTATCTCTGGTACCCTTCTGAATTGCTTTTATAGATGAGACCACAAAGCAGGGGCAGATCGGGGGTGGGGGACGACGACGACGACTGCCCGAGTCTCTCTCTCTGTTTCACATTAGCCAATCAGCTGTGCCTAGAGAGACTCTGTGTTAGTGTAATTACGCTGCGCTGCTGCTGGACGGCTGGACCAGGAGGAGGTGGGTGGAGCTGCGCTGCTGGCTTGGCCTCTGTGCTTCTTCCCTGCACTGATTGCTAGCGCTTGGGCTGCCTGACATCAGTGAGTCACGTTGGACTCTGAATCGCCGCTGATAACACCCAGAGCGCCAGTATTCTTCCTTCTCCGTCCCTGAGTGTGTGTTAGCCCCACCCACCGCCACCTCCTCCTTCCATCTTCTCCACAGTCCACACTGCATGCTTCCACCCTGGCCCTGAGTGAGAGTGTTGGCCCCACCCACTGGCACCTCCTCCTTCCATCTTCTCCACACTGCAGGCCTCTGCCCCTGAGTGAGTGTTGGCTCCACCCACCTCTTCCCTCCATCTTCTCCACACTGCAGGCCTCTGCCCCTGAGTGAGTGTTGGCTCCACCCACCTCTTCCCTCCATCTTCTCCACACTGCAGGCCTCTGCCCCTGAGTGAGTGTTGGCTCCACCCACCTCCTCCCTCCATCTTCTCCACACTGCAGGCCTCTGCCCCTGAGTGAGTGTTGGCTCCACCCACCTCTTCCCTCCATCTTCTCCACACTGCAGGCCTCTGCCCCTGAGTGAGTGTTGGCTCCACCCACCTCCTCCCTCCATCTTCTTCACACTGCAGGCCTCTGCCCCTGAGTGAGTGTTGGCTCCACCCACCTCTTCCCTCCATCTTCTCCACACTGCAGGCCTCTGCCCTTGAGTGAGTGTTGGCTCCACCCACCTCTTCCCTCCATCTTCTCCACACTGCAGGCCTCTGCCCCTGAGTGAGTGTTGGCTCCACCCACCTCCTCCCTCCATCTTCTTCACACTGCAGGCCTCTGCCCCTGAGTGAGTGTTGGCTCCACCCACCTCTTCCCTCCATCTTCTCCACACTGCAGGCCTCTGCCCTTGAGTGAGTGTTGGCTCCACCCACCTCTTCCCTCCATCTTCTCCACACTGCAGGCCTCTGCCCTTGAGTGAGTGTTGGCTCCCTCCATCTTCTCCACACTGCAGAGTGGTGTGAACACAGGAAGAAGCAGTCATCTAATGCTTCCTGTGGTTGCAGACAGTGCAATTCCCGGATCCATCGCCATTGCTCCTGCATGGGAGCCCCTCCCCTCACCAGAGCACCAAAATATTTTACTAAAAGTGAGTAAATGAATGAATGTCATGTGTCAAATCGCAAAATACATGTGCCATTATGTATGAAAAAAAAATGCCCTTTTGACTTGACTTGTTCAATCTTAACTCCTTCAACTCTGGAAAGTCTTACCCCCCCCCCACTTCATGACCAGACTGTTTTTTGCGATACTGCGCTGCGTTACTTTGACAATTGCGTGGTCGTGTGACACTGTACCCAATTAAAATGTATATCCTTTTTTGCCCTTGCCACAAAGGTGAGCAATTTCTTTTAATTAAAACATGCTATACTTTTTGTTGTGGGTTATTCTTAAACACAATGGTATTTATTTGTCATTGAAGCATGTAATTGTCACACATTAAACTTTCATCTTGCCGTTGGATGTTTCTTTTTCCCGCCTCTTAGTTTCCCTTGATTTCATACTCAGGATTCCTCACTGTGCCCTCCTGTTAGCAGCTCTGAAATGAGACCCCAATGCCGAGAGATTTAGTAGTGCGAGATAATTGGTGTGTAATCCTCCGCGCATGCACAAACACGTGTGTAGATGCTAATGTTTCTCTAGCAGCCGTTCCCAGTAGCACTGCCAGCTGCTAATCATAGCTGGTGTTTACTGTCTGCGCTTCTACTGCTAGCTGCCAAAGTAGACCTGTTGCATATTTCTGTTTAGCAAACAAGAATCCATATTTAACAGCGTATTGCATTTTTTTATTTTTCTTGGTAGACAAATGAGCCAGCGATTATCCATCTGTGACTTGTTCTTTGCTAACTGTGCAAGCCACACATACAACCCCTTGTCCCTATTGTGCTACAATCACAGAAAATGTACATTTGTACAAGATGACAGCGTCTTGGTAACATTTCAAATTTGAGCGAGAGCTTTTGTGACTTTGAAATAACACCCTCAGTTTTGTGGAAAGCAAAAGCTTTACTCTTTAGGCCACCTATAGGCATTTGTAGGAATTTTAGCTCATTCATTCTAGACACTTTACCTGCATTTGTCCTAATAATACCAAGATGGACCATTGCAGTGAATTATTAAAATGAGTGAATAGTAGGGAAGGTCTGCCTAGTGTGATCCCATAATCGGTTCCAGTGTTTAAAAAGTGAAACAATGCATTCCTTACTTCCTTTAAATGTTTATCACCCTTGGGCTGTACAACCCCAGACATGATCTTCAGTAGCACTGTGCTTTTACACTGGCAATGCAGTGCTTTTAACCAGAGGAATAAAAATTTGAATTTAATCTTTACATCAGAGGTGCTGATCTTTTGTCTGTCTTACAGTGCTGGGAATACCTGACGTTTTGGCTTAAAGCAGCAATAAACGCAAACATTTTAATATATTACAGCCAACCAATTCTTAGATGTGATGGCTGCAGTCGTGGTTTTTTTTTTTTTTTTTTTTTTTGTCCCGCTTTCTTTTATTGCCATCTCGTGATCCAGACAGTTAAGTCTGTTTATCAAAATAACAAGCTCTCCTGAAGATTTAGCAGTTACGCAGATGAGACAAACTATTTACCACTAACGGGGATTAGAAAACAAAAGCGGCTACCACATCTAATAATTGGTAAGCTGCAATAGATTACGTTTTTGGTTTTAATACTGCTTTAGGCTCTGTGCAGAATTCTTGGGGAGAGAGAGAAACAGATGACACACTGTTGCCAGGAAACAGTTGAATTTTTTTGTCAGTTTTACAAAAGCTTTGACTGAATATTGAATTTATTGGGTCACTATTATAGCATTCAATTATAAAAGGCACATTTGATGTGTACAGTAACTAATAATGGACAGCATAGTGGCTGTGTTGATTAGTCTTTTCTTGCAACTCTTGGTCTTGGGTTCAGATCCTACATGTGACACTGTTTCCGTATAGTTTGTACAGCCTCTCTCCTCCTTCTTTTTTTTTTTTTTGTCTTGCTGTGAGTGTCCTAGCTTCCTCCCATAAACCTATTGGTAGCTGTTTTGGCATCCTCCTAAAATTTCTAACTAATTTGTGTATTGGTGTGCCTGGACATTAAAGTGACTCTAAAGGTCTTAAACAAAAAAAAAAAAAGCATTTTTGGTCCCCCTGCTGGCTGCCCTGGCTCCACATACCACCCCCCCCCCCCCCCCTCCGCCGAGTCCCCCCAATAGCAAGCCTCTTGCTATGAGAGCACTCGGAGCGGCCTCACTCCTGAACTGTGCTCCTGTGAATGGACATGGTCAATTCACACTCCATGTGGCCTGGCCCCGCCCCCCACTCTCCTCATTGGCTCACTGGCTGTGATCGACAGCAGAAGGAGCCAATGTTTCTTGGTGCTGTGAGCCAATGGGGAGCGACATCCGGTAGAGTAGCTGTGCTCTACATCACTGGATCAAGATGGGGCTCAGGTAAGTATAAGTGGGGGGGGGGGGGGGGAAGCTGCAACCAGAAGGTTTTTCACCTTAAAGTGGATTTAAACCTGACTCATGAAATTTGACCTGTTTCATTGCTTTGTTATCAGCATGATAACTTCTGATAAATTCTCTGTCAACCAAGATAAAACCAGCCTGAAATTTGTGTCAAGGGAGGTTTGCTATAAATAAATTAGCAGAGAGCTTGCTGTGGCACAGCTCTGCAATTCTCTGCCTATGTGGGGGGGGGGGGTGCCTTTCCTCCAATCAGCTCTCTTGGCTGTATGCTCAGAATCCAGTGCTGAACAGGAAGAGAAAATCTCTAAGGCTCCTTTCACACTGGGGCGGGGGCGTTGTCGGCGGTAAAGCGCCGCTATTGTAAGCGGCGCTTTACCGTCGGTATGCGGCCGCTAGCGGGGCGGTTTTACCCCCTGCTAGCGGCTGAGAAAGAGTTAAAACCACCGCAAAGCGCCTCTGCAGAGGCGCCTTGCCGGCGGTATAGCCGCGCCGTCCCATTGATTTCAATGGGCAGGAGCGGTAAAGGAGCGGTATACACTCCGCTCCTTCACCACTCCGAAGATGCTGCTGGCAGGACTTTTCTACCGTCCTGCCAGCGCATCGCTCCAGTGTGCAAGCCCTCGGGGCTTTCACACTTGAATGAAAGCAGCGGCACTTTCGGGTCGGTTTGCAGGCGCTATTATTAGCGCAATAGCGCCTGCAAACCGCCCCAGTGTGAAAGGACCCTAACACAATGTGCTGTCTTCAGCTTGCTATAAAGAATATAGCAAGCTGAAGACAGCAGATATAGATGTACTTATGTAGGGAAATTTGTTTCATCTCTGTGTATCATCTGAGGCTGTTCACTTCACTGGGTATATCTGAGGGTTTACATCCACTTTAATGCATAGAAAAAAACCTTCTGCCTTTAGAACCACTTTAAATGACTAATATGAATGGGAATCCTTGTTATGTGATGAGGTACATTGGCTCTATAGATGTACTAGAAATACACAAATTCTGGGTAAAATCCAGTTGGTTTCTATAATGTTTTTGAAAAAAACTTAATAAATCATTTGAGAATGTTCCCACAATAAATTGTATGAATATTTTACTTCAGTTATCCAATTATGCAGATGATATTTGTAAGGGATTTTCTATTGTGATCGGATAAAATTTTCAATTGTGATCGGATAAAAAGTGAAAATTCACACCATATATTGTGTGAACATCTTAAATACTTTTAATAAGACTTGGATCAACTACAGCTTCTAGACTGGAA
Organism: Lithobates septentrionalis; assembly: GCA_037952835.1. Taxonomy (NCBI): domain Eukaryota; kingdom Metazoa; phylum Chordata; class Amphibia; order Anura; family Ranidae; genus Lithobates; species Lithobates septentrionalis. Next base: position 906,162 of record JBBDGP010000713.1, on the reverse strand, counting down.
GATCTGGGCAGAAAATGATAAGCATAGTTGTACTCTCTTGATGAGTTGTGACAGCCCTTTAGTTCTGTTAAAGCAGTAAAAAAATAAATAAAAATGTCACCCTGCAAGGCAATGTCTTAATGTGCTAGTACGCATCGCACATTTTGTACCAGCACAACCTACCGGTATTCTAAACCCAGGTTTACCTCTGACTTTTTATAAGTATTTAGAATCCAAGTCTAGCTATTGGGTCAGCTGGTAGTGGCGCTACTGACAGTGTTTTTTTTTCCTCTGCCCAATACCCCCTTTACCTTGTTGGCACCAGACCTACTGTAGGATTCATGTATGGATCTGTGTTTCTTTATTTTGCTGGTTTGTGCATGCAGGCTAGTCATGGTAATTTAATTTCTTCATTGTAGCTCTAGACTCCCTAATTTCAGTCAAGGATTAATGACTGTGAACTTTTTCCTCTGGTGCATCTAGGGGATGAGGAACGCAAGGGAAGCAGGTTTGTCATTTCCCTGTCATGATTAGGCAGTCATGAGCACAGCTTGAGTGGGCAACTCCTCTCTGGTTCTTATTTTTCCAAATTTTAATCCTCAGACTGTCATGTGTGGAGTGTCTGTTTTACCTCTTTGTTAGCTCTGAGCACTGCGTGTCATTACGGCTGCCTTGATTTGAAGCATGATACGGAGCTGCTCTCGGTCACATGAATACCAGTGCTGGCATTTGGCTTCCTCTGCACAGGGAGAGAATGCAGCTGCTTGGAGTGATCTTCAGAGCTGTCTTGTGATAGAATTCTTCCAGCACTGCGAAATCGCTCCATAGTGGCCCCAGTCAAAAAGAGATACATTTTTGTCTTTGTGCCATTGTCGTGTGTTTTTTTTGTTTTTGTTTTTTAATTTATTTTGTTTTTTAAGAGAAAATATTTTTAAAGCACGTTTGTTGCATTTTTGGAAAGAAGCACAATTATTAAAAAAAAAAAAAAATTGGGAGAGATTGGAGGCTTCAAAGGAATGAAACAGGGCAAGAGTTAGGTCAGATAAAATTGATGGTTAGCCAGAGCTGGACAAATGTTCCAAGTATTCAGAACCCATATAACCAGTCTTATCAGATCGGCCACAATTTAAAAGGATAGTATAGTGGTTTTTGTGCTTGGTTTTTCCTATTTATTATGGTCATGAATACAAAATACAGTATTGGACTTTTTTCATTGTATCAGTTAAAGGGTACACAGACTTTGACATATAACTTTTAAACTGGAAGTAAACAAATCCATTAAACCGTTTCATTTACGGCACGTTCCAGAAATGTAACGCTCCCATTGGTTGTGCTCTCAACCAAACTGTCAAACCATCCAATGACTGGTGTCATAACTGATCACATGTGCAGCATCATGGCAGTTGTAGATTAAACAGAGGAAAGCTGGCAACTTCCTTGGCTGAAAACGATAGGAGGGTTTACTTACACTTTAAGCTTTAGGAGGGAGGTCCTGCTGCATGTTGTGTGACTTGACTGAAGTGAAGGATTGCTGAACACTTGGAAATTGTAAACCTTTGAGTGATAAATATCTGACAGTCTGAAGCACTCATTCTCTCTTTCAAAATATTTTATTAAGTTTCTATTAGATCAAAAACAAATATACATAACCATCGCTTTAAATGCAGGCGTACATAGTAGAATAAATGAAACCCCTTGGGGGCTACATGTATACCTTATGACCGTAGATATGGCACTAACAAAACACACCAAAAAGAAAATTGCGACCTTGCATGTAAACCTACATATGACAAAAGTTAGTTCGCATAGATCTAGAGAACCATAGATAAGGATTAGTTTGGTGAGGGGGAGGTAGGAGAGACCGTCTGCACCCCAACTGGGAACACACTGTGCCTGAGCGGAATTCTCCCACCTGCCCCAGACACCCCCTTAGTTAATGCTTCATGTCTCTGGATATCAAAACAGAAAGTAACGATCTACCATCTATGCTGCCCTTGGGAACTGGGTTCCCTGAGATCTCTGCAATGGTCTTAATTAAGGCTGGAGATCATCAACTTGACAGATCAACCTGCAAAGAAACAAGATAAAGGAAAAAAAAGAGAAGAGAGAGAGGTGAGAGAGGGGAGATAGAAGAGGAGGAGAAGGTAGACGGAAGCCAAACCACGGGAGGAGGTCCTCCAAACCCAGATACTGCTTGATGCTTCAGGGTTTAACCCCTGGGATCAAGGAGGTGCCCAAGAAATTAGCCCATGGTTCCCAGATAGCTTCAAATTTCTCTGTGGTATTATTCAGGGTACTGGCCACCTTCTCTTGGGCCATGATCCATGAAATTTTACGGGTAGCCGCTTTGAAGGATACCTTGGGTTGTTTCCATGCCTTGGCTATAGATAACTTAGCTCCCAGCAAAATAAAATGAATCAATCTGCGTGACATTTTTGGAGTTTTGGGTAAATGGTCGTTCAAGAGCGCTATGGCGGGGGTTCTTGGGACCTGTACTCCGGTGACTTTTTTAATCATTTGGAAAATCTTATGCCAGAAAGACCTCAGCCGTGGACATTCCCAAAAGATATGGGCCAATGAGCCCCTAAGAAGACAACCCCTAAAGCACCTGGAGTCCGTGGAGGGGAACATTCTGGCCAGTCTCTCTGGTGGGAGGTACCATCTCGTGATGACCTTTACGCTGGATTCCACCAGTGAGATGTTCAGGATGCTCTTGTACGCCCTATTATAGGTGGCCCTCCATTTCTCCAGGTCCCACTCCAGGGCTAAGTCAGACTCCCAAGCTACCATGTATGGAGTCTTGGCTGTTTGATTAGAGAGTGACTGATAAATGATGGAGATTCCACCCCTCTGCTCCGTGGACCGACCGCACCATACCTCGTAATGAAGCACTCATTCTCACCCATTAGAGATGCTTTTGCACACTGCTGCCTGAAAGTGCTTGTTTTTCAGGCATACAGCACTTTTTTTTTTTACTGATCTAAAATGCAGCCCATTGTTCATTTTGTCTGTACACACATGCCCATAAACACCCTTTTGTGTATTGATCAGTGAAAAAAAAAATACAGAAATCTGAGTTGCCAGTCAGTACTTTTGCAGGTATACTCGCAAGTACGCACAAACGCCATGCTTCCTACTTGTGTGTGATATACAGCCCAACTTTGTTTTTTTTTTTGTTTTTTTTTCTGCAAGGAATGTCTGATGCTCATACATTAGTTCAGTGTGCAATAGGCCTTAGGCTGCTTTCACACTTTGAGTTAAAACGATTTGGAATTATAAAAAAAAAAGAAAACGCATGAAAAGCTCCAGGAAAAAATGCTTCCCTTTTTAAAGTCCGTGTATGTGTTCACACTGGGATGGTGCACTTCCTTTGCAGTGTAAAAAATCCTGCTTGCCGCATTTTATTGAGCATGTTTGAGGAGTTAAAAAAACAAAAAAAACAAACTCGCCTTCCCATTGAAAGCAATGGAAAACACAGTAAAAACTCACTCGCGATGCATTTTTGGTGCTTTTTTTTTTTTTTTTTGTTGCATGTCCTTTAAAAACAGCACACCAAATGTGGTAAAATCATGGCAAACAGACATATACCTTTTTGCTGTGTTTTTGCAGCAGATCACTGTAAAAGTAGCCTCAGGCTTAGAGTACACAGGACGTTTTACAATCCCTCCTGAACGTTTTAACATGACTGATAGAAACTGACGTTTAAAAATGTCCGTTTTGCCACCTTAAATGAAACGCTGCTAAATGTGAGTTACCATTTTCACTTTACAAGCTGTTACATGCGTTTGGCGTTTCAAATGCCTCTGAACATCTGTCCTGAACGCATTTTTTTTGCTTTCCAAAAAATGCTTCTAAACTCAAGTGCCTAGAAACTACTATAAATGACCCTGTGTACATGTACTGATAAGATAACAGAGGAGAATTTAGGGACAGCTGAAAAAAATGCCCAACTGCTCCTAAATGTCCGTTTATCAGCAGCAGTGTACATGAAGCCTTAGAAAAGCTGTAAGTAGCATTGTAATTTGTGCAACACTGTTGGTGTTTCTTTTAGACCCCTTTCACACACGCAGCCCCTAGGCGGTGGCGGTAAAGTGCCTGCAAAGCACCTCTCCTGTCACTCCATTGTGAAAGCTCGAGGGCTTTCACGCTGGAGCGATGCACTGGCAGGACGTTCTGCAAGCAGCATCTTTGAGGCGCTTTAGGAGAGGTGAATACACTGCTCATAATGCGCCCTGCCCATTAAAATCAATGGGAAGCGCCACTCCAGCGCGACACTTTAACCCTTTTTCGGCGGCTAGTGGGGTTAAAAGTGCCCTGCTAGCGGTCGAAAAGTGGCACTAAAAATAACGGCGCTTTACCGTAGTTTTAGCTGCCGCCGAAAAAGGGTTAAAAGCTGCAGCGGTGCTTCAGCGGCACTGCCCATTGATTTTAATTGGCAGGGCGCTTTAGGAGCGGTGTATACACCGCTCCTAAAGCACCTCAAATATGCTGCTTGCAGGACTTTTTTTTTGCAGTCCTGCCAGCGCACCGCTCTACTGTGAAAGTCCTCGGCTTTCACATTGGAACATTCGCATTTGCAGGCACCTGTAAAGCGCCTCAGTGTGAAAGGGGTTTTTAGCCTCGTACACACGATGCGATTGTTGGCAGGGGATTGTCTGTTGACAGACTGTTGTCCTAAAATCTGACCGTTAGTACGCTCCTTTTGACAATTGTTATCCAACTTTGGGCCAACAAATGTTGGGTGGTCGTCTAGTAAATTTTCGACGGACAGCGGTCTGTTATCTGATTTTCGTATGGTCAGTACACAAATCCATTACACAAGTCGAAAGTACAATGCTCGGAATCCATGCTCACCAAACAGGAAATTAGCAGAGGGGGCCCAAAGGGTGGCGCTCGAGCTGAAATTCCTCGTAGTACGTCACTACATTCATGTTTGTTGCATGACAGTTGTGAACTGTTAATATGCAAGACAAGATTCTGGCACACACCCTTTTGACAAAAATCAGACGCTCGGTTGGCCTACAATCGTACCATGTGTTCGAGGCTTTAGAAGAGTAACAAAACTTCTAAGTTTTAGACACAGGTGCTGTATTTGGAGGGGGGTCAGGATTCCCAATCATCCATGATTTTGTGGAGTGTCTGTAAAAATTACTTTCAATTTCGTAACTGTCCTTCACCAAAATTATGTAAATTGTCTGTGAAAATCCAACTACTTTCGTATGGAAAGGATAAGTATGCATACTGCACAACTTGAAAATACATCAGCCTAGATCTACTTCCTGGGCTGTCATTCACAGCATGCAGCAGACACCCGCATTACCAATTTCAAGCTCCTCTTCATGCCATGTTAGGAAAGGAGGAGTGCGAATTGACCTTTTTCAGGCCCATTCACACTAATGGGCGGTAAAACACACACGCTACCACACCATGCACACCACTGTGTCTTGTTGTGCCAGTCATTTTAGACACCCCAGCACACCTTATGAATGCAGTGCAATAAAAACAAATTACAGCAGTAGTGATCCCTACTGTGCTGGGGCTCATTCACCCATTTGAACTCCAGGCAAACGCAAAGCTGAAAAACCTATATGGTTGTGTTTTTCCTACCAAAGTATTTGTAATATTGTTCAGTCCTCAACCTGGTGATTGGACAGCCAAGGAACATTTGCACACTGGGGTCATTGCTGTGTTCGCCCATCCTGTGAGCATGTTGACTGTGTTAAAAGGGCTTTAGCTGCTCGATCTCCCCCTCCCTCCTCACTAAAAGTTGGAGATCAGGTTAGACTAAACAAATATTCTAAACTTTTTTTTTTTTTTTTATTGAACTAGTTTTATCCTTTTAGCAATATATAACTCTTCAATAGCTTTAGAAAAAAATACAATTCATTCTTTGGATAAAAAAAATTTAAAAGTCCTGTGCGTTTAACTGCAATGTACATAGCTTTTAATTTTTGATCCTAGCTGTGAATGTAAATCCAAAACGTATTTACTACTTCTATTTTTTTTTTTTTTTTTTATATAGAGTAAGGCATATTTGTCCCCTGGCATATATTTTTTCTTGCTTTGCTGTCTGTGTTCTGCTGGGGACATTTCCCTTCACCTCCTGTTTTAGAGAAGCAGAACAAAATCTCTTTAAAGCTAGGAGTTTTCCCCTGTTAGGCCAAACTTGCCATGTGCATTTAGCCTATCGGCATCAAATCCTATCATTTGTTAGGCACTCAGGAGGCACAGGTGCATCATTCAGCACCAGTGCCAGCCATCTGTCAAAATCTGACAGGCTGAAATATGTGGCAACTTGATGCTGTACTGAGTGATACTCCCATTTAGGACTGTATGCAATTGGTAACATACAGTATATCGAAAAATGCAGGAATGTGGCTTTCACAGCATACATAGTTGAACGCATATGGCATTAAACACAAATCCTGTTTGGTACAGCATCCAGCTACCGGGCATGTCATTGATTTTGACAGGCTGTTGCCACTGGGTCTTGAATTGATGCTGCTGCACCTGTGTCTTTCAGGTGTCTGGGATTTGACACTGAATGGCCAAGCTGTCCATGAGACCTTAGCTGTCACCAGAACATGTTTCCCCTGCTGTTACAAGGACAACTCCAAAACCTTGGGTTAAGCATGCTTTCTTTACCACTGACAGTGGTCATCAGGACATAGTGTAAATATCTTCAATAAGGACACTTACAGCCATATAAACAGAGGATCTAATCCTATCCAAAACAAAAAGAAAATGTCAACCTAACATGTTTATGGTTAGGTAAAGAAGCAAAAAGCTAACCTCTTTTGATGTGGTAAAAGGTTTTCCTACACTGTTAATTCATGATCTCACCAATGACGAAATTTGTTTCAATTTCAGGGTGGAGAGGGATTAGAACCCCTGTCCTGTTTTTATTGCCGTCTTGGGTTTTTGGTGATTCACCATCTTTCTTGTGCTTTGAGTTTTGGTCATCAAGTTAAAACCAAAGAAAATCCTAAGTTTTGGGTTGTCATGAGAATGGTGACAGGAGAGAAATCATTCAGTAGGCACACTAGTTTCGGTGACAACCACATGTTCCCTTACATTGAAGGACTTTACTCTCACTTCTTATCTTTGCTATGGGACAAGAAGTGAAGGGAACTCTTATTAATTGGAGACAGATTTGGGGGGGGGGGGGAATTGACAGAGGGGGGGTTATATAATCTTTCCTCGCTCTTATCTGAAATGAAAAAGTTTTGTGTTAGGTTCTACTTTAAGCACGATGGAGGACTTGGTACAAGATTCATGTTTTTCAGAACCTGTCAGGTGTTAGAGAGCTTTTACAATTGCTTAATACACCATTTTCCACTGCACAGACAGGTAACCTATGCTTTTGCCGATCAAGCAAACAATCTTAATAGCAGTAAAATCTTAATAGCAGTAACAGTTCAACTTCCTATGTCACCTTTTTGCCTCCTTTTTGGACAGCAGATTAGATTTGTTGTGTCTGTTCAGTGAGCGGTGCGCTGATCCACGAAGCGCTAATGTTAAAACAAATCAGTGCAAGCTCTTACTGACTAGTGAAGGTGTGTGTGCCGCAAACATGGCTGGTTACAAATCCTTTGGCAGATAAAACATCAAGACATGCCTATATGTCAACAATGTACAGTATCTTAAAACCAAATGTAATAATCCTGACTTGTCAGAAGTATTGACTTCAAGGAATGTTAGCTGGATGAGTTTGTGTTGGTATTTTATTTAATAATTAGCATTAAGCTTATGTTTTGCTGGCGGCAACCTATGTTGGCAGGAGCACATGGACGGCTTTGCTGCCATATTACAGGTACTTGGCTGTTTTACATAAGGCAAGAGCATTCCAGGAAATGTATTCTAGGTAGATTAAAGTAGTTTGTTGCACAAGACCAGCGAGTTTATGGCGTAATTACTGGTAAATTGGTAATCCCAATTTGTGGGAGTTGGAAGGAAGCTGTAATTTTGCTTAATTTTCTTTAAACATATTCTTTACGAGTTTTAGAAACCTATAAATTGATGTATTCTATCAACGATTTGCATACATTTTGTATTTTTTTATAGTTTCCATTTTATTGTTTTTTAGATGTATAAAAACAAGGGCTAAAGATAATAAGAAATGGGAGAGGTACAAATATCACAATGTAAAGGCATATTACAGCAGTGATAGCAACATAAGCATGGTTGGTAGGTATATAGTGAGAGATAGTGGTAACAGTTTCCTAAAAAGTAAGGGAAGGTTAAGGGCCTTAGGTTAATAGAGGTTAGATTAACGTGCCCATAACTGCAGGGGGTAGTACATATGGAAGATGGTTTAAAGGGTATAAAGTAATTACAAATAGAAGGATAGAAGGGAAGGGGGGGATGAGACTGAACAAAACAGGGGAATGGTTGGGCCTAGGGGGGAGGCAATGAAAGGTGTTGGGAAGCCCTTCCTAATAGTCACCACAGTCAAAGGGCAAAAGGATTTACTGAGACTTAGTCATGGCTATCTTGAGAGTCTTGGGAAAATAGTCTTTCCGCCAAAATCTGGGTATAGAAATCCTGTTAATCTTTTTCTTGGGCCAAGCCAAGCATTTTAGAGATGAAATCTTATTCAGAGACGCATTCTAGGTTTGGAGCCTGGGATAAGAGCCACTGTCATGGGATCACGTTGCTTGCTGCAGTGAGGAAATGTTGGAAGTGCAACTTGGGAACTATTGGTGGTAGTGGATCCTGTAGTGGACCACCAAATATGTAACATGGTGCCTAAAAGTGTTTGACCTCTCCAGCACAGATCTGATATACAGTTACAGTATATTTGGTGAACTGCACTAGGGAATCTATACCAATGGGTGAGGATCTTAAAGATAATTTCTTGGGGCTTTACTCACCAGAGACAGTTGATGAATTAAAATTAGTGCATTCTCACAACCTTGAGGTGAAAGAGGGATTTTGAGTATTTCAGTAGGGAAGGGTGAATAAAGGAGAGAAGAATAGCGTAAATCAAGGAGATGAAATGTCTTGGGGAAGAGTCTTGGAGAAGGAGGCTCTCAAACTCTCAAAAGAAGATGGGGGGGGGGGGGGGGGGGCGGCTGTTCTGGTTTACTGGGGAGAGAATTCATGAAATATGTGTGTTTTTGTTTTTTTTCTGTTATGCCAGCCATTGTAGTGTAGTTGAAGAGGGGTTTGACAGGATGTTCTGAGAGGGTGGGAGGGACCCTTGTAGCATTTTGGACAGTTGGTAATAGGCTGTGTTTTCGCAGGTAAGCAATTTAGACTGGGTCAAAGCAGGGAAAACTTGTCCTGTGGTCTGAGACCAAGATAAACTTATTTGGTTCAGATGGTGTCCAGCATGTGTGGCGGCAACCAGGTGAGGAGTACAAAGACAAGTGTGTCTTGCCTACAGTCAAGCATGGTGGTGGGAGTGTCATAGTCTGGGGCTGCATGAGTGCTGCCGACACTGGGGAGCTACAGTTCATTGAGGGAACCACGAATGCCAACATGTATTGTAGAAGTCGACCGATATGGGTTTTTCTCTGGCCGTTGCAGATATTTAGAAATCGCGGTGGCCGATGCCGATATATGATGCCGATTTTTTATTTTTTTTCCCTTCATCTCAAAAAATCTAACAGTTAGACCCCTTTCACACTGGGGCGTTTTTCAGGCGCTTTTGGGCTAAAAATAGCACCTGTAAAGTGCCTGTAAAACGGCTCCCCTGCAGTCTGTGTGAAAGCTCGAGTGCTTTCACACTGAGGCGATGCGCTGGCAGGATGTTAAAAAAAAGTCCTGCAAGCAGCATCTTTGGAGCGGTGTATACCGCTCCTCCACCACTCCTGCCCATTGAAATGAATGCGCACCGCTGCCGAAGCGCCTGCAAAGCGTTTTGGCAGCAGCGCTTCAGGGGCGCATTTAACCCCTTCCTTGGCCGCTAGCTGGGTTATAAGCGCCCCGCTAGCAGCCGATTAGCGCCGCTAAAATGACGGTAAAGCGCCGCTAAAACTAACAGCGTTTTACCGTCAACGCATGCCCGCTCCAGTGTGAAAGCAGCCTAAAGTAATAAGTGATACAGAAATTTTTTTACATTTTTTTTTTTAACATAAAAGTTTATTTAAATTTTCACAACAAGAAAAACAGTTCGCTTCGTATTAGATTTGATTACAGATGACATGCATAGAACATTTACGTGACTTGGTATGAGTAAGAATCAATTATCACAGTAGTTATCCATTTCAGAAGAAGATATTAATACACTCATTAAGGATATAGATATATGATGTATGTGTAAGGGATCCCACCTTTCAATTTGGAACATCCTATTTGTATAAAGTTTTGAGAAGTCCTGAGAGCTAGTCACCGCCAATCCCCATGGGCACGAACCCCACATTTCATTCAATAGACAGGTGTTTGGCCTTCACCCACGCTGCCCAAATTTTCTCAAATTTTTTTGGACAGTTCCTGCCCATATACGTCATTTTATATAATGGTAGCGCCTTATTTACCAGGGATAGCCAGAGTTGTTTGGTGGGCGGTTGGGACTGATTCCACTGCAGTAAGATTGCTTTTCTGGCATATAGTGTGGTGTAAAAAATGAACAGTTTCTTCCCCCATGAAACTTCTAGAAAATCACAAATACCTAGTAGAAGAGGTATTGGGCTATATGGGACTTGCAGTCCCCCTATAGAATTGATATCAGCAAGTATACTTTGCCAGAATTCCACCACTCTGGGGCAGGACCAGACCACATGAAAGAAATCGGCTTCCCCAGACCCACATCTGGGGCACCTCGCTGTTCTATCAGGGTATATTTTCGCCAGGCGTATTGGAGAGTAGTAGGCCCTATGTAGGAATTTCAGCTGCATGAATCTATCCCTTGCTGAAATTGTCAAGGGCAGGTATTGTTGGATTCCCTCTTCCCAGTCCCCATCCGTCAACTCCGGAACAATTTTTTTACATTTAAACATTTATTAAACAAAACAAACCTCCAATCAGTTCACTTGTATGTATAATTTAGATTAAAAAAAAAAAATAACAACTATATCTTAAATATTAAATACACAAAAACAGGTAATCAAAACTTTTGGACGAAAAAAATGGGCTAACTTTACTGCTTTTTTTTTTTTTTTTTTTTAATTTCATTAGTGTATTTTAAAAAAAAAAAAAAGCGTTTGAAAGACCGCTGCGCAAATACCGTGTGACATAAAATATTGCAACAACCGCTATTTTATTCCCTAGGGTCTCTGCTAAAAAATATATATATAATGTTTGGGGGTTCTAAGTGATTTTCTAGCAGAAAATACAGGATTTTTACTTGTAAGCAACAAGTGTCAGAAAAGATTTAGTCTTTAAATGGTTAAACTGAGAACTCCTCCACATGGAGTTCAGTCCATTGATAAAAGAACCTGAAGAGATACAATGTATCTTCTTATCAGATTTGGCAGGCTGCCCAGAGGAGGAGAGAAGAAAACTTCAGACAACTTGCATTGACTTCTATTACAGAAGTCATTTGCAAGTCCCTTTGAAGTTATAATCGGCCTTTTTTATCAGCACAATCAGCCGATGCCGATTAAGTAAAAAAAGCCAAATATCGGCCGATATTGTGTTATTATTGCAGCTTACCAGTTCTTAAAGGGGTTGTAAACCCTCGTGTTTTTTCACCTTAATGCATCCTATGCATTAAGGTGAAAAAACCTCTGGCAGTCACTGGCCCCCCAGCCCCCCCCCCCCCCCCCCCCGTTTTACTTACCTGAGCCCCTTCATCTCTTCGGCGGGGAAGCGCTGTCCGTCTCTCCATGGGGTCCCAGCTCTTGATTGGATAGATTGATGGCAGCGCAGCCATTGGCTCCCGCTGCTGTCAATCAAATCCAATGGCGTCGGGGGCAGGGCCGAGTTGGCATTCGTGTTTGTGGATGCAAATGCTGGACTCGGGAGCGCGCCCGCAAGGTAACCCCCTCGGGGGTGCGCTTTTCCTAGGGGGTTATCTGATGCGGGGAGGAGCCGCGAGAGCCGCCGAGGGACCCCAGAAGAGGATGTTTGGGGCCACTCTGTGCAAAACGAGCTGCACAGTGGAGGCAAGTGTGACATGTTTGTTGTTTAAAAAAACAAAAAAAAAACGATCCTTTAAATGTGGTGGTTGCATTTGTGCATGTGGTTTTTTTTTTCTCCTTTTTCTAAGAATATTTTCACTGAATAATGAAAATATTAGTTAATCTTGCAAGAAATTGAACTAACAATCCCAACACCCCGCATGTTGTATTAGAGATGAACAGTGACAGACATGTTTGCAGCTCAGCCTGGGTGGAAACCATGGCTTCCTCCATAGATACAGCAGAGGAGTAAAAAAAAATCTGATTTAAAAAAACCTGCAGACTATTCAGTTGAATTTAAGCTATTCTATTTTGAAGATCACTAGATTAAGATTTACAAGGAAATATCTGAAATGCATTAATTAAAATAATCATTATTACAATTATAACTAAAAATATCTACTTTTCAAAGTTTTTTTTTTTTTTTTCCCTTTTGAATGGAGGCTGTTTGCACGGAGGTGGTCTGGTTTCTTCCCTCAAGCAAAAAATGTACTAGTAGGTTTTGTCTGTATTTCCTATCGAAAAAGGACAGAAAACCTGCCATATTTAGGAAGAGTTATACATAAATACAACTTCTAAACTGCGGTTAAGAATCTTTTATAAATATCCATTTACTGTGGGTTTTCTTTATTTTCAATGCTGTGAGAAAATTGGGTCTGGTCAGTAAGAGCGTGCTCTGTGGAAATGATCCCTCAAAGCATATATCTGTACAGCATACTGTAACGTGGTTTGGGGTTCACCTTTATTATATGTATATTTATGCTCCATGTGAAATATACAGTGTGTAAAAAGGTTTTGGTCGGTAATACATTAGCAGGACAGTCGCTTCATGTTCTGTCCACATCTTGTGGTTTTTATATATTTTATCGGCAGACCAATACGCTTTTCGCTTTGCTGTGTTAACCGCACATTACCTTTTTTGATTCTAATTTTAAAAGCGATCTTAGAACAAACTTACATTTTTGTGCTTTGTAAATTAATTTTTTCTTCATAGTATTTTCTATTTAATTTTTATATTGTTTTACTTTAAGGCATGGTACTATTGGTGGTGTTATTCAAGGTACCAGATATTGCAGATTTACAAGGGGAAAAAAAAGTAGAATTCTTCTCAAAACATTGTTCTAATTTGTGTGAAATGGGCCAGGCATTAATCCTGTACTGGGAATTTAATGTTGACCTGGACTCCCATGGAGAGATCTCTTGCTACCCTGCTAAGTTATAGAGGTGGCCGCTGAGCTTTTTCATGTTTCCTGCTGAGGTATGAATCCTCCGTTCTTTGCTGCACAGAATCCCCTGAAGTGTTTTGAAAATAAAATCCTACATGTATCTTTTTCCGTTTTCAGCGTCGCCCTCCCTAGAACTGAGCTGTTTAGGTTTTTTTTTTTTTTTTTATTTGGTGGCCCAGAGTGTTGGAGCTAAGTTTCACGTGACCCCAGGCTATCAAATCTCTAGTGCTTTTGAGATCCCAAAAATATTGATGTGTGCAGTAAATACAGTCGCTAATAATTAAGGGTCCAAAAAAATGGGTGACCTTGACCCATTGGATTCTCAGCTAGGCTCTGGTGAATTATTTACAGAAATGGAGAATCTTCTCCTGGGGAATGAGAACCTAAAGCAGAACTCAACCCAAATGTTTTTTAATTTTGGATAGCATAAGGGAGGGCCATACCCCATACCAGGCTTTTGTGTGCCATTTGGGTGATTTCCTTCCACTTCCTGTAGTTTAGCCACAACAGGAAGTGAAGGAAATTCCTGGCTGTCACCAGAACTAGTGCCCTTTTTTCATTTTTCCTTCTGGTCTTTGTGACAACTCACAATTGGGATTTTCTTTCACTTTTGGTTTTAATGTTCACTATTACAAATGGGGTAGACAACAGTAAGAACCTGATGGGTGTTCTAATCCCTCTCCACACTATCTAAAGCTAAAAAAAAAAAAAAAAGCTTTGCCTTCAATTAAACCTTAACACTGCTGTGCTGTGGTTTGGCACCCGCGCGGGTGTACCCATAGTTTTTGTGCAGTTAATCCGTGCTTTCCCATAGACTTTATATTTGTGCATTTTTGTTGTGTTTCTGAAAGCACACCAAAAGTCCTGTATGCTACATCTTTGGTACAATTTCAGAAAAACGCACCAAAATTGCACAGTTTAATAGAAAGTCAATGGGGGACTGAGGGTTAACAGCATGAAAACTGCAGGTATACCTGTGCTATGGCTAAACCGCAGCTCAGCAGTGTGAAACTGGCCTTATAACTTTAAGGTTTTTAATCACAGCCAGATTGGAAGGGGTTAAGGTTACTTTAGAGCAACAACTTCCAACACTGCACCCAATATTAAAACATTTGGTATGTTGCCTTAAGTTGGCACTTGTGGCATTGGCTGTTTCTTTGACTAAACATTTCTTATCAAGATCGTCCATGCCTCCACTGTTTGTGCTAAACAGCTCTGATCAGATCTGTGATGAGAGTTGTACCAAACAGCTGTACAGTCACTGGCTGTTTTTTCCTGTTGGTGCTTTGTGTGGTTGTTTCAGTTTATTGTAATTGCAGGTGACAGGGATGAAATTGACCTGTGATTTCCTCTCGCATTGCTTCCAAACTTAAATCCTGCAAGAAAATTTACTTTTTTTTACTAATTGTTTTCTTTTATGTTGGACCAGCCTCCTTGTCATTTATTGTTAGGATTTACCCTTTGCATTTTAATCTGCAGATGTTGTGATCTTCCTATAGCTGCCAAAATATAAAAGTGTGGTTCTCAGAAACTGCTTATTGATTGGCTCACTGTCAGAAGTCTTCACTTAGCTACATTTAGAATAGAGGCATCCATTGCAGAATGAGTTTAAGGTTTCATGACTTTTTAGGCTCATCAACACCTAAAGGGTTGCAGACACTGCAGCTTTTCTTTTTCTTTTTCTCAGCCAGCAGGCTGAATGAAATAAAATCTAAAAGATTCCTCTATCCACACAAATAAGGTAGATGGAGGATTCCTTCTTGCCTAGTGATTGTATTATGACTGCAACAGTCAGAATTCACTGATCAGTGGCTGTAAGCTGCTGTTCGAGAGAGGTTTTCCAACATGTAACTCTGACATAGGTTAGGTCGGTCAAAATCATGCTTAATCCTTTTTAGGCCTTGTTTATTATTTATTATTTGAGATGGGAGGGGTGGTAGAAACATATGGTTGAGATGCCCCCCCCCCCAAGCTGATTCACCTTAAAGCTATAAAGACAGCAGACAGGAGTGTACATATACCGTTACAGCATCTTGGCATGGCAAAAAGTATACCCTCATCACTGCCTCTTGATTTTGACCTGATCACCTGAATAGATCTGCACTGCAGTTGTGGTGCAGGTCATAATGCTTCCCTTTTCCCTGGCTGTCCACCACAGATTGCAAAATTGATAGAGAGATCTATCTCTCTCTCTCTCTCTATCTATCCTATGTGTGTGTGTGTATGTATGTGTGTGTGTGTATATATGTATATGTATGTGTGTATATATATATATATATATATATGTATGTATGTATGTATGTATATATATATATATATATATATATATATATATATATATATATATATATATATATATATATATAATGTGTGTGTGTATGTATATATGTGATTGGTACAGGTAACCTTGAGGGGATTGGTCAAGGTAGCCTGCATATGAAAACAAGCAGTTTTCCTTTGCGGGCTGGTGTTCATTCAGTATGGCCATTGGGGGGGGGGGGGCGGCATTCTGAATGCATTTTTTTTCCTTTTTTTCTTTCCTTCCTCTCCCCCCCCCCCCCCTTTTTTTTTTTTAACTTTATTGAAATGTTGCACAGTGATATTTCAATTATTTGTATGCATAGAAAGGCATGGGATAGATGGAGACTTCAGGAAACCCCAGGTACAGAAAAATGCATCATGTCTGCATTTTTCCGCACCCCTATACTCTGTTGTGGTGTGAATGGGGCACATAGAAAATGTTTCCTGTGTGCTCTTGTGGAGGCCTTTGTTTTTTCAGGTTCACACACAGTGCGGTGACTGTCATTTTTTCACACTGGAAAAATACTAGTCACTGCTAAGACACATAGCAATTATTTTGTATGACCCCTTGTTCCCAGTTTTAAAATACTAAATAAATCTGTTTCTTCACAAACTTCAGCCAGCATGTACAGGTGAGCATTTTCCTTTTTTTTTTTTTTTTTTTTTTTATTGTACAAAAATTGCTGGCAGAGCTACTTAGACATTACTTTGAGGGCTAGTTCACACTGCCTGCACTCTAAACGCTCAGTTTTAGCATGCAGGCAGCTTCTTGGTTTTCGGCTGCAGTGAGCTGCGATGAGTGATGAATCAGTTTCATACAAATGACAGGTATGTGTTTTGATTTGCATTTTCCTGCAGTTTTCAGAAGCATTTCACCTTGGTGAAACTGTTTGTGTATTTGCTACAAATTTGTGTCCTGCAAAATTGAATATCCTTTTCCACTTCCTAGCAAAATGTAACAAATGCTATGAGTTGCAGCTGGAGCAGATTACAGATTGTATACTTGTGCTGTACTGCAGTCAGAAACAACCATTGGATCGCCAGATGCCTTGGGACAGCGTGGCCTAACTGCTACAAAATAATGAAAATTGTCTGCTGTGGGACAGCAGGTCCCAGCATGGTTTACAAGTCACAAAATATAAAAAGAGGTGGGCTGCTGTGGTCCACCATGACCTTGCAGTCTGATTGTACAGTTTGGCTGCTTTTTTTTCTTTTCTTTTTTTTTTAATTGCTATCAACTCTGAACTCCATCATCCACACCCCCCCCCCTTTTTTATTTTTTTGTCTGTTTTTGTGAGAAAATTGTTGTTGTCCAGTGACTATTGTCAGGGGTATTAAAAAAAGGGTGAGTCCGTAATTTTGAGTGGACCCAAGAAGAGAAAGTGAAGGGAAATCTACAATTGGGGACACTCATTCTGTTAAGAGCATTTCCCTCACTACTTGATGTGTCTGCAGGACAGTATGAAGAAAACAAAAAACGTAACCCCCCCCCACCCAAAAAAGACACGTTACACTTTAAAGACCCCTAACCCCTCTTCTGCACTGCAAGAGTTAAATGGCTATTACTATAGGGGTTAACGTAAAATATTTATCGTACTCCTTGCTCCAGCGCTCCGTCTTTTTCTCTCACTAATGTTATGGTCTGTAGGTGGGCCATCAACATCATTATGTACAATGCAGGGCTACGAGTTCTGCTTTGTATGTGCAGAGATCAGAGTGGGACCACAGGCCAAAGTTCCTTAGATAGGAAGCTGTGGGGGATCCAGTCGCATTAATGGAGAGATTCAGCCTGAGCAAGGAATAAAGGTCAAGTATTATGCGCCAGTACTCTTAAGGCACGATACGAAAATCGGATGGAAAAATTTGTACGATGAGCTGTCTGCCGATTTTCGGATCGTTAGTACAGTGCTTTCTACAGCCTATTCCACTTTTTTCGTCAAACAAAAGCTGGATGTGAAAACTATAACATTTTTGTTGGATGTGAACTCGACGTCCGATTTTTGTTTCGGTTTTTGCATGAAAAAAAAACATAAGACTACGCATGCTCAGAAACAAAAGAATACATACAAAACTATTCAACACATTATGTCACTTCTGACGTTGTATTCTGTCGTACGAAAATGTTTGTATTGTTAGTAACCTCTCCACTTTTGACATGAGACTAGCATGCCACAAAAAACGGACGTTCGGTCTAATCTAAGCGTGTGTACGAGACTTTGCTCTACCCCTAGACTTAACAAGCATTTAACCCTTGCAGTGTAAGCACACTACTACAAGAATATTTCATTTTTTTTTGTGGAGTCGGGCAATAATCTCAATCTCTTGAGAATTTTTATAAGGGCTCGTTTTTTTATGCAGCATGATCGGATGGGACACCTACAGTAATTTTGAGCAAATGATGTCTTCATTTCATCGATCATCTTGCAACATTGTTCACCACCACATGCTACAATGCAATAAATGCATTACAGAAATTTAATAAAGTTGGCAATGAGAGGTGTAGGTACACGTGTGGATTTGTAAAATGTCTTTTAAGGGAAGATGAGAAAAAATGAGAGTGTTGTGTTTTTTTTTTTTGTTTGATGGCTTTAAAAATCCAAAGAAAAACATTCCTGCCGTGTGAGGACATTAGGAGCAAAGATTTTTCATCTGTATTTGGAAGAAGCGATTACAAGGAAGAAATATTTTAATGGCTGTCTTTTACAGTTGGCCTGCTGCTGTAATAAGCATGCTATTTCTCTGCTACGGCTCCCACTAGACATGAGTATGTTGAGAGTAGTAGTGCAGGATTGCTGCATGTTGCTGTGTGCGTTCTGAAGGCAATTGGTCTCATTGATTCAGTATGTGTTAAGTACGAGTATTTGTGTGTGTTTTTTTTTTTTTTTTCAGCTATGTCACCCAGGGCCGGGGAATGACCACCTCAAGTGACACACAGCGTAGCCTCGCGCCCCTCTCCGCAGACTTCATGTCAGACACTTTGGCTTTAAGCTTCTTCTGGAAGCTGCGGTGACAGACTATATTAATCATCCTCTTCAGATGCAGTTTGTTGGCAGCCTGTACATCCCTACGCCGGGCCCCTGAACAAACGAGGTTCCACAAAGCATTCACCCCTCTCCCCACCTTCCATCTCATCACTCTCCTTCCCAGATGTGTTGCTCCTTTAAAAAAAAAAAAGGGAGAGCGAGAAGGTGGAAGTGATGCTGTAAGAAACATCTGTATAGTAGAGTCAGACGTGGTGCAGCTGCTGCTTAGCCCTGGCAGGCTGTGAGCTGCTGTCTGCTGGGGTTTACTTCTGTCTGCATTGAAACATGTCTTAAAGGGGGGCAGAAGAGGGAAAGGAGGGGGTGGCATGCAGCCAGCACCACTTACCCTGCCCTCTCCTCCCAGCCCCCCTGCTTCCCTCTGGGGCCAGACATGGAATTAATCTCCTCTTTCTGCTCTGGGTACTTCAGATCGCTGGCAGCACACGGCAGGATGTGGGATCTCTTTCTCTCTCTCTGCGCCTTGGCTGACTTTTTTACCTCTCGAAGAATTTGGAAGGCCGTGAGATTCCCCCCTCTCCCTCCTGCCCTCCTCCACCCCCCTTCTCATCCCCGCCTCAGCGCAGTGAAGTTTTTCAGCCTGCTGATCTCCCTGCTGTGGCTTTGCCCTAATAGATTTCAGATGTTGACACTGTTGACTTCAGTACCAAACTATTTTACATGTGATCTGCTGTATTTCCTGAGGAAATCTGCAAGATATTTATTAAGAACTAATAAAATAAACCTCTCCCTGAGATTTGAGGTAGTATTCAATTCTCCGAGCTGTTCTGGTTTCCCCTCTCACCCAGGCTGTTTGTAACCTCTCCTGTTAGCAGGAAAACAAAATTGGTTTAGAAAAAAAAAAGTTGGCTCTTTCTGAAATACCATTACTCTTTGTTATGTATCGATCTGGGTCATTCGGTCAAAGTGTAGATGTATGTAATTATTTTCCTATTCTGATGTATGTGCTCGCATATACCCTTTGGCTGCTGCCTGTACACCTTGTTGCACTTCCACACATAATGAAATGATAGCATAAAAAAATATAAGACTTAAGCTGGTCAGTCTACGCAATTTTATTGTGTGGATAAAAGTGGTTCTAAAGTCAATGTTTTTTTACCTGAATGCATTATCTGCATTCAGCTAAAAAAACTCTCACTTACTGCATTCTCTCCCTCTCTAAATACTTACCTGAGTCCTGTATCAACCCTGCTCTATGCCTGTCTGTAGCAGTGCAGCTCTTTCTTCCTGGTCTCACTGGGCAGATTGATTGCAGTGGCAGCCATTGGAGTGGAGCATGGGGCGAGCCTTGCTGTGTATGTGTCTATAGATGCACGCAGCCCGGTTCTGGATGGAGCCCACGTCTGCCCCCATTGCAGGGGGGTTTCCATGAGGGCAGACACAAGAAGAGGAGCTGAGAATGTCTGCAGGGAAACCCAGAAGAGGAGGTTCTGGGCTTTTTTTTTTTTTTTTTTTGGGGGGGGGGGGGGGGGGGGAATATTGGAGCCTTTATAATCACTTTCGTTATAAAGGATCTTTCAGCTTGTGATGTCTCAGGTGTTCCTGTACTGTCAATTTCCTGCTGCTCCAGGAAATCAAGGAAGCCACGCCTCTTCTGCTGCATTGTGCAAATGGTGAATTAAAAGGAGTGAGACCACTTTGCAATGGCTGCCTCAGGTGCCAAATATCTTGCCCCATCCGTTTTCTGAGACAAATGCAGGCTCTGGTTTCCTCCCATAGTGCAAGAAACCTTATGGTAGTTCAAGACTATGCATATGTTTGTGTGTAGGATAATAGTACTGTACTTTTATTTGGAGCACGTACTGATTTGAATGGTTGTTGTATTTTGTAAAGTGCCCAGTTGTCTTTCAATGATGCATTAATACAAAACAATATACACAGGAAGCTGGTGGGCAGATCTTTCTGTTGGCATCCACCTAAAACTGGAGAATATGGTTTAGGGCGTTTACTAATTAAAAATGAAAAGCTAACAGCTCCAGTGCACATGCGTTGTAGCACACCCCAACTCAGTAATTCACTACTATGTATTATGTTGCCAAAAATAGTGCATTTGTGTTTTTTTTTGGCGCTTTGCCATTCCATTCATCTTAAATTAACTGCCTTAATACAATACACTAAGACACCTGAATCCCCTGCATGTATTTTGTTTTAATTCTGTATAAATCAGGAAGGTGTGGGGTGTGTGTTTATAAGATATACACATACATACATACATACATACATACATACATACACACACACACACACACACACACACACACACACACACACACACACATACACACACACACCCCTGCCATCGTCTCATCCTATATAGTATTAAAGTGAAATGCTACATTCACAAGGGGTATTCAGGCATCCTGTTGCATTGTTAAAGTGGTTGTAAACCCACTAGAATGCAAAAAAAAAAAAACCCTGCAAGACAAAGGCATAATGAGCTAGTATGAATTAACTTAGATCGAAGCCCCCGCTGTGGTCCTCGTGCCACGCGCTGGCCGGCAACATCGCTCCCTGAGTTACTTCCAGGTATCATGGGCTTTGTCGCTGTGCTTGGCCGGAGCTGCAATGACATCACACCCCCTGGTAACGATATTCTAGCTGAAGCAATGGCACGGCCGTGCCATTACCTCAGTGCGCATGTGCCAATGACGTTGGCACATGCTGATACAGGGGATATCTCCTAAACTGTGCAGGTTTAGGAGATATGCGGGGTAGCGACAGGTAAGCCTTATTATAGGCTTACCTGTAACAAAAAGTGGTTGTAAAGGGTTTACAACCACTTTAAAGTGTTACTAAACCCACAACCGTAAAATCAGTCTGTATAATGCAGTAAAGCATGCTTGTTATACTCACTGTGGAACCGAAGGGGTTAATCCTCTGCATTGTGTAAAAAGGCTGTTTGGTCTTCTCTGATCATCCCCTTCTTCTACAGTCCCCAGTCAATCTGATGATAGAACAGAGCCTTGGGGACAAGCTGCACATGCTCAGTTTGGTGTGTATTGCTAGGGAGTTGAGTTTTTTTTCTTGGAAGAATGCGTGTGATCAGCACAGGGCCAATCGGCCCTGTCCAGACAAAGGCAGGGGTCATGCAGCCTCATAGGACAGTCAGAGTAGAATGAAAACTTCTACAAGCTTTAACCAGACACTAATAAAAGTCACAAGACTACTCTGCTCATGAGAAAAGGTATTAAGCAGTTTATATTTACTAAAATATTTGGAAGACAAGATATAGTGAATTGCGGGGTCCTGCGTTTAGTAACACTTTAATGTGCATTGTGTTGAGGCAGCCCATTCACATGAATGGGATGACAACACCGAAGAGAGACATGGTGTGCCGTAACGCATATGTGTTAGAGCTGCATTGCCTTGGTGCGTTTTAAGGTACCATTTAAAAAAAAAAATAGTGTCTCACAAAAGTGAGTACGCCCCTCACGTTTTGTTAATATTTTTTTATATCTTTACATGTGACAACACTGAAACAATGACATTTTCCTACAATGTAAAGTAGTAAGTGTACAGCTTGTATAACAGTGTAAATTTGCTGTCCCCTCAAAACAACTCAACAAACAGCCATTAATGTCTAAACCGCTGGCATCAAAAGTGAGTACATTCCTAAGTGAAATGTCCAAATTGTGCCCAATTAGCCATTTTCCTTCCCTGGTGTCATGTGACTCATTAGTGTTACAAGGTCTAAAGTCTGAATGGGGAGCAGGTGTGTTAAATTTGGTGTTATTGCTCTCACTCTCTTACTGATTACTGGATGTTCAACATGGCATCTCGTAGCAAAGAACTCTCTAATGATCTGAAAAAAATAATTGTTGCTCTACATAAAGATGGCCTAGGTTTTGGGAAATAGACGTATGAGTGCTGCCAACATTGCTGCAGAGGTTGAAGGAGTGGGGGGGTCAGCCTGTCAGTGCTCAGACCATACGCCACACACGGCATCAAATTGGTCTGCGTGGCTGTCATCCCAGAAGGAAGCCTCCTTTAAAGTTGATGCACAAAAAAGCTCACAAACAGTTTGCTGAAGACAAGTAGACTAAGGACATGGATTACTGGATCCATGTCCTGGCATCTGATGAGACCGAGATAAACTTATTTGGTTCAGACAGTGTCAGGAGTACCAAGGCAAGTGTGTCAAGCATGGTGGTGGGAGTGTCATGGTCTGGCGCTGCATGAGTGCTGCCAGCACTGGGGAGCTACAGTTCATTGAGGGAAACATGAATGTCAATGTGTACTGTAACATACTGAAGCAGAGCATGATCCCCTCCCTTTGGAGACTGGGCCGCAGGGCAGTATTCCAACATAACGACCCCAAACACACCTCCAAGACGACCACTGCCTTGCTAAAGAAGCTGAGGGTAAAGGTGATGGACTGGCCAAGCATGTCTCCAGACCTAAACCCTATTGAGCATCTGTGGGGCATCCTCAAATGGAAGGTGGAGGAGCGTAAGGTCTTTAACATTCACCAGTTCTGTGATGTCATCATGGAGGAGTGGAAGAGGACTCCAGTGGCAACCTGTGAAGCTCTGGGGAACTCCATGCCCAAGAGGGTTAAGGCAGTGCTGGAAAATAATGGTGGCCACACAATATATTGACACTTTGGGCCCAATTTGGACATTTTCACTTAGGGGTGTACTCACTTTGCCAGGGGTTTAGACATTAATAGCTGTGTGTTGAGTTATTTTGAGGGGTCAGAAAATTTACACTGTTTATACAAGCTGTACACTCACTACTTTACATTGTAGCAAAGTGCCATTTCTTCAGTGTTGTCACATGAAAAGATATAATAAAATATTTACAAAAATGTAAGTGGTGTACTCACTTTTGTGAGATACTGTGTGTGTGTGTGTGTGTGTGTGTGTGTATATATATATTTATTAATACATACATAAAGGTGCGGTTGTAATGTTTTATACATCAGCTGAGTGTATTCCAGCAGTAAATGGTAGATGTTCATCTTCATTGTCACTGCTGTCATCCAGCAGACCTTGGCATCTGGTTGGAAAACTACCAGGGGAATTTTAATTGTTTAATTACATTTCACAGCGTGTCAGCCTTTTTGTGCCATGCTTTATCACAAGATGTTATAAGCTGGCACTGGAAGAAAGCAGCACTTAATAAGAGCCACAAATAAAAAGCCTTGTAATTGTCGTTGGCAGGAAAAGTAATTCCTTTGAATGTGTCTGTATTTTCAGCCCTGCCCTGGCCATGTGCATGGCAGCCTTTACTTCAGGGAAGCTGGCACTGGCATTTCTCTGCTGGCCTTGTGCTGGGAAGAAGTGCCATGTTTTTCTTGATGCTAAATTGTGTTTTAAACCCCCAGGGCCAAACGAGGCAGCAAATATACAAAGTTCCTAAAACAAACATTACTCAATCTTTGCCATATTTCTGCAGCTTCCCAGTAGCTGTGCAGAAAAACATCAAAAGTTCTACTTGAGGTACACTGCAATCAAATATGTAAATTTTGCTTATAAGCTCCTTTAGCGAGTGTAACCTCACAGGCCATCCTAATTATGACTGTTATTTTCTTGCTGGCATTCCTCTTCTGGTGCTGGTGGCCCTGCTCAATCATCATTTCTAATAATAAAATGACTATAATCTAAGCCCCCTTCAAACACAGTCCTCCTGTATTTCTATGTTGTATAAACCTCTGTATGACGAGAGGTTGCAGGCCTCAAAGATTTAAAAAGCCTATCCAAGTTAGAAGGACACTGGAAAAGAAAGTGTGGTGATATCCAGATTCAGCAGCCTCGCCATTGCCATCAACGCAGCAGCCTCGCCATTGCCATCAACGCAGCAGCCTCGCCATTGCCATCAACGCAGCAGCCTCGCCATTGCCATCAACGCAGAAGCCTCGCCATTGCCATCAACGCAGCAGCCTCGCCATTGCCATCAACGCAGCAGCCTCGCCATTGCCATCAACGCAGCAGCCTCGCCATTGCCATCAACGCAGCAGCCTCGCCATTGCCATCAACGCAGCAGCCTCGCCATTGCCATCAACGCAGCAGCCTCGCCATTGCCATCAACGCAGCAGCCTCGCCATTGCCATCAACGCAGCAGCCTCGCCATTGCCATCAACGCAGCAGCCTCGCCATTGCCTTCAACGCAGCAGCCTCGCCATTGCCTTCAACGCAGCAGCCTCGCCATTGCCATCAACGCAGCAGCCTCGCCATTGCCATCAACGCAGCAGCCTCGCCATTGCCATCAACGCAGCAGCCTCGCCATTGCCATCAACGCAGCAGCCTCGCCATTGCCATCAACGCAGCAGCCTCGCCATTGCCATCAACGCAGCAGCCTCGCCATTGCCATCAACGCAGCAGCCTCGCCATTGCCATCAACGCAGCAGCCTCGCCATTGCCATCAACGCAGCAGCCTCGCCATTGCCATCAACGCAGCAGCCTCGCCATTGCCATCAACGCAGCAGCCTCGCCATTGCCATCAATGCAGCAGCCTCGCAGCAGTGTGATCGATGCCAATCTGCAGCCTAGAGGACAGGGAGGGGGGGTGGGCGGGAAAAGCACCGACAGATTACATACAGTAAGAATCTCCCATGATGGACAGAACAGTGGTCCAATGGCAGCCCAGGAGATGGGACTTCCTATTACAGAGGCCGCCAAGTAAACCGGAGATTCTAGCTGTATGTAATCTGATGGCGCTCGTCCCACCCCCTCCCCTCCCTGTCCCCTCTGAGGCAGCTAAAATTGAAGTATCGGCGTAGCACATGCTCTTTGCACCCGTTTTTCAGGGTGAAAAAGTGCGTGTTATACGCCAATAAATACAGTATTCGAGAAATTTGGGTACATTTGGGTGGCAAGGTAAATTTTTTTTTTTTTTTTTTTTTTTTTTTTTTTTTCCCTCATCACACTGCTGAAGGTGTGGCTACATACATTAACACTTTCACTGCCAGAGCAGTTTGTGTTTCCACACATTCTTATACAATAATTTTAGGCCTAAAGATTACTTAAAACCCCCAAACTTTTATATATTTCAGAAACCCTGGAAAATAAAATGGTGGTATTTCAAATTTTTTTATGTCACGCAATATTTGCACAATCAACAAGCACAAATTTTCAGTAAAATATACTTTAATGTTCAGTTTAGGGCACACAAATGCAACATGTTAAAATTGGTTATAAAGGCAAAAGGTTTTTTATACCTTAAAGAGGAAGTAAACTTCCCTGTATTGTTTGTACCTATAGGTAAGCCTATAATGAGGCTTGCCTATAGGTACTGTAAATACCTCCTAAACTTGCACCGTTTAGGAGATCTTTACTGTATAAACCGCCGATGATGTCATTGCGCATGCGCTCTGAAGGAACTGCGACCTGTACCGTTAATTCAGAGCCCTGTGCCCTGACCGGCGTATGCACGGGAGTTACGTCACGTGGCTCAGGCTAGTCACACAGCCGGAGTCTGCGGAACCAGAAGGAAGATAGGCGAAAATGAATGCAGCCTCCAGCGATGACGGGGGCTTCGTTTGCAGGTAAGTTTCACATAATATGCTAGTATGTGATGCATACTAGCATATTATGCCTTTACTTTGTAGGTCAGCAAAAGAAAAAAAAAAAGAGGCAGCATTTACTACTTTGCATTCTCTGCATTAGGTAGGGAGGAAAAACGTTCAAAAGCTTCTCCCCCCAGCCCCCACTTAAACGCAACAGAATCTGATCTTGATCCAGCACTGTTCCTGTCTGCAGCAGCTCTTCCCTCTCCCTTCTGATAGGAGGCTCGGCAGTAGTGGCACACTTTCTACTGTGAGTCAAGAGTCGTGCTGTGTCTATGGACACACACACAGGCCGGCTCAGGATCAAGCCCACGCAAGTGCCTCCAAAGCAAGAGAGGATACTTGGAGAAGAAGAGGAGCCAAGATTGCTGGTGGGGGGACAACCCTAGAACAGGAGTTTTTGGGCCGCACTGTGCAAAACCGTTGCACAGAGCAGTTAAGTATTGCTATTAAAAAAAAAACTCTCTAACCACAAATTTTGGTAAAATCTAAAACATAAGGTTGCATAAATAACCAACGTGTCGGTTAAAATTTTACCCACAAACATGAACAAAGAATTATTGCTCTCCCTCTGGTGTGCATCTAAATGTGTAGCGCAAGTGGTGTGTTTTTGTATGTAGATGCCCCTGACAGGTGTGATTGTGTTCATATGTATGAGGGGGCAGGGTTGGCTCAAATGTAATTTTATTTGTACATACTTGAAACATCCAACAAAAAGTAAATGTAGCTTTCGTTAAAATACCTGGTGGTCCTGTTTTTGAAAATCCTTATTGAGGCACTCCTAATTGTGCACTGACTGTCAGCCTGTCAACGGAGGCTTCAGGAAGTCATGCCGATAAACGCCGTAAAGGCATGGTCCACCGTTGTGTTCAGTAAACCTGTTCAGAGCAAAAATGTGTAGCCAATGCAGAAGCTAGTGCAGCTAGGAAGTGGCTAAAAGTGGCAGATCAGTAGTAATAAAATGCATAAAAGTATAAAAAAAATTGTCTAGAACTATTTTGGAGACCCTGTTGCCAGACCATTCATTTCAGCAACAATCTGCATATATAATTTTAAAGTGGGTATAGAATTTTTTTTTTTTTTCAAATATAGATTTTATTTATTTTTATACATGCCCAACCTGGGCTGAGACATTACAATACAGTACGATGCATACATACATTGAAAATAAAGAGGGTATAGAATTTAATAGATGTTTAAAATCACGTTTTTGCCTTGCAGCCTGAAATGAAGACCGATTTTTTTATTATTATTTATTTATTTATTTTTTAACCAGCTGTTATTTACTCAGTGCAACTCATACCATCAAATATAACACCATCATGCCATAAAAAAATTCAAAAACAGAATCACGGAGCTGGAATAAGGATCACCCCCTCCTAAAAATGACTTGTAAACTCACTCAATCAGGTGTAGCTAATCACGTTCTCAATGGCACACAAAGCCAATTGACTTTCTACTGTGATCAGCTGTTGTCATTTTGACTAGCTTCGCATGAAAAGATCTTTACTGGAGAATTTCGGTATCTGGTAATACAACTGAAGCAAACCACTATGGGTGGCAAGGCACTGTCAAAAGATCTCCAGGATAAAGTTGTGAACAGGCACAAGTCAGGTGATGGATACAAAAACATTTCAAAGGCTTTATCGATGCCTAGAAATACAGTGAAGTCGATTAAGAAGTGGAAGGTATTTGGTACAACACGGACCCCTCCCTGGATCAAGATGTTGGGGAGCAGGAAACTGGTAAGAGAGGCTACTAAAAGGCCTACAACAAGGCCTAGTCAGAGCCCAGACCTTAACCACATTGAAAATCTGTGGAATAACTTGAAGAATGCCGTTCACATACGGCCACCATCAAATTTAACTGACTCTGCTTTTGAATTTTTTTTCTGACATGTTAGGGTTATTTATCACTTGGAAATAAATACAGCTGGATAAATCAAAAACTGTGTCTATCTTTATTTCAGGCTGCGACCAACAAAATGTGCTTATTTTAAAGGCAGCTGATTCTTTTCTATACTCACTGTATATATGTGCATTTAATGTTTAAGGCATGTTATTTCCCTCTAAAAGCATCTTTTTATGTAGACATCCAAAAGCTCTGAGGTTGTTGCTGGGAGCCGCCATCTTGTTTGATGTCAGCAGCCCCGGCAGACTCGGGGGTCCTGCACAAGTGGCACCCTATAGCATTTCACTTCACTCCTCCCCCAGCTACATAAAAGTTTTTGTTTTTGGGGGTGGGGTGGGGGAGTATGGAGGAGGTGGACTAGCACGGACTGTAGTTAGACAGTTCCAGAAAAGGAGGGGTCTGTGATTTGCAAGAAGGGGAGTTGACTCTTCTTTGAGTAGTCAATTTTGCTAGCATCTTTGAAAGTAAGCCCATTGTAAGTAAAAATGTTTATGGAAAGGAAAAAATGCAGCAAGTAGGTATTTAATAATTTATTTTTCTGTGTTTACATATATTTTATTATTATGGTGACAGGGATAACGTGATATACTAGCAGACCAATCTGCTCCTAGATGTTGAGTTTCATACTCTGCTTGAGGTTTCCACAGCGGGGACCTGTTTGAGGAAGCAGCTTGCGATGTGTTTACAATCACTAGGCAACAGCAGCTGTTGGCAGTTACATCAGAGTCATTTCCATCAATGTCTCACTGTGTCCTTGTGTCGTGTGAGTCTGAGTTTAGTTTGGGGTTCTTCCCCTGTTTCAGTTCCTGGGGTAATAGGAACTGAAAGAGAGCGCTGATTAAGGAAACTGGCCCTCATTCACACGCTAGCCTGTAGTTCACACAGCGCACAGTCCCTCCTATCCACAAACTGTTGGTCAGTAAGATAACATTCCTGTAAACTCTGCTAAAATATCAACTTTGGACCTCTTTCTTATCACAGTAAATCACATTTAACGAGATTGTAAATTGATTTTTTATTACTCTTAAAAATAACAAACGAGGAAGAACCTCCTCTTCTTGTGCTCCTGGCTCTTCTTTGGCGAGTGCTCCCATAGAATGCTGCTTTCTTTTGAGGGCGCTCAGGCTTGGTTCACACATGTCAGGTGCGTATTTCCAAAGCGGCTTTTAAGCAGTTCAGATGCAAATTTTTGCAGACAGGGTCTTTAACATTAGCTGGTAAGGAGCGGGTCGGGGAAGCCGACCGCTGTGTGCTTAACAGATGACTTGTCAGCGGGGCTCACCGCTGAATGTAAAAAATAAATAAAAATAAAATAATAAAATAAAAAAAAAAACCTTGGCAGCAATAAATTGTGAGGAAAAAAAAAAGAGTGGAGGTCCCCACTCCAATCCATGCCAGGCCCTTTCGGGGCGTCAAAAAAAAAAAAAAACGCCTCTTCCCCACAACCCTGGCTGGTGGTTGTGGTGGTCTGCGAGCTGATTGGAATCCAGATCCTGCCCCCCATGTGAATGACTGACAGTTTTTGACAATTCCTTTATTAACCACTTCAGCCCCGGAAGATTTTACCCCCTTCCTGACCAGAGCGTTTTTGGCGATTCGACACTGCGTCGATTTAACTGACAATTGCGCGGTCATGCGACGTGGCTCCCAAACAAATTGACGTCCTTTTTTTCCCCACAAATAGAGCTTTCTTTTGGTGGTATTTGATCACCTCTGCGATTTTTATTTTTTGCGCTATAAACAAAATAAGAGCGACAATTTTGAAAAAGACGCATAATTTTTTAAATTTTGCTATAATAAATATCCCCCAAAAATATATAAAAAAAATTTTTTCCTCAGTTTAGGCCGATCAAAATTCTTTTACATATTTTTGGTAAAAAAAAATCGCAATAAGCGTTTAATAATTGGTTTGCGCAAACGTTATAGCGTTTACTAAATAGGCGTTAGTTTTATGGCATTTTTATTAATAATTTTTTTTTTACTAGTAATGGCGGCGATCAGCGATTTTTATTGTGACTGCGACGTTATGGCGGAGATGTTGGACATTTTTGACACATTTTTGGGACCATTGTCATTTATACAGCGATCAGTGCAATTAAAAATGCACTGATTACTGTGTAAATGGCACTGGCAGTGAAAGGGTTAACCACTAGGGGGCGGGGAGGGGTTAAGTGTGTCATAGGGAGTGATTACTAACTGTAGGGGGATGGGCTGTATGTGTGACGTCACTGATCTCTGCTCCGATGACAGGGAGCAGAGATCGAGTGACACTTGTCACTAGGCAGAACGGGGAGATGCTGTTTACAACGGCATCTCCCCCGTTCATCCGCTCCGTGAGGCGATCGCGGGTATCCCCGCGGCGATCGAGTCCGCGGGACCTGCGACCCAACTCATGGAGCTCCCGGCCGGCGGCGCGCACGCAATGGCACGGCGGGGAATTCAAATGGACGTACAGGTATGCCCATTTGCCCAGCCGTGCCATTCTGCCGACGTACATCGGCGTGCGCCGGTCGGGAACTGGTTAAAAAACAAAAACAATGTTCCCCGGTGTAGAGCCATCATCATCCACGATGCCAGCCGCTACCACCAACCCTAAAAAAGGAAAAGCAAGAAAAAAAAGCTCCACTCGTCCTGCCCCCTGTAACATCACCAAGCCAGCTCGCAGTGGTTGATGTCACAAGGGGGCGGTGCCACCAGGTGTCGTCTCCGGGTGGCAAAGTGATCCCCTATATAACCCCTCCCATACAGGAAGTACTTCAGTTTTTTTACCAGTGTCTGCAAGGTGGATGTGCACATTTGTTTGAGCTCTCTGAGCTCCAGGTCTCTAGTCCCACAATCGGTTCTTAAATGAATCGATGGATTGACCGATCAGATCCATTTGACACAGGCTTTATATGCTTAGATAAATGGTACCCGAACCTCAGACTCAAGATCCTGCAAGGTTTTGCCTGTAATGCGACCTCTGGGCGCTGGACCCTGCGAAGTGGAATCCTGGACACCACAGCGCTAAGGCATTCCTGCAGTTTGCTATACAGGTCCAAGGGAGTGGACCCTATACATGAAAAGGGTACCCAGTC
The DNA here is from genome assembly GCA_037952835.1 of Lithobates septentrionalis. Classification (NCBI taxonomy): domain Eukaryota; kingdom Metazoa; phylum Chordata; class Amphibia; order Anura; family Ranidae; genus Lithobates; species Lithobates septentrionalis. The sequence continues at coordinate 875,055 of JBBDGP010000713.1, read as the reverse complement.
CTTAAGTGACAGGAACCCGCCGTGATGGGTGTAGATTGGGCTCTTAGTTGCTAAGCTGTCTTGCGCCTGGACAGGTAAGTGAAACCCGTTTTACTTATTGTGGGGTCTCCCAGTGATTGTAACAATCAGTCAAGCTAGCTAGAGGCTAGACACCTGTGTGCGGTGACCATACGGGGGAGTTTTGGGCTAGCTGTGGGTGTTTGCAAAGTGTACCTTTTTTTTGTATCTGTCTGGCGGTATTTAACTGTATGATGGCTCACGGCTGTGCGCAATTTTGCCTTTGTTCACCATGACGCACGTGCATTCGCAAGAGCACCGCTGTGCTCAGCAGTTTGGCGGCCATGGCGCACGCGGTGGAACCGCACATGCGCCGTAGCCTTTATCTGGGCGCAATAAAGGCTATCTGGAAGATTTGCGACATGCTCGAAGATTTGCGTCATACACTAATACAGCCTCACCCGTTCGCCACAAGTACGTAGGCATGCGCAGAATGTTCCGGCGCACAGCCAGCTTATTTAAGCAGTTTTTGCCAAGCATGCGGTGCTTCCAGAGGGCAGCTGTGGGACACAGAGCATACTCTTAACCAGGCATTTGCAAAGGTTCATTTCTCCTTACCTGGGTCACGTGAGTCACCAGGTGTTGCTTGGCAGGCTAAAGGTGCTTAGCAGGATAGTTGCAAAGTGGCTTGGTGAGACCTCTTTAAGGGTCTCCCTTCTGAGGGTGTTAATACTACACCCAGGTACTCTTTTTGTGGCTTGTAAATGTCTTCAAAAAAGGGGAGCGGGTCTAACACTACAGGGAAGGGCACACCTATGTTGTCAGTTCCTGATGAACCAAGTCATATCCCTAGTGTTGTATCCCCTGAAAGACCAGAGGCTTCTGGGCAATCTGAGCCGCTGTGCTCTGGTATTGTGCCTACAGTCAATGCTGCTGCTTCACCCTTTATCACCAAGGATGAGCTGTCCTCAGACCCTAGCCAGATTAGAGCACGGGATTGCTTGCAAGATTGCCTCCATCCCGCAGGGTGGCAAGAAGCGTGACAGACCCCCCTCCCTGGAGCCTTGGCAGGTTTCCCCTTTCATGGGGAATGTTTATTTGGTGATCATTTGGACAAATATATCCAAAAGATTCCGGAGAGAAGAGTTCTCTATTTTCCTATGAAGAAAAGCACCAGGCCTCCCTTGTTTAAAACCTCAGGGACTGCTTCCTCAAGAGTCTCAGCGCCAAGGCAATTCCGCCAACAGGGCGCTAGAGCCAGGGGCAAGGCCAGGGCCAGAAAAAGCCCTGGGTCCAAAACTCTTCTAAACCTAGCACCAAGCCCTCCCTTTGAGGGGACACCCCCACTCTATCGGGTGCAGGGAAGGCTGTTGCACTTTGCGGACATTTGGAGAACAATATTTCAGGACAAGTGGGTCACCTCAACTATATCCCGCGGTTACATGCTGGGTTCCCCCTCCAGAGGTTTCTAAAATCCAGCGATCCCTCAGATCCTCCAAAAAGAGACTTATTATTTCAGGCACTACATCAAGTGCATCAAGGAGTGATTGTAGAGGTTCCTGTATCCGAACGGGGCATGGGGTTTTACTCTAACCTGTTTACGGTTCAAAAACCAAACTGGGTCACAAGGCCCATTTTGGATCTAAGATCCCTAAACCAGTATCTACTGATCCAGTCCTTTCGGTTGGAGTCTGTCCGCTCAGTAGTAGCCTCCATCGATATAAAAGACGTGTACACGTACCTATCTTTCAGCCTCATCAGAGGTTCCTGCAAATTGCAGTAGAGGAACGTCCTTTTCAGTTTGTGGCTCCACCCTTCAGGCTTGCCACAGCTCCCCCCGGGTGTTCACAAAGGTCCTAGCACCAGTACTGGGTCTTTTAAGTGCCCAAGGGATCTTGGTGCTCAGGTATCTGGACGACCTCCTGCTCAGAGATAACTCACTGCAGGCTCTAGAACAGAGTTTAACATGCAAAGTACAGTATTTGGAAAGCTTGGGCTGGATCATAAAAACCAAATGGTCAACCTTGAGACCAGCTCAAAGTCTAAAGTATTTAGGTTTGATCCTAGATACGGTCCAAGCAAGGGTATTTTTTCCACCTGTAAGGATCTGTGCCCCGAAGGATCAGGTGCGTCAAATAAGGGGCACCAGACAACCCTTCGGCTCTGTATGAGTCTTCTAGGGAGGATGGTTTCCTCCGAGGCAGTGCCCTATGCCCAGTTCCATTCCAGGCCTATATAACAAGACACCTTGTTGGCTTGGAACAGAAGAGGACAAGCCCTGGATTATCCTATGTTCTTATCTCCTCGGGCACGCTTAAGCCTAAAATGGTGGTTGCAGGATCAGAACCTGCGAAGGGGAAAATCCTTCCTCCCAGTAACTTGGAGAGTACTGACTCAAGATTCCAGTCTCTCAGGCTGGGAAGTGACCCTAGACAGGCTCACAGCTCAGGGGAAATGGTCAAGGACAGAACAGATACTGGCCATCAATGCCCTGGAGTTACGGGCAGTACATCTGGCCCTATGGTCCTGGACGGTGGAGCTTCAAGACTGCCCTATCAGGGTTCAGTCCGACAATACCACTGCAGTGGCCTATATAAACCACCAAGGCGGTACTAGGAGTCGTTTAGCTCTGAAGGAGGTGAACCGCATACTAGCCTGAGCAGAGGAACATGTGCAGATTTCTATCGGTAGTCCATATCCCGGGAGGAGAGAACTGGAAGGCAGATTATCTCAGCTGCCAGCTGATCTCCCCGGGGGAATGGTCTCTACACCCAGGGGTGTTCCAGGAAATTTGCCAATGTTGGGGATGGCCAGAGGTCGACCTACTGGCATCCAGGTTCAACAACAAGCTACAGCAGTTTGTGTCCCAAGCAAGAGATCCTCTGGCAATCGGAGCAGATGTTCTGGTAGTTCCATGGAGCAAGTATTCCCTTGTTTATGCTTACCCTCAATCCCTCTCCTTCCACATTTGTTGCGCAGGATTCAGAGATGGGGAGTTCCAGTCATTCTGGTGGCACCAGCCTGGCCCAGAAGGCCCTTGTTCCCAGAGATTGTGAGACTGACAATAGACAGGCCATGGACGCTTCCACATCAACCTGATCTACTGTCTCAAGGTCCTATATTCCACCCCAATTAACAGTCTCTAAATTTGACGGCAATGCTATTGAAGCCAGGGTGTTAAAGGACCGTCGCATCTCGGGACCAGTGGTGTCTACCCTAGTGAATGCTAGAAAAGCTGTCACTAGGAAGATCTATTATAAGGTCTGGAAGACTTGTATTGCTTGGTGTGAAGCCAGAAAATGACATCCTCTGAAATACATGATTGGGAGAATTCTCTTTTCTACAGTCAGCTGCTGAAATCAGATTGGCTTTGAGCACAATCGGAGGTCAGATTTCGGCCCTGTCAGTATTCTTCCAAAGGCCTTTAGCCCCACATTCACTGGTCTGAACCTTTATGCAGGGGGCAACTCGTTTGCTCTCCCCCCCCCCCCCATTAGGTTACCTATGTGTCCTTGGGACTTGAACTTGGTGCTGTCTGTGTTACAGAAACAACCATTTGAGCCTATCAAGGAAATTTTATTAGACTTGCTGTCACTCAAGCTAGCCTTCCTGATGGCCATCACCTCGGCTAGAAGGGTGTCTGAGTTGGTGGCCCTTTCGTGCAGGGGACCATACTTGATCCTTCACCACGACAGGGTGTTACGACCTGTTCCATCCTTTTTGCCAAAAGTGGTGTCAGACTTTCATTTAAATCAGGACATTATTTTGCCTTCTTTTTTTCTCTCAGCCTCGTTCGGTGGAAAAGAGATACGACTGCAATCCTTGGATGTTGTCCGGGCAGTCAAGGTTTATTTATCTAGATCTGCGGAGATCCGAGGACCAGACCCTTTTTTTGTTTTACCAAGAGGACCCAAGAAGGGGCAGGCAGCTTCCATTGCCAATTCGATCCGTCAATTGGTCATTCAGGCCTATGGTCTGAAACATAAAGCTTCTCCCTTTTTAAATTAGTTCAACTCTCCATAATGCAGAATCTGCCACCAGATGCAGCTTGCCACGGTGCCTATCAGATTGCCACTTGCCACATCGCCTGCCACCAGATGCAGATTGCCACATGCCTTTTGGTGGTATTTGATCATCTCTGCGATTTTTTTTTTTTTTTTTTTTTTTTTTTTTTTTCGCAACAAAATAACGGTTTTCTTTGTTTCTGTTTAAAACATTTGTAAATAAGTATGTTTTCTCCTTCAATGATGGGCACTGAAATGGCTGCACCGATGAGGTGGCATCAAAGAGGTGGTATTGATGGGCACTTATAGGCAGCACTGATGGGTACTTATGGGTGGCACTGATGGGTACTTATGGGTGGCACTGATGGGCGGCACTGATAGACACTGATGGGTGGCATTGCTGGGCATCACTTGTCTGATCTGCATAATGTTGCCAGTGCCCATTTGGCATATATCGGCATATATTTGGCATATTTTTGTATATGTGGATAGCCATGGGGTAGGTACCTGGCCAACCACATGTTGGGGGCTTCCCTGGTGGTCCAGTGTGGGCATCTGAGGGGGGGCTGCGCTGATAAACAATCAGTGCAGACCCCCCCCCCCATCAGGAGAGCCGCCGATCGGCTCTCCTCTACTCGCGTCTGTCAGATGCGAGTCAGGAAAAGTCAATCAACGGCTCTTCCTGTTTACATCGTGAACAGCCGTGATTGGACACGGTTGATCACGTGGTAAAGAGGCTCTTTACCTAGATCGGTGGTGCGGTGTGTCAGACTGACACACCGCACCACCGATCGCCGCGATGCGCACCCCCACGGGCACGCGGCAGCTGTTATGCTGCATAACGTCATATGACGCCCAGTCAGGATAACTGAACCACCGCCCAGCCATCATTCTGCTGTAGGCCGGGCGGGAAGTGGTTAAAATATGTCTCAATTGGCCATGTTGTTGGGTATATTTTTTTCATCAAACTGGTTGTTTTTGTACTTTCTTACGTGTGCCAATTAGAAGTTAGTTTCTTTGTATGGTTTTTGGCTCGATTTTCAGTTGTGCTCATAAATTTACATACCCTGGCAGAATTTATGATTTCTTGGCCATTTTTCAGAGAAAATGAATGATAACACAAAAACTTTTCTTTTCACTCATGGTTAGTGTTTGGCTAAAGCCATTTATTATCAACTGAGTTTACTCTTTTTAAATCATAACAGAAACTACCCAAATGACCCTGATCAAAAGTTTACATACCCCAGTTCTTAATACTGTCTATTGCCCCCTTTAACATCAATGACTTGATGTCTTTTGTGGATGAGCCTCTTTATCTTCTCAGATGGTAAAGCTGCCCATTCCTCTTGGCAAAAAGCCTCCAGTTCCTATAAATTCTTGGGCTGTCTTGCATGAACTGCACGTCTGAGATCTCTCAAGGGTGGCTCAATAATATTGAGGTCAGGAGACAGATGGCCACTCCAGAACCTTCACTTTAATCTGCTGTAGCCAATGACAGGTCGACTTGGCCTTGTATTTTGGATCATTGTCATGTTGGAATGTCCAAGTACGTCCCATGCACAGCTTCCTGACTGATGATTGCAAAATGTTCCTCCAGTAATTTTTGATAACATACTGCATTCATCTTGCCATCAATTTTGACCAAATACCCAAATAACCCTGATCAAAAGTTTACATACCCTGGTGATTTTGGCCTGATAAAATACACACAAGTTGACACAAAGGGGTTGGAATGGCTATTAAAGGTAACTATCCTCACCTGTGATCTGTTTGCTTGTAATTACCGTATTTATCGGCGTATAAGACGCACCGGCGTATAACACGCACCCCAATTTAGGAGGGAATTTTAAGGAAAAAAAACTTACATTTAAATGCCCATCATTGCAGCCTTCTCAGTGCAGCCTTGCCCCAGTGCAGCCTTCCCCAGTCCAGCCTTCCCCAGTCCAGCCTTCCCCAGTCCAGCCTTCCCCAGTCCAGCCTTCCCCAGTCCAGCCTTCCCCAGTCCAGCCTTCCCCAGTCCAGCCTTCCCCAGTCCAGCCTTCCCCAGTCCAGCCTTCCCCAGTGCAGCCTTCCCCAGTGCAGCCTTGTCAGTGCAGCCTTCCCCAGTGCAGCCTTCCCCAGTGCAGCCTTGTCAGTGCAGCCTTGTCAGTGCAGCCTTGTCAGTGCAGCCTTGTCAGTGCAGCCTTTCCCAGTGCAGCCTTTCCCAGTGCAGCCTTGTCAGTGCAGCCTTGTCAGTGCAGCCTTGTCAGTGCAGCCTTGTCAGTGCAGCCTTGTCAGTGCAGCCTTGTCAGTGCAGCCTTTCCCAGTGCAGCCTTTCCCAGTGCAGCCTTGTCAGTGCAGCCTTTCCCAGTGCAGCCTTGTCAGTGCAGCCTTTCCCAGTGCAGCCTTGTCAGTGCAGCCTTTCCCAGTGCAGCCTTGTCAGTGCAGCCTTTCCCAGTGCAGCCTTGTCAGTGCAGCCTTTCCCAGTGCAGCCTTGTCAGTGCAGCCTTGTCAGTGCAGCCTTGTCAGTGCAGCCTTGTCAGTGCAGCCTTGTCAGTGCAGCCTTTCCCAGTGCAGCCTTGTCAGTGCAGCCTTTCCCAGTGCAGCCTTGTCAGTGCAGCCTTCCCCAGTGCAGCCTTCCCCAGTGCAGCCTTGTCAGTGCAGCCTTCGATCCTCTATCCCTGCCATCCTGGGCTTCAAAATTGCCGACCGCGATTTGAAAATGGCGCTGCCGGCTCCGAAATACACAGAGCCGGTCCTCGGCTCTTCCCGGCGGCTCTCGTTCACTTTCGGCTCCACTCGTAGTCCCGAGCGGAGCTATCCGAACCTAGCCGAGTAGGTTTGGATAGCTCCGCTCGGGACTACGAGTGGAGCCGAAAGTGAACGAGAGCCGCCGAGAAGAGCCGAGGACCGGCTCTGTGTATTTCGGCGCCGGCGGAGCCATTTTCAAATCAAGGTCGGCGATTTTGAAGATGTGACAGCTCGGGATCGCAGGGGATCGGCGTATGACACGCACCTGCGATTTTCCCCTGATTTTAAGGGAAAAAAAGTGCGTGTTATACGCCGATAAATACGGTAGTCTGTGCGTATAAAGTCAATGGGTTTCTGGACTCCTGACAGACCCTTGCATCTGTCATCCAGTGTTGCACTGACGTTTCTGGATTCATGGGGAAAGCAAAAGATTTGTCAAAAGATCTGCGGGAAAAGGTAGTTGAACTGTATAAAATAGGAAAGGGATATAAAAAGATATCCAAGGAATCGAGTGCCAATCAGCAGTGTTCAAACTCTAATCAAGAAGTGGAAAATGAGGGGTTCTGTTGAAACTAAACCACAGTCAGGTAGACCAACTGAAATTTCAGCCACAACTGCCAGGAAAATTGTTCAGGATGCAAAGAAAAACCCACAAATAACTTCAGGTGAAATGCAGGATTCTCTAAAAACATGTGGTGTGGCTGTTATAAGATGCACAATAAGGAGGCACTTGAAGAAAGATGTACTGCATGGTCGAGTCGCCAGAAGAAAGCCATTACGAAAATGCCACAATCCCGCTTACAATACGCCAAACAGCACGGAGACAAGCCTCAAACCTTCTGGCACAAAGTAATTTGGAGTCATGAGACCAAAATTGAGCTTTTTGGCAACAACCATAAACGCTACATTTGGAAAGGAGTCAGCAAGACCTACGATGAAAGTTACACCATTCCTACTGTGAAACAGAGGTGGATCGCTGATGTTTTGGGGATATGTGTGAGCTACAAAGGCACAGGAAACTTGGTCAAAATTGATGGCAAGATGAATGCAGTATGTTATCAAAAAATACTGGAGGAACATTTTGCAATCATCAGTCAGGAAGCTGTGCATGGGACGTACTTGGACATTCCAACATGACAATGATCCAAAACACAAGGCCAAGTTGACCTGTCATTAGCTACAGCAGAATAAAGTGAAGGTTCTGGAGTGGCCATCTGTCTCCTGCCCTCAATATCATTGAGCCACCCTTGGGAGATCTCAAACGTGCAGTTCATGCAAGACAGCCCAAGAATTTCCAGGAACTGGAGGCTTTTTGCCAAGAGGAATGGGCAGCTTTACCATCTGAGAAGATAAAGAGGCTCATCCACAAATGCCACAAAAGACATCAAATACATTTGCGTCATACACTAATACAGCCTCACCCGTTCGCCACAAGTACGTAGGCATGCGCAGAGTGTTCCGGCGCACAGCCAGCTTATTTAAGCAGTTTTTGCCAAGCATGCGGTGCTTCCAGAGGGCAGCTGTGGGACACAGAGCATACTCTTAACCAGGCATTTGCAAAGGTTCATTTCTCCTTACCTGGGTCACGTGAGTCACCAGGTGTTGCTTGGCAGGCTAAAGGTGCTTAGCAGGATAGTTGCAAAGTGGCTTGGTGAGACCTCTTTAAGGGTCTCCCTTCTGAGGGTGTTAATACTACACCCAGGTACTCTTTTTGTGGCTTGTAAATGTCTTCAAAAAAGGGGAGCGGGTCTAACACTACAGGGAAGGGCACACCTATGTTGTCAGTTCCTGATGAACCAAGTCATATCCCTAGTGTTGTATCCCCTGAAAGACCAGAGGCTTCTGGGCAATCTGAGCCGCTGTGCTCTGGTATTGTGCCTACAGTCAATGCTGCTGCTTCACCCTTTATCACCAAGGATGAGCTGTCCTCAGACCCTAGCCAGATTAGAGCACGGGATTGCTTGCAAGATTGCCTCCATCCCGCAGGGTGGCAAGAAGCGTGACAGACCCCCCTCCCTGGAGCCTTGGCAGGTTTCCCCTTTCATGGGGAATGTTTATTTGGTGATCATTTGGACAAATATATCCAAAAGATTCCGGAGAGAAGAGTTCTCTATTTTCCTATGAAGAAAAGCACCAGGCCTCCCTTGTTTAAAACCTCAGGGACTGCTTCCTCAAGAGTCTCAGCGCCAAGGCAATTCCGCCAACAGGGCGCTAGAGCCAGGGGCAAGGCCAGGGCCAGAAAAAGCCCTGGGTCCAAAACTCTTCTAAACCTAGCACCAAGCCCTCCCTTTGAGGGGACACCCCCACTCTATCGGGTGCAGGGAAGGCTGTTGCACTTTGCGGACATTTGGAGAACAATATTTCAGGACAAGTGGGTCACCTCAACTATATCCCGCGGTTACATGCTGGGTTCCCCCTCCAGAGGTTTCTAAAATCCAGCGATCCCTCAGATCCTCCAAAAAGAGACTTATTATTTCAGGCACTACATCAAGTGCATCAAGGAGTGATTGTAGAGGTTCCTGTATCCGAACGGGGCATGGGGTTTTACTCTAACCTGTTTACGGTTCAAAAACCAAACTGGGTCACAAGGCCCATTTTGGATCTAAGATCCCTAAACCAGTATCTACTGATCCAGTCCTTTCGGTTGGAGTCTGTCCGCTCAGTAGTAGCCTCCATCGATATAAAAGACGTGTACACGTACCTATCTTTCAGCCTCATCAGAGGTTCCTGCAAATTGCAGTAGAGGAACGTCCTTTTCAGTTTGTGGCTCCACCCTTCAGGCTTGCCACAGCTCCCCCCGGGTGTTCACAAAGGTCCTAGCACCAGTACTGGGTCTTTTAAGTGCCCAAGGGATCTTGGTGCTCAGGTATCTGGACGACCTCCTGCTCAGAGATAACTCACTGCAGGCTCTAGAACAGAGTTTAACATGCAAAGTACAGTATTTGGAAAGCTTGGGCTGGATCATAAAAACCAAATGGTCAACCTTGAGACCAGCTCAAAGTCTAAAGTATTTAGGTTTGATCCTAGATACGGTCCAAGCAAGGGTATTTTTTCCACCTGTAAGGATCTGTGCCCCGAAGGATCAGGTGCGTCAAATAAGGGGCACCAGACAACCCTTCGGCTCTGTATGAGTCTTCTAGGGAGGATGGTTTCCTCCGAGGCAGTGCCCTATGCCCAGTTCCATTCCAGGCCTATATAACAAGACACCTTGTTGGCTTGGAACAGAAGAGGACAAGCCCTGGATTATCCTATGTTCTTATCTCCTCGGGCACGCTTAAGCCTAAAATGGTGGTTGCAGGATCAGAACCTGCGAAGGGGAAAATCCTTCCTCCCAGTAACTTGGAGAGTACTGACTCAAGATTCCAGTCTCTCAGGCTGGGAAGTGACCCTAGACAGGCTCACAGCTCAGGGGAAATGGTCAAGGACAGAACAGATACTGGCCATCAATGCCCTGGAGTTACGGGCAGTACATCTGGCCCTATGGTCCTGGACGGTGGAGCTTCAAGACTGCCCTATCAGGGTTCAGTCCGACAATACCACTGCAGTGGCCTATATAAACCACCAAGGCGGTACTAGGAGTCGTTTAGCTCTGAAGGAGGTGAACCGCATACTAGCCTGAGCAGAGGAACATGTGCAGATTTCTATCGGTAGTCCATATCCCGGGAGGAGAGAACTGGAAGGCAGATTATCTCAGCTGCCAGCTGATCTCCCCGGGGGAATGGTCTCTACACCCAGGGGTGTTCCAGGAAATTTGCCAATGTTGGGGATGGCCAGAGGTCGACCTACTGGCATCCAGGTTCAACAACAAGCTACAGCAGTTTGTGTCCCAAGCAAGAGATCCTCTGGCAATCGGAGCAGATGTTCTGGTAGTTCCATGGAGCAAGTATTCCCTTGTTTATGCTTACCCTCAATCCCTCTCCTTCCACATTTGTTGCGCAGGATTCAGAGATGGGGAGTTCCAGTCATTCTGGTGGCACCAGCCTGGCCCAGAAGGCCCTTGTTCCCAGAGATTGTGAGACTGACAATAGACAGGCCATGGACGCTTCCACATCAACCTGATCTACTGTCTCAAGGTCCTATATTCCACCCCAATTAACAGTCTCTAAATTTGACGGCAATGCTATTGAAGCCAGGGTGTTAAAGGACCGTCGCATCTCGGGACCAGTGGTGTCTACCCTAGTGAATGCTAGAAAAGCTGTCACTAGGAAGATCTATTATAAGGTCTGGAAGACTTGTATTGCTTGGTGTGAAGCCAGAAAATGACATCCTCTGAAATACATGATTGGGAGAATTCTCTTTTCTACAGTCAGCTGCTGAAATCAGATTGGCTTTGAGCACAATCGGAGGTCAGATTTCGGCCCTGTCAGTATTCTTCCAAAGGCCTTTAGCCCCACATTCACTGGTCTGAACCTTTATGCAGGGGGCAACTCGTTTGCTCTCCCCCCCCCCCCCCCATTAGGTTACCTATGTGTCCTTGGGACTTGAACTTGGTGCTGTCTGTGTTACAGAAACAACCATTTGAGCCTATCAAGGAAATTTTATTAGACTTGCTGTCACTCAAGCTAGCCTTCCTGATGGCCATCACCTCGGCTAGAAGGGTGTCTGAGTTGGTGGCCCTTTCGTGCAGGGGACCATACTTGATCCTTCACCACGACAGGGTGTTACGACCTGTTCCATCCTTTTTGCCAAAAGTGGTGTCAGACTTTCATTTAAATCAGGACATTATTTTGCCTTCTTTTTTTCTCTCAGCCTCGTTCGGTGGAAAAGAGATACGACTGCAATCCTTGGATGTTGTCCGGGCAGTCAAGGTTTATTTATCTAGATCTGCGGAGATCCGAGGACCAGACCCTTTTTTTGTTTTACCAAGAGGACCCAAGAAGGGGCAGGCAGCTTCCATTGCCAATTCGATCCGTCAATTGGTCATTCAGGCCTATGGTCTGAAACATAAAGCTTCTCCCTTTTTAAATTAGTTCAACTCTCCATAATGCAGAATCTGCCACCAGATGCAGCTTGCCACGGTGCCTATCAGATTGCCACTTGCCACATCGCCTGCCACCAGATGCAGATTGCCACATGCCTTTTGGTGGTATTTGATCATCTCTGCGATTTTTTTTTTTTTTTTTTTTTTTTTTTTTTTTTCGCAACAAAATAACGGTTTTCTTTGTTTCTGTTTAAAACATTTGTAAATAAGTATGTTTTCTCCTTCAATGATGGGCACTGAAATGGCTGCACCGATGAGGTGGCATCAAAGAGGTGGTATTGATGGGCACTTATAGGCAGCACTGATGGGTACTTATGGGTGGCACTGATGGGTACTTATGGGTGGCACTGATGGGCGGCACTGATAGACACTGATGGGTGGCATTGCTGGGCATCACTTGTCTGATCTGCATAATGTTGCCAGTGCCCATTTGGCATATATCGGCATATATTTGGCATATTTTTGTATATGTGGATAGCCATGGGGTAGGTACCTGGCCAACCACATGTTGGGGGCTTCCCTGGTGGTCCAGTGTGGGCATCTGAGGGGGGGCTGCGCTGATAAACAATCGGTGCAGACCCCCCCCCCCATCAGGAGAGCCGCCGATCGGCTCTCCTCTACTCGCGTCTGTCAGATGCGAGTCAGGAAAAGTCAATCAACGGCTCTTCCTGTTTACATCGTGAACAGCCGTGATTGGACACGGTTGATCACGTGGTAAAGAGGCTCTTTACCTAGATCGGTGGTGCGGTGTGTCAGACTGACACACCGCACCACCGATCGCCGCGATGCGCACCCCCACGGGCACGCGGCAGCTGTTATGCTGCATAACGTCATATGACGCCCAGTCAGGATAACTGAACCACCGCCCAGCCATCATTCTGCTGTAGGCCGGGCGGGAAGTGGTTAAAATATGTCTCAATTGGCCATGTTGTTGGGTATATTTTTTTCATCAAACTGGTTGTTTTTGTACTTTCTTACGTGTGCCAATTAGAAGTTAGTTTCTTTGTATGGTTTTTGGCTCGATTTTCAGTTGTGCTCATAAATTTACATACCCTGGCAGAATTTATGATTTCTTGGCCATTTTTCAGAGAAAATGAATGATAACACAAAAACTTTTCTTTTCACTCATGGTTAGTGTTTGGCTAAAGCCATTTATTATCAACTGAGTTTACTCTTTTTAAATCATAACAGAAACTACCCAAATGACCCTGATCAAAAGTTTACATACCCCAGTTCTTAATACTGTCTATTGCCCCCTTTAACATCAATGACTTGATGTCTTTTGTGGATGAGCCTCTTTATCTTCTCAGATGGTAAAGCTGCCCATTCCTCTTGGCAAAAAGCCTCCAGTTCCTATAAATTCTTGGGCTGTCTTGCATGAACTGCACGTCTGAGATCTCTCAAGGGTGGCTCAATAATATTGAGGTCAGGAGACAGATGGCCACTCCAGAACCTTCACTTTAATCTGCTGTAGCCAATGACAGGTCGACTTGGCCTTGTATTTTGGATCATTGTCATGTTGGAATGTCCAAGTACGTCCCATGCACAGCTTCCTGACTGATGATTGCAAAATGTTCCTCCAGTAATTTTTGATAACATACTGCATTCATCTTGCCATCAATTTTGACCAAATACCCAAATAACCCTGATCAAAAGTTTACATACCCTGGTGATTTTGGCCTGATAAAATACACACAAGTTGACACAAAGGGGTTGGAATGGCTATTAAAGGTAACTATCCTCACCTGTGATCTGTTTGCTTGTAATTACCGTATTTATCGGCGTATAAGACGCACCGGCGTATAACACGCACCCCAATTTAGGAGGGAATTTTAAGGAAAAAAAACTTACATTTAAATGCCCATCATTGCAGCCTTCTCAGTGCAGCCTTGCCCCAGTGCAGCCTTCCCCAGTCCAGCCTTCCCCAGTCCAGCCTTCCCCAGTCCAGCCTTCCCCAGTCCAGCCTTCCCCAGTCCAGCCTTCCCCAGTCCAGCCTTCCCCAGTCCAGCCTTCCCCAGTCCAGCCTTCCCCAGTGCAGCCTTCCCCAGTGCAGCCTTGTCAGTGCAGCCTTCCCCAGTGCAGCCTTCCCCAGTGCAGCCTTGTCAGTGCAGCCTTGTCAGTGCAGCCTTGTCAGTGCAGCCTTGTCAGTGCAGCCTTTCCCAGTGCAGCCTTTCCCAGTGCAGCCTTTCCCAGTGCAGCCTTGTCAGTGCAGCCTTGTCAGTGCAGCCTTGTCAGTGCAGCCTTGTCAGTGCAGCCTTGTCAGTGCAGCCTTTCCCAGTGCAGCCTTTCCCAGTGCAGCCTTGTCAGTGCAGCCTTTCCCAGTGCAGCCTTGTCAGTGCAGCCTTTCCCAGTGCAGCCTTGTCAGTGCAGCCTTTCCCAGTGCAGCCTTGTCAGTGCAGCCTTTCCCAGTGCAGCCTTGTCAGTGCAGCCTTTCCCAGTGCAGCCTTGTCAGTGCAGCCTTTCCCAGTGCAGCCTTGTCAGTGCAGCCTTTCCCAGTGCAGCCTTGTCAGTGCAGCCTTTCCCAGTGCAGCCTTGTCAGTGCAGCCTTGTCAGTGCAGCCTTGTCAGTGCAGCCTTGTCAGTGCAGCCTTGTCAGTGCAGCCTTGTCAGTGCAGCCTTGTCAGTGCAGCCTTTCCCAGTGCAGCCTTGTCAGTGCAGCCTTTCCCAGTGCAGCCTTGTCAGTGCAGCCTTCCCCAGTGCAGCCTTCCCCAGTGCAGCCTTGTCAGTGCAGCCTTCGATCCTCTATCCCTGCCATCCTGGGCTTCAAAATTGCCGACCGCGATTTGAAAATGGCGCTGCCGGCTCCGAAATACACAGAGCCGGTCCTCGGCTCTTCCCGGCGGCTCTCGTTCACTTTCGGCTCCACTCGTAGTCCCGAGCGGAGCTATCCGAACCTAGCCGAGTAGGTTTGGATAGCTCCGCTCGGGACTACGAGTGGAGCCGAAAGTGAACGAGAGCCGCCGAGAAGAGCCGAGGACCGGCTCTGTGTATTTCGGCGCCGGCGGAGCCATTTTCAAATCAAGGTCGGCGATTTTGAAGATGTGACAGCTCGGGATCGCAGGGGATCGGCGTATGACACGCACCTGCGATTTTCCCCTGATTTTAAGGGAAAAAAAGTGCGTGTTATACGCCGATAAATACGGTAGTCTGTGCGTATAAAGTCAATGGGTTTCTGGACTCCTGACAGACCCTTGCATCTGTCATCCAGTGTTGCACTGACGTTTCTGGATTCATGGGGAAAGCAAAAGATTTGTCAAAAGATCTGCGGGAAAAGGTAGTTGAACTGTATAAAATAGGAAAGGGATATAAAAAGATATCCAAGGAATCGAGTACCAATCAGCAGTGTTCAAACTCTAATCAAGAAGTGGAAAATGAGGGGTTCTGTTGAAACTAAACCACAGTCAGGTAGACCAACTGAAATTTCAGCCACAACTGCCAGGAAAATTGTTCAGGATGCAAAGAAAAACCCACAAATAACTTCAGGTGAAATGCAGGATTCTCTAAAAACATGTGGTGTGGCTGTTATAAGATGCACAATAAGGAGGCACTTGAAGAAAGATGTACTGCATGGTCGAGTCGCCAGAAGAAAGCCATTACGAAAATGCCACAATCCCGCTTACAATACGCCAAACAGCACGGAGACAAGCCTCAAACCTTCTGGCACAAAGTAATTTGGAGTCATGAGACCAAAATTGAGCTTTTTGGCAACAACCATAAACGCTACATTTGGAAAGGAGTCAGCAAGACCTACGATGAAAGTTACACCATTCCTACTGTGAAACAGAGGTGGATCGCTGATGTTTTGGGGATATGTGTGAGCTACAAAGGCACAGGAAACTTGGTCAAAATTGATGGCAAGATGAATGCAGTATGTTATCAAAAAATACTGGAGGAACATTTTGCAATCATCAGTCAGGAAGCTGTGCATGGGACGTACTTGGACATTCCAACATGACAATGATCCAAAACACAAGGCCAAGTTGACCTGTCATTAGCTACAGCAGAATAAAGTGAAGGTTCTGGAGTGGCCATCTGTCTCCTGCCCTCAATATCATTGAGCCACCCTTGGGAGATCTCAAACGTGCAGTTCATGCAAGACAGCCCAAGAATTTCCAGGAACTGGAGGCTTTTTGCCAAGAGGAATGGGCAGCTTTACCATCTGAGAAGATAAAGAGGCTCATCCACAAATGCCACAAAAGACATCAAATTGTTATTGATGTTAAAGGGGGCAATACACAGTATTAAGAACTGGGGTATGTAAACGTTTGATCAGGGTCATTTGGGTAGTTTCTTTTGTGATTATGATTTAAAAAGAGTAGACACAGTTGATGGATAATAAATGGCTTCAGCCAAACACTAACCATGAGTGAAAGAAAAGTTTGTGTTATCATTCATATTCTCTGAAAAATGAAAAGAAATCATAAATTCTGCAAGGGTGTGTAAACTTATGAGCGCAACTGTATATGCCTCTCTCGGACATGTTGAACTATATCTTCGCTGACAGTTTTTTTTTGTTATGCTTTTGCCTCACATTCAAAGTCCTCTCCAGTGCAGATTCTCCGTATCCGAAGATACTGCCAATATGGGATACTGGAGAAGAGTGACTCCGGATGTGAACTTGAGGCATGAAGGATAGTGTTTCCCGCTGTAGTAAAACCTACAGCAGGAAACACTATTCTTCATGCCTCAAGTTCATGTCCGGAGTCGCTCATCTCCAGTATCCCGTATTTGCAGTATCTGGGTACGGAGAAACTGCACTGGAGAGGACTTTGAACGCGAGGCAAAAGCATTGCAAAAAAGACTGCCAGCGAGGATATAGTTAAACATGTCTGAGAGAGGCATATAATCGAGCCAAGCACGTAAGAAAGTATAAAAACAACCAACCAACCTGAACATACCATCCACACCGTGAAACAATGGGGGCAGCATCATGTTGTGGGCATGCTTTTCTTCAGCAGGGACAGGCAAGCTGGTCAGAGTTAATGGGAAGATGGATGGAGTCAAATACAGGGCAAGCTTAGAAGAAAAGAAGCAAAATTATTCCCCAGCTCCACTGCCAATATGATGATCTATGAACTGTGAACCGGTGATCTAGCCAGGACGTTCAGGCCCCAAAATGCAGTACTTGAATCAGAAAATCGCTGGCGACTTGGACGCTTTTGAATAAAAGTCCTTTATTTGGTTACATGGGTACACGGATACAGGCTCCGCTGACGCGTCCTGGCTAAGAAGCCTTCCTCAAAGCTTTGATGAAGGCTTCTTAGCAAAAGACTTGAGACTGGGGCAGAGGTTCACCTTCCAGCAGGACAACGACCCTAAACATACAGCCAGAGCTACAATGGAATGGTTTAGATCAAAGCATATTAATGTGCTAGACTGGCCCAGTCAAAGTCCAGACCTAAATCCAATTGAGAACCTGTGGCAAGACCTGAAAATTGCTGTTCGCAGATGCTCTCCATCTAATCTGACATAGAGCTATTTTGCAAAGAAGAATGGGCAAAAATGTCCCTCTAGATGTGCAAAGCTGGTAGAGACATCCCCAAAAAGACTTGCAGCTGTAATTGCAGCGAAAGGTGGTTCTACAAAGTATTGACTCAGGGGGGCTGAATACAAATGCACGCCACACGTTTCAGATATTTGTAAAAAAAATGTTGAAAACCATTTATCATTTTCCTTCCACTTCACAATTATGTGCCACTTTGTGTTGGTCTATCACATAAAATCCCAATAAAATACATTTAAGTTTTTGGTTGTAACATGACAAAATGTGGAAAATTTTCAAGGGAGATGAATACCTTTTCAAGGCACTGTACATTAAAGTGATACTAAACACACGGTTTAATTTTACACTGTCCTTCTATTTTTGTACATTGGTGATGGCGCTGTAATTGATTTAATAAAAAATGTAAGTACATTCTTCCTAATCGATATACCGTTACATGTCCTGTGGCGGCCAGTCCACAAGGAGCGCGGGGGCACTGCCCCCATCTTGCACCATCTGTGTGGCTGTGCACTGTACGGGGCACTGGATCAACAGGTCTCTACCAGGTCTGTCGCCCCCTCACAAGCATGTGACCACAGCTCGAGGCCCCAATTGACCTGTTTTATGTTGTCCTTGAGGCGCAGAGCACTGCGCCCAGAGCCCTCCCTTCTTGCGATGCCAGCAGATCGGCTTCGGCCAATCAGGACAGGAAGCCAAACACCTGGTCAGCAAATAGAAGCTCTGGCGTTGGTCACCATGGGAGCCATGACTGCTGAAGGGCTCCGCCCATAGAGTGAGTGCAGACTTGGAGGGGCCCACCCGAGCCCTCCCAAAATCCTCCAGCACCAGCCGCCACTGCACATGACCCAGCTTTTTCCCCAGCCTATCTGCAAGGAAACATAAGCAGGAGGAACTTCTAGTCCTCTGCTGCTGGTCACATGTTGAAAATAAGAAAAAAGCCTTTGGAATATAGAGTAAAAATAAATGTCAGTAAACTGTTTTAAATTGGCATAAAAATATATATAAATCATATCTTTACTATTTTGTGGGAATAGTATGGTGTGGGCAGATTTCTTCCAGTCACCAGCTGTCATGCCCTTCCAGCCTGTGTCTTAGAATGAACAGCATGTAATACAGTATTTATTGATTTTTTTTTTTATGATGTAGGTTTAGTGACACTTTAACCACTTGCCCGTCCAGCTCACGCCAATATACGTCGACAGAAGGGCACGTACAGGCAGATTAACGTACCTGTACGTTGCCCTTTAAGAAGCGGTTTGCCGCCGCACCAACCGCCACCTCCGTGAGTGTGATCGCGGGTCCCGCGGACCCGATGTCCGCGGGGATACTCGCAATAGTCTCATGGAGAGGAAGTATGGCGAAATGCTGATGTAAACAAGCATTTCCCCATTCTTCCTAGTGAAAGGACACTGATCAACAGCTCCCTGTTATCGGGAACAGTGATCAGTGTCGTGTCACGCACAGCCCCTCCCCCCACAGTTAGAATCACTCCCTAGGACACACTTGACCCTTTCGCCGCCCCCTAGTGTTAACCCCTTCACTGCTAGTGAAATTTTTACAGTAATCAATGCATTTTTAATCGCACTGATCGCTGTATTAATGCCAATGGTTCCAAAAATGTCTAAAAATTGTCCGATGTGTTCGTCATAATATCGCAGTCACAATAAAAATCGCTGATCACCGCCATTACTGGTAAAAAAAAAAAAAATATTACTAGACATGCCATAAAACTCAACCCCTATTTTGTAGACACTATAACTTTTGCACAAACCAATCAATAAACGCTTATTGCAATTTTTATTTTTTTTTTATTTATTTTTTTTTTTTATAACCAAAAATATTTAGAATACATATCGGCCTAAACTGAGGAAAGTTTTTTTTATTTTTTTGGGGATATTTATTATAGCAAAAAGTAAAAAAGAATGCGTTTTTTTTCAAAATTGTCGCTATTTTTTGCTTATAGCACAAAAAATAAAAACCGCAGAGGTGATCAAATACCACCAAAAGAAAGCTCTATTTGTGGGGAAAAAGGACGTCAGTTTTGTTTGGGAGCCACGTCGTGCAGTTGTCAGTTAAAGCGACGCAGTGCCGAATCGCAAAAAGTGCTCTGGTCTTTGGGCAGCCAAATGGTCCGGGGCTTAAGTGGTTAAGGTGCCCGCGCTGATGGTAACATTTTTAAGCTGGGAACTGCTGCCTCCAAAAATATAGAATAATATAATAAATATATATAATAAAAAATAAATATATATAAATATATATAATAAAATATAAAAATAAATATGATTGATGGTGGCAATGGCGCTGCTCGGATTAACTTAACAAAGTGCCACGTGATATGCTAAAGTGTAATGAATGACACGTGGCTTCTGACCTCCCAAGGGAAATGCCTCTTGTGAGCCCTTTCTCCTTGTTAATGCTTTGTATATGTAGAGAGAAAGTAACACTCCGTAGTGCAAATAATGTTTAACACCTTTATTTCCTTTCCTACAAGGGTAGTTATGCACTTACATTTGGTTAAAATCATGTTTGCATTTAGGAATGGAAAGTAATGAGCTTCCTCTGCGTTCCGCGAATAAAAACTGAAAGTGACGCAATGACTCTGGCTCCGCCCTACGCGTTCTGGAGCAGCTTTGTTTAGGTTTTAAAACCACTTTCCAATGAAAAAGAATAGCTTTCCTGCCTTAAAATAAAACTGTTAAGTAGAGTTTGATGAGCTAGAGATGCGACAACCTGCTCTACCAACCCAATGAGGCAGACCCTGGGTAAAAAGAGGATAGAAAAACACTGAGGACCTCAGATATGCCGGAAGTGATCTCTGAACCAGTAAGTCTGAATCTGTGGACAAGTCCAAAAAATATGTTAAGCATTAGCTGGGGAAAATGAACATCGCCAGCACCCAGCTGGGGATGGAGGATATATATGTGCCAACCTGGCTCGGGTATAATGGATCCCATGATAGAATTTTTAAACTGTATGAGCCTGTCCTTAGCAGACCCTAGATGTTTGAAAGGGTGATCCCACATATCATCCCAATCCTTTCCCTGCATGTCCGGGACCTCCGCTGCCCACCGTTCCCTACATCTATCCACTGCAGGCAGTGTCTTTTTAAATAATTCTTGTGACTGATGATGGCTTAGCAAGATATTCATCTGACAAAAGATCTTCAAGGGCCGAGGATAGAGTCTCCAAAACCCCGCCCCCCCCAATGCGAAATTGAGCTTGAAATGTGTGTCGCAATTGAAGATGGCGATAAAAATAGGAGTTCGGTAAATCATATCTCGCCTTTAACTGGTCAAACGTTATAATTTCTTCTTCCCTTGTAATATGCCCCAAAAATCTTAACGCCCTTGCTTGCCCAAATAGGATCTGGCAGGGAATAGAAATGGGGAAGATTGTGATTCGTTCCACAGGGGAGCATAAGGTGCAAGGCTGACATAAATAGGAGATGCCAGTTTTGTAGTTATCGCTCAGGCTTTAATAGTAGCTTTCATTGTCATAGTTGGAGATTAGATCTCGGGCCCCTATAGAGAGCTAAACTCAGGCTTTCATATGACCCTAACTGAGCTGCCTACAACACCGTGGAACTTTAATCCCTATGCAGGGTAACAAGGGAGACCATATAAATGAACCAACAATACTGTCCAATTTCTTGAAATAAGTTTTAGGGATCCATAATGGGGAGTGTCGTAGGAACTACAATATTACCTGTAAGATCTTCATTTTAATGAGATTGATTCGTCCGATCAGGGACAGGGGCAGCTGCTTCCATATGTGTTTTTTGTTTAACTTGTGACACCAACGGGAGTAAATTCAGAGACATGTAGTCATTGACATTGGCTGTAATTGACACCTAGGTAAGTAATGGAAGAAACCCATTGTAAAGGAAAGCTAGTATAAGCTACCCCCTAGCTTCGTTACCCAATACTAATATAGAGGAGTTGCCCCAGTTTACCCCAAGTCCCAGAAAGGAGGCAAAATCATTGAGGATTGTCAAAGCCACTCGAAGAGACACCCAGGGTCTCTGAGGAAAAGAAGCAAATCACCTGCATATAGTGCAAGACATTTCTGTATAGTTCCCACCCAAACAGTTCCCATCGAACAGCTCCCACCTCCCATGACAGACAAAGCACCCTTGTGATAGGTTCCATCATTAAGGCAAAGAGAAATGGGGAGAGTGGGCATCCTTGCCTAGTGCCCCTACCAATATTAAAGAAATGTGAGACCAAAATACCAAGCCGGATCGCCACACGAGGGTTACTGTAAAGCATAGTAATCCATGTCCGGAAACTAGGCCTAAAACCCATACTATCCAACACTCTATGCATACAGTATACTGCCAATCTACAGAATTGAAAGCTTTCAATATAGACATTATGACCCTCACAGGGGATTCAGCAGCATCCAATTGCAGATGCGTGAACAGTCTCCTCTGATTGGTGTCAGTAGATTTCCTGGGCATAAATCCGGTCTGGTCGATATCCACCAAAGAAGGTATGACCCCAGCCAGACGAGTCGCCAACACCTTGGTGAGGATCTTCAGGTCAATATTTAATAAAGCAATGGGATGGTAGGAAGAACAGTCCATTGGATCTTTACCCGTTTTTAATAAGAGTACCATATAGGCATTTAACATTGAAGATGGGAGGATCTGGTGATCTAGACAAAGAGTCAGAAGCGTACTAAGTCGAGGGACAAGTTGTTCCATATAAATTTTATAGAAATCTGCTGGGAAACCATCCGTCCCAGGGGCTTTTTGTGGGAAAAGGCTGATATAGCTTCCTCTATCTCCAATTATGTAATGTTTGCATCAAGGAGTTCTTTGTCACAATCTGATAACACCGGAAGAGACGAGCCCCCCAGCAGCACATCTAAATCAGAAAGGTCATATGGAGGGATAGCATAAAGGGAAGAATCATAATTTACGAATTCTGTCAGAATTCTTCATGGGTCTGTGACCAAGTCTCCCCAACACGCCTAACCACTGGAATGTTGACCGGAGATTTTTGATCTGCCACCAACATGGCTTGAAGCTTACCATTCTTGTCACCCTGAGAGAATACAGACTCTGCCCTCCACCCAGCCTCCATATGAGCAAGTTCAATTAAGTGTAGGGAAAGGAGATGCCACGCCTCCAACAGATATGTGCAAGTATCATCGGATGGAGAGTCTGCGTGTTCCCTCGCACACTCACGATCCCTGGCCCGTAGAACCACACCTTCCAAATTATGATCCTTCCTTGCTGTCTTAATTGCTGAAATGCATTTACCCTTCACCACCGCCTTGAAAGCATCCCACACCACTGGTGGCTCAGCCGAATCCGCATTAGCGGACCATAATGACATGATGTTTGCAGCTGGGAAGTCACCTGATCCTCCTGTAACCAACCTGGAGATGGCCTCCATCCCCCCTTCCTCACCCCAGTAGGGAGGGACAGGGTAACAGATAGTGGGCTATGATCAGATATATCCCCAGCCAAATAGTCTGTTTCTTGTATAAATATTAATAGGGAAGCATTACCAAATGCCAGATCATTTCTGGCTGAGAAGCGATGTGTAGTGGAGAGATGGGAATATGATTTTAAGGTCTGGGTGTTTCCAACGCCACAATTCAGAAAGACCTGTTATAGAGACCCATGATTGAAGTTCTACAGAGGCTGGCCTATTGGGGTTGGAAGAATCCAAGGCAGGGTCCAGAATGGCATTAAATTCGCCCATCACCATCATAGGAAAATTGGTATAAGGGGCCAATTTAACCATTAAATCATACAATAGCTGCACTTGAGAAGGGGGAGGCAAGTTAATGTTCACTATTGACAGTTTGTGATAGCAAATGTCTAACACTACAGCCACATCGACCTCCCGATTTAAAAAAAACACCTGATGTAAAGTACAGGGCACAGCCTTGCTGATCAAAATAGAGACGCCTCTAGCAAAGGTGGAGTAGGTAGAATGTAAGGCCCTCTGCACTCAAGGTCTGCGCAAGGATAGGATATATTTTTCCCCCATCAAGTAGTCTCCTGCAGGAGGATGATATGCGGCCTAGTTTGTTTGAGGTACTGAAACACAGCCACCCTTTTGAATTTGTTATTCACCCCCCGAACATTCTAGGACACCAATGTGATTTTATTATCCATTAGTATATACTAAAGAAAAATGAGAATATATAAGCCTTCTAAGAGCAAAAATAACAAAAAAAACCGATTAACAATTATTGGTGCAACAGAAATATATAAACTATTGAGCTGATTAAAAAAAACAAAAAAACCCTGCCGTTATACCAGAACTAAACAAAACGAAAAGTAAAGAACTGTCTGGTATGCAGCTTGATCCCAAAAAACGAGTGAGGCCCAACCGCTGGTCTCAAGTTCGGCAGTTCTAGTTGGTTATCTTGCACTTCCAATGGGAGACTCCGCACAATGGACACAATGGGCTCTCAACATATGTGGGCGGGAGGTTCCCCAAGGAGAGAAGTTGTTTAAAGAATTGCTTGGCAAATATGACTGGTTTGGCCCCTTCAGCCCCCTATGGCAACCCCACCACCCGCACGTTATTTTTCCTCTGCCTGTTTTCTGCGTTATCAGCTCTGTGTTGGAGTGATCTTGCCATATTCCGAACATAAGATAGCTGAGAGCCCTGGGAATGAGAAGCATCCTTCACCTCTGAGATGCCATCTTCTGCCGTGGTAAGTCGGCCCCGTATCTTGTCCAGGTCATATCTGATGAGATTGCACTCTGACGCCAAGTAGTCAATCCGGCCCATCAGCTCCGCCTTGGACGCAGCAATAACCTCTAGGATAGGTTTGGTGATGGCTGCTGTGTCCACTTAAAGCTCAGAAGGTGATGGTGGGAGCAACCCCGGATTCTGAAGCGCTATACCTGCTGCCTGCTTCATCCTCATGTCCTGCAGCTTGGCGCGAGGAGAAGACGACACCGGAAACCAAGATGGCAGAGGCGGAGCTTGCGTCTCTGCCTCGTGTAGTGCGAAGCTGCCGCTGGTCCAAAGGTGCCTTCTCTTTGTATTTAGATGCCAATGTCGTTATCTCCCATCGCTACCACCCCTGTTGTCAATGGTGAGAGTAAAGATCAGTTAGAATAGGACCGAAAATGGATGATTTACAGGAGGAAAACCGGAGCTCCGGGAAGACACGTCCTGACTTGATCACATCCGGTCACGCCCCTTGCATACCCTCATACTTATTGACTCCAACCAAAATATAAATTTGAAATAAGGAGGAAAGCCAATAGTACATTACTGTATCCGTCACCTCTTGTAGTTATCTACAGGCAGACTGTTGTGCTTTCTGGTCCATCCCAAATCTCTGCTCACTGTGCATATGTGCAACACAATGATTATGTTGCTACTTTTATGTGGTAATATCTGGGTTTGAAAAGGTGTTTGGTGCACACAAAGTGGATTTATTTTCCTTTTTAGACCTTTCAAAGTAAATTTAAATGGGTTTTGTGCCCAATTTTTAGCAGCCTGTGTCTCTGGGTGAGAACTCTGTACGGTGTGACACTTTTTTGTTTTTCTTTAATAGTGCTGAGCTGTATGCAGGCAGTCCGTATAAGTGAATGGGTTGGCTGTATGAACTCACTTGCACCACTGAGTTTATCAGGTATGCTGGGCCCCTGAAGCACAGGCTCTCCATTAGAGGCCTCATATCTGTCATATGAGGCCTCTGTACTAACTCCCAAACTTGGCTGTGTGGGCGAGTTAGTACAGCTGATGTGTCTATTCACTTACATTATATGGACTGCCTCCATGTAGGTCAACCCTAGTACAAAGGGATGAACAAAGGGCCCTTCACGCCGTGTCGGGGTCTGTGACACTGTAGAGCTCGTTTACACTCGCTTTAAAAGATGGCATTGGACAGGCATTTTTAAAGCCTTCTGAATGCCAGTCAAAGCCCCTGTCACTAAATAAAATGGTTAGCTTACAGTCCCGTTCACACGTTTTGCTTCAAAAATTATACCCCATGTCACTTTAGTGGTGCTTCAAAGCATCTTCAAAGCCTCCATAGAAGTCTGACAAAACTTGCTTACAGCACCTGCAGTTTTTGAGAGGCCTTTATTCAGTTTCAGCTTTAGCTTCACATTGTTTTGGGGGTATTGCAGGTATGAGAACGCACACACAGAGCATCTGCCAAGCTTCATTAAAGCTTCACAAAAGCACCACCGCAGCATCATCAAGGCATCACAGAAGCATCATAACATGTTTAAGAGGTAGACGTTTTAATGTGTGAATTTGAAACAAGTTGAGCCTGTTATACACTGGTCTTTTGACAGTAACCTGTGCTTATTTGTCTTTTTTCATCACATGACATTTTTTGACAGATTAATTTTCTCCTTCAAATTACTTTGCTTTTATGCTAAATTTTAAGTGCCTTTTACAAGACTGTTCTTTTTTTAACCCATTTTGGTGTTTATACAGTAATATGAGATTGTGGTGCTGGTAACCTGCAGGGCATTATCCACACATGATTCTGGCAGTGGGAAAAGTTCATTCATGCGTATTATCTGTCTTATTCTCTGTCTGACCTTTTTATCATGTCATGAGGGATTCCTTCAAAATGCAGCTGTTTCCTCTGACATCAGTGGAGAAAGAGCTGTTAGTGAGTGCAACAAGTCATAGGGCCTCTTATAAAAAATGGAAGAAAAGACGTTTACTCTATTGTCCTTAACAGCCAATCATGTTAGTGTTCCTTTGTTTAAAATTTAAAGATGGGAACTAGTCACCATCGGCACACATTCCTTCCAATTTTCTAGTATGGGAAAGTAGAAGAATTTATTTTTATTGGATTCACACCTATTTAGATACATTTATTCACCTGTAATAGTCCGTGTCAGCAGAAAAGCAAAAGGTACATGTCGCTTAAAAACCTCTGCTGTGTTGCCAGTCAAATGGTATTGTTTTCTTGGAGAAGTTTAGAAAATAAAGTATTCTGTTTGCTATGGATGACCTCATTCTTTTTCCTTTATTATGGTTTTTAAGTAGGTTTACTCTCTCTCATTAATTTGTCCTGGTAAACATTTTATAATTTTAAAGTGTAATTTAACCCCTCGATTTAAGTGTCCTTAAATAGTTATATTCAGGACATGTCACGAATGATAACTGTCGCAACTGCTTCTGTTTTTAACCAAACTGTCAAGCCATCAAATGGTTGGTACTAGAGGTGCACCAAAATTACATTTTGGTACCAAAACCGAACATTCAGGCGGCACTTGGCTGAAACTGAAAATGACCGTTTTTAAAATAAATATATATTTTATATAGAATTGAATTATATTCAACTTTTTAATTAATTTGTATTTTTAAATGAATATGAATTTGTCAGCCATTATCGGCACCTTTAGCGCAAGAACAGCTCAAGAAAAATGCATCCCTTTAACCACTTGCTTACTGGCCACTTAAACCCCTCTCCTGCCCAGACCAATTTTCAGCTTTCAGCGCTGACGCACTTTGAATGACAATTGTGTGGTCAAACACTGTACCCAAATGAAATTTTTTATCAGTTTTTTTTCACACAAATTGAGCTTTCTTTTGGTGGTATTTAATCACAGCTGGGGTTTTTATTTTTTGCTAAACAAACAAAAAAAGGGGGAAATTAAAAAAAAAAAAAAAAATCATGTTTCATAGTTTTGTTATTCAATTTTGCAAACAGGTAATTTTTCTCCTTCATTGATATGTGCTGATGAAGCTGCTCTGGTGGCCACAGATAAGGCGGCACTGGTGGCCACAGATAAGGCGGCACTGGTGGCCACAGATAAGGCGGCACTGGTGGCCACAGATAAGGTGGCACTGGTGGCCACAGATAAGGCGGCACTGGTGGGCACAGATAAGACGGCACTGATGGGCCCTGATAGGTGTTACTGATGGGCAGCACTGTTATGTTTTTGATGCGCTTTTTGACCTACGTAAAACTCCCCATAAGCACTGTGAAATCGCGTGCGCTTTTTGGCGCCCTTCGGCACCTTCTTGCCGATCTGCAAAATGCCGAAAACGCCATTTTCGACTGATTTGCTTCAGCCATCCGAAATTTCCGGGCATCTCTAGCTGTTGCCATAACTGATCACATGTGCAGCACTATAGCAACTGGAGATAAAACTGAGACCAAGATAGCAGCTTCCTTGGCTACGTTAAACAGAAAATGATGACAAATTTAAAATGTTATCTGCAAAACAAGATGAGGGTAAATCATTCAGTGGTAAACTACTGTTCTAGTGACAACTGTCTGAGAGGAATTCCCCTCACCTGTAGAGATTTCTCACTTCATGATGTGTCTCTGGAACAGGAAGTAAAGCGAAGCTCCCCAATAGGACACAGAAAGCAAAAAGTAAACGGGTGGGTTTAACCCTTCCCTTCTCTATGCAAAGCCAAAGGTATGGATACATTTTCATGGTATAATTGTTTGTACATTGGGACAGATGAGTGTTTATTCATTTGTACTGGGTAGAAAAAAAATCTCAGACCTGGTAAGGGCTTACAATCGAATGCGTTCCTGGTGCAGTACACCAGAGGGAATAGAAACTGATGTGTAAATAGAACCCAGGGCACAGCAACAAAAGGCACCTGTGAGCACCGTGCCCCAGTCAAATTTTCATATTTTTGTTCCCAAATCGTCTTCCAGGCGAGCATATGAGAGGGGAACATCCTCCAAGAGGAAGCGCACCACCAAGAACGCTTTAAAGGAAGTCCTCCTTCTGAATAGGTCGATATTTGGTCTCCTCCTTTTGATGGAAATATTTTTATTTTTTTTTTTGGCTCTGGGAGGGATTTTCAAGCTCTATCAAATGATGCCCCCTTTTCCCCTCTTCTCTGCTTAACTCCCTATTTTTTTTGGTGGTGAATGGTGATCAGAGCCTCCTTGACTACCCTCCTGGTGGGTGAGGGTGCTTTTTGGGTTCCTTCTGTTTAGATTCATGATACCGGGTATCCCAGCCCTCCCCAGACTTGGCCCCTTTGTGGAAATAACGGTCTCTGGCTGGTTTCCCACATCTTGCATTGCTTTTCCTTGGCTGAGTGTTCCAGCTCTACTGTATCATTCTCATATACAGTGGGGCAAAAAAGTATTTAGTCAGCCACCAATTGTGCAAGTTCTCCCACTTAAAAAGATGAGAGAGGCCTGTAATTGTCATCATAGGTATACCTCAACTATGAGAGACAAAATGTGGACACAAATCCAGACAATCACATTGTCTGTCTGATTTTTGAAAGAATTTATTTGCAAATTATGGTAGAATAAGTATTTGGTCACCTACAAACAAGCAAGATTTCTGCCTCTCACAGACCTGTATCTTATTCTTTAACCACTTCAGCCCCGGAAGGATTTACCCCCTTCCTGACCAGAGCACTTTTTACAATTTGGCACTGCGTCGCTTTAGCTGCTAATTGCGCAGTCATGCAATGCTGTACCCAAACGAAATTTGCGTCCTTTTCTTCCCACAAATAGAGCTTTCTTTTGATGTTATTTGATCACCTCTGCCGTTTTTATTTTTTGCGCTATACACGGAAAAAGACCCAAAATTTTGAAAAAAAATGATATTTTCTACTTTTTGTTCTAAAAAAAATCCAATAAACTCAATTTTAGTCATACATTTAGGCCAAAATGTATTTGGCCACATGTCTTTGGTAAAAAAAATGTCAATAAGTGTATATTTATTGGTTTGCGCAAGAGTTATAGCGCCTACAAACTAGGGTACATTTTCTGGAATTTACACAGCCTTTAATTTATGACTGCCTATGTCGTTTCTTGAGGTGCTAAAATGGCAGGGCAGTACAAAACCCCCACAAATGACCCCATTTTGGAAAGTAGACACCCCAAGGAAATTGCTGAGAGGCATGTTGAGCCCATTGAATATTCATTTTTTTTGTCCCAAGTGATTGAATAATGACAAAAAAAAAAAAAAAAAATTACAAAAAGTTGTCACTAAATGATATATTGCTCACACAGGCCATGGGCATATGTGGAATTGCACCCCAAAATACATTTAGCTGCTTCTCCTGAGTATGGGGATACCTCATGTGTGGGACTTTTTGGGAGCCTAGCCGCGTACGGGGCCCCGAAAACCAATCACTGCCTTGATTTTACTCCTCATTACCTATCACAGTTTTGAAGGCCATAAAATGCCCAGATGGCATAAAACCCCCCTAAATGACCCCATTTTGGAAAGTAGACACCCCAAGCTATTTGCTTTGAGGCATGTTGAGTCCATGGAATGTTTTATATTTTGACACAAGTTGCGGGAAAGTGACAAATTTTTTTTTTTTTTTTTTTTGCACAAAGTTGTCACTAAATGATATATTGCTCACACAGGCCATGGGCATATGTGGAATTGCACCCCAAAATACATTTAGCTACTTCTCCTGAGTAAGGGGATACCACATGTGTGGGACTTTTTGGGAGCCTAGCCGCGTACAGGGCCCCGAAAACCAATCACCGCCTTCAGGATTTCTAAGGGTGTAAATTTTTGATTTCACTCTTCACTGCCTATCACAGTTTCGGAGGCCATGGAATGCCTAGGTGGCACAACCCCCCCCCCCCCAAATGACCCCATTTTGGAAAGTAGACACCCCAAGCTATTTGCTGAGAGGCATGGTGAGTATTTTGCAGCTCTCATTTGTTTTTGAAAATAAAGAAAGACGAGAAAAAAAAATTTTTTTTTCTTTTTTCAATTTTTAAAACTTTGTGACAAAAAGTAAGGTCTGCAAAATACTCACTATACCTCTCAGCAAATAGCTTGGGGTGTCTACTTTCCAAAATGGGGTCATTTGGGGGTTTTTTTTGCCACCTGGGCATTCCATGGCCTCCGAAACTGTGATGGGCAGTGAAGAGTGAAATCAAAAATTTACGGCCTTAGAAAGCCTGAAGGCGGTGCTTGGTTTTTGGGGTCCCGTACGCGGCTAGGCTCCCAAAAAGTCTCACACATGTGGTATCCCCATACTCAGGAGAAGCAACAGAATGTATTTTGGGGTGTAATTTCACATATTCCCATGGCATGTTTGAGCAATATATCATTTAGTGACAACTTTGCGCAAAAAAAAAAAAAATAAAAAAAATTGTCTCTTTCCCGCAACTTGTGTCACAATATAAAATATTCCATGGACTCGACATGCCTCTCAGTAAATAGCTTGGGGTGTCTACTTTCCAAAATGGGGTCATTTGGGGGGGGGGGGGGTTTGAACTGTCATGACACTTTTTGATTACATAAAAAAATATATTTTTTTTGCAAGAAAATTACTTTGAACCCCCAAACATTATATATTTTCTTTAAAGCAAATGCCCTACAGATTAAAATGGTGGGTGTTTCATTTTTTTTTTCACAAAGTATTTGCGCAGCGATTTTTCAAACGCATTTTTTGGGGAAAAAACACACTTTTTTTAAATTTTAATGCACTAAAACACATTATATTGCCCAAATGTTTGATGAAATAAAAAAGATGATCTTAGGCCGAGTACATGGATACCAAACATGACATGCTTTAAAATTGCGCACAAACGTGCAGTGGCGACAAACTAAATACATTTTTAAAAGCCTTTAAAAGCCTTTACAGGTTACCACTTTAGATCTACAGAGGAGGTCTACTGCTAAAATTACTGCCCTCGATCTGACCTTCGCGGTGATACCTCACATGCATGGTGCAATTGCTTTTTACATTTGACGCCAGACCGACGCTTGCGTTCGCCTTAGCGCGAGAGCAGGGGGGACAGGGGTGCTTTTTTTTTTTTTTTTATTTTTTTTTTTTCTCCATCTTATTTTTAAACTGTTCCTTTCATTTTTTTTTTTTTTTTAATCATTTTTATTGGTACCTCAGGGAATGTAAATATCCCCTATCATAGCAATAGGTAGTGACAGGTACTCTTTTTTTGAAAAAATTGGGGTCTATTAGACCCTAGATTTCTCCTCTGCCCTCAAAGCATCTGATCACACCAAGATCGGTGTGATAAAATGCTTTCCCAATTTCCCAATGGCGCTGTTTACATCCGGCGAAATCTAAGTCATAAAATGCTCGTAGCTTCCGGTTTCTTAGGCCATAGAGATGTTTGGAGCCACTCTGGTCTCTGATCAGCTCTATGGTCAGCTGGCTGAATCGCCGGCTGCATTTTCAGGTTCCCTGTTGAGACAGGAGAGCCAGAGAAAAACACGGAAGACGTTGGGGGGACATTCCCTCCCACTGCTTGTAAAAGCAGTCTAGAGGCTAATTAGCCGCTAGGATTGCTTTTACATGAAAGCCGACCGCTGGCTGAAAAGAATGATACCAAGATGATACCTAAACCTGCAGGCATCATTCTGGTATAACCATTCAAAGTCGTGAATGGCGTACCTGAAGACAAAAAAATGGTTAACAATAAAGCACAGTAAACGGTAAAGTATAAAAAATTGCATACCTGAAAAACAAACATGATAAAACATAACAATAAAACATTGCAGAATAGAATACAGTAAAAAAGAGCAGAACAATAGAGAGAATAGTGAGAGAGAGAGAACAATAAAACGACAACTATTTTTTTTTATTTTATATTTTTGTTTGTGGTTTTTTTTTTTTTTTACACTTTTTTTTTGTAACTGTAACTTTTATAACTGTAACCGGTTCCAGGTTCGGGTCTCTCAAAATGCGATGGCATCTTGGGAGACCCTGTGAAAGTGTGTCCTAGTCTGTGCAATGCTGTACCCTATGCTAATACTCAACTAGTGCATGGTAGCGTTCAAAACATTCACCAATGCAAAGACCAGGATTGTCAGGACAGGGGGGACAATAATAGCGGGTGTCACGCCTATATCCGCGCTTGCTGCAGACACAACATCTTTTTTGGGGGGGGTTCATTGGGTAGGGGTACTCTGGAGGACATAAAGAAAATGCCTCTCATGCAGCTGACTGCATTTGGTTGGGGATGTGAATGGGGGAAGTACGGGCGCTGCAGAAGCGGTGGGTTCCCAATTAGGATTGGCGAATGCAGCAGGAAGGGCACTATGGGCACGACGGGCCTGTGTTTGTCTTTTTGGTGGCAGCGGGACACTACTTGTGCTTGCCACCTCACCAGCTTGAACTGCACTTATGGGACTCGCCACGTCACCAAGTGTTACTGCAGTGCGGGTTTGACTACGACCGGGGTGTACTAGGCCGCTGGTGCTTGCCAGTTCACCAAAAAGCTACAAAAAAAACTGTTAGCGATCGCAGGGATCAGGCCTGACTCTGCGAACGCTGCAGTTATGCGTTTAGTGTTTTGTAAGTGTCAGTGATCGATCGATACTGCACTTGGGTGGGCTGGGCCGGGCGGAGGGGCAAAACGCAGGTGCTAGCAGGTATCTGGGCTGATCCCGCTAACACTGCGTTTGTGGGAACCCTAAACTGCTGGGGACGCTAGTATAGATCTGATCGGATCAGATATTGATGCGTTCAGATACTATACCACTAAGGGAGGTGTATGCTGCGTGCGTGGGTGTTAGCGGTACTGGCGCTAATCTGAGGCTGCCTGGGGCGACGCATATCACCGCCGGGCAGTCAGGGGGCTAAACCTTTATTCGGTAATAAACGGCGGGTGCCCTGACACTATACAAAATAAACAAACTAACCAGCGTCACCCGCAACGGTTATACGGTGATCAGTGGTGAAAGGGTTAACTAGGGGGCAATCAAGGGGTTAAAACATTTATTAGGTAGTATATGGGGGTCCCTGACGCTATAAAACGCTGACGGCGAACCTAAATATTTACGTCCCTAACTAGCGTCACCAGCGACACTAATACAGCGATCAGAAAAATGATCGCTTAGTGACACCGGTGAAGGGGGGTGATCAAGGGGTTAAAACTTTATTAGGGGGGGTTAGGGGGGTACCCTAGACCTACAGGGGGCTAACACTCACTGCCCTACCACTTCTAACTGTCACAAACTGACACCTAGCAGTAATCAGAAAAAAAAAAAATACTGCTTGGTGTCAGTTTGTGACGGGGGGGGGGGGGGGTCGGGGGTGTAAAGTATGCCTGGCATGTTCTACTGTGTGTGTGTGTTGTGCACTCACATGTCTTCTCTCCTTGGCGCTGGAACGGAAACTGCTGAGCGAGGAGAGGAGAGATGACATCACATCCTCTGCCTGTGTGAAACTACACACAGGCAGAGGAGGATTCCCATTGGCTGGGAGCGATCGCGAGGGGGGGGGCCACGATCGGATGGTCTCCCCCTCGCCTCTCAACGCTCCCAGTCACAAGCCGACCACCGCTGGCACCGGGGTATGGGTACGTGATTCTGCCTGCCCGTGCCATTCTGCCGCAGTATATCTGCGTTAGGCGGTCGGCAAGTGGTTAAGAGGCTCCTCTGTCCTCCACTCATTACCTGTATTAATGGCACCTGTTTGAACTTGTTATCAGTATAAAAGACACCTGTCCACAACCTCAAACAGTCACACTCCAAACTCCACTATGGTGAAGACCAAAGAGCTGTCGAAGGACACCAGAAACAAAATTGTAGACCTGCACCAGGCTGGAAAGAATCTGCAATAGGCAAGCAGCTTGGTGTGAAGAAATCAACTGTGGGAGCAATAATTAGAACATGGAAGACATACAAGACCACTGATAATCTCCCTCGATCTGGGGCTCCACGCAAGATCTCACCCTGTGGGGTCAAAATGATCACAAGAACAGTGAGCAAAAATCCCAGAATCACACGGGGGGACCTAGTGAATGACCTGCAGAGAGCTGGGACCAACGTAACAAAGGCTACCATCAGTAACACACTACGCTGCCAGGGACTCAGATCCTGCAGTGCAAGACGTGTCCCCCTGCCTAAGCCAGTACATGTCCGGGCCCGTCTGAGGTTTGCTAGAGAGCATTTGGATGATCCAGAAGAGGATTGGGAGAATGTCATATGGTCAGATGAAACCAAAGTAGAACTGTCTGGTAGAAACCCAACTCATCATGTTTGGAGAAGAGAGAATACTGAGTTGCAACCAAAGAACACCATGCCTACTGTGAAGCATGGGGGTGGCAACATCATGCTTTGGGGCTGTTTCTCTGCAAAGGGAACAGGACGACTGATCGGTGTACATGAAAGAATGAATGGGGCCATGTATCGTGAGATTTTGAGTGCAAACCTCCTCCCATCAGCAAGGGCATTGAAGATAATACATGGCTGGGTCTTTCAGCATGACAATGATCCCAAACACACCGCCCGGGCAACGAAGGAGTGGCTTCGTAAGAAGCATTTTTAAGGTCCTGGAGTGGCCTAGCCAGTCTCCAGATCTCAACCCCATAGAAAACCTTTGGAGGGAGTTGAAAGTCCGTGTTGCCCAGTGACAGCCCCAAAACATCACTGCTCTAGAGGAGATCTGCATGGAGGAATGGGCCAACATACCGGCAACAGTGTGTGACAACCTTGTGAAGACTTACAGAAAATGTTTGACCTCTGTCATTGCCAACATAGGATATATAACAAAGTATTAAGATTAACTTTTGATATTAACCAAATAATTTATTTTCAAATTATGGTGGAAAATAAGTATTTTAAAAAAATCAGACAATGTGATTGTCTGGATTTGTTTCCACATTTTGTCTCTTATAGTTGAGGTATACCTATGATGACAATTACAGGCCTCTCTCATCTTTTTAAGTGGGAGAACTTGCACAATTGGTGGCTGACTAAATACTTTTCTGCCCCACTGTAGCAATGACTGGGCATGATATTTGGGGTACTGATTTTAAGGCCTCATGGCTATGTTACACGGTATATAGACCTAACGTGTAGTGTAAACTGTGTCTTCCAATGGGTGGGGCATACAGCCGGTCATAAAACAAAATGGCTGTACACCATTGAACTGTATGTCCCACCTGTGGCTCCATAGCCACAGGAAAGGTGTTTATTTATTTTTTTACACATGGAATGCATGCCTATAATTGTCTGTAAATGTGCCCTTACGGTTGAGTATGAGACAAAAATGTGTATTTCTACTTGGAGGAGGCGGTTAGAATGTCTGTCAGAATGGCACTAATCCTACAACTGTATAAACTATAAAGCAGTTTAGCAAATTTCGCAAACTTTTTCAGCCTCGTGTTCTTTGTTGCAGTCTGTCAGGTGCCAGCTTTTAACCCAGAAGAATCCAATTACTAAGTGACTGTGCCAGGATGCTGGAAGTCTGCCCCACTTCCCCACATGTATGTGTTGTGGTTTGGGGGTATATGACTTGTTCAGTAACTCCACCTTTGTCAAGCAGCTGTTGGTACAGAGTAGCTGTCTGCTTCTGTGTGTCAGACATACTGGTGCTTGGGCTGCCCACTTCCTTTAAACTCTGGTGGGATTTTCTGCCAGGCCTTTGTCTGGATGTGGACTGATTCATGCATGAAACCCTCTGTGTGTCTGAGAGATAAAGCACAGCTAATAAGTTGCAGGTGCTGTTAGGTGAGCAGTGTCTGTCCTTTCCCACTGGGTACTTGGCAGGGTCCTTGTGCTGGATTTGCTGCCTATTCTCATGATAAACATGAACGTTTTGACGTGTAGGATATATGCATCCTCTGAAACGTGAAGCTCCTGCGTGCAGACGTTTTATAACTAGGTTTGTTGCTTTGTAAATGTAGGGTGCCTTTTCCACTGAGCTGAATTTAATTCCTTGTAAAATAGAATCCTATTACAGAATTTCCCCCAGATACTCAGTTTTAAAGGAAAATTCAGTAATGAGAGAATTTTGTTTTGAATTTAGATTAATTGTTATTGCAAATAATAAAGTACAACAATTTCAGAAGTAATTCCTCAGTTTTAAAAACCCAAACCGTACTTCACTCTCAGATTCATAAAACAGTAGCTGTAAAACGTGTATAGCCAATTTTCTCCTCTGGCAAGCCAGTATCTGCCCGATATCTGATGCCCTTACTTTTTGCCCTAAATACACAGATTAAAATGCATCTTACTTGTCGAAGGATTTATATTTCTGTCTTAGTTCTGAGATTTACACAGCTCTGCCACATAGCACAGCCCTCTCTGGTTGTGGAGGAGATCGGTTTTTAATGTACTGTAATAAATAACTCTTATGCCGTGTACACACGAGCGGAATGTCCGACAGAAAAAGTCAGACGGAAGCTTTTCATCATATATTCCGATCATGTGTATGCCTTATTTGACTTTTTTTCGAAAATTCTGACGGACCTAGAAACAGAACATATTCTAAATATTTCCGACAGAACCAATTCCTATTGTGAAAACCGCTCGTCTGTATGCTGTTCTGACGGACCGAAAACAACGCATGCTCTGAAGCAAGTAAAGACGGAAGCTACTGGCTATTGAACTTCCTTTTTCTTGTCCCGTTGTACGTCACCGCGTTCTTGACGGTCGGACTTTGGTGTGATCGTGTGTACACAAGACCGTTTCAGAGGAATTCCGTCGGAACTCTGTCGGAAAAACCTTCAGAGTTTATTCCGACGGGAAAACCGGTCGTGTGTACGTGGCATTACAGGTCTTGTCCCTCTCCCAGTTCATGATTGAATAGTGAAAGGAGTAGCAGGAGACTTGGCTCATCTGTGACTGGGCAAACGGCACACAAAGCCTCTTTTGCCGGCACTCGACTCTCTCCCCATCAGCAGAGCAGCACAGGGAAGTGTCAGTGAAACACTAATGCATTCCAATTTCAGAAATCCCCACACCGTAGCTGCACTGAAGGAGAGGCACTGTGCCCCCACACATTGTAAAAGATGGGAAATGTTTGTTTTGTTCTCTAACTTTGCTGTAGCTGCGATTGTCAGCATTTGTGATGGGGAAAAGATTGGGTGCAGTTCTGCTGGGGGGGGGGTACTTCTTTCCTGGAGGACTGTCATTGGCCACTGCTAAAGTCAATCACAGTCCTCCTAGCCCCGTCCAACATCTGTAGGAAGATGACTCGCTTGGTTGCCACTACCAATCTCAGAGACTAGGGATTTCACTGTGATTGAGAAAACCACAATCCGGTGACAGTTTGTGGAATTACTGTTGAGCTTCTGGGAACTTTGTTGAAATTATTGCTGAACCTTTGCGTCACTTACTACTGAACCCCTGCACTCTGTGTCCCTTTAAGCCACAGCCAGTATTCAGCGCAATGAAAATCACACCCGGCTTTTGCTGCGGGGGCCCAACTTATGATCCTGCACACAGGCTCACCGCTTTCAGAAAATGCCGCTGACCTGAGCTCATTGCGCATCCATTCCAGATGCTTGTATGTGACATCACATATATCACATACAAGCACATGGGCTGGATGCGAGAGGTGGATCAGCAGGATGAGTGTGCCAGGACAGGTAGATTATGTCTCCTCTCTGCTTCCTTTCACCACTCTTCATATCATGCATATCATAGATTAGAAGAGGGTACAGCGATGGAGCAGATCAACAGGAGGGTACAGCGGTGGGAAAAATGAGCAGGAGGGGTTCAGAGGTGGGACAGATGTGCAGGGAGGTACAGTGGTGGAAGAGATGAGAAGGGGGGTTCAGCAGTAGGACAGATGAGCAGGGAGGTTTAGTGTTGGGCCAGAAAAGCAGGGGGTAGAGCAGTGGGGCAGATGTGAAAGGAGGTGTATTGGTGGGACAGATGAGCAGGGGGTTACAGTGGTGGGGCAGGAGAACGGGGGTACAGAGGTGAGACAGATGTGCAGGAGGTACATTGATGGGGCAGATGAGAAAGCGGGTTACAGTGATGGGGTAGAAGGGTTCAGTGTTAGGACAGATGAGAAGGTGATTCAGTAGTGAGAAAAAAAATTATGGGGATACGGCGGTGGAGCAGATGTGCAGGGAGGTACAGTGGTGGGGCAGATGAGCAGGGGGATTAGATTGGTGGGACAGAAGAGCAAGGGGGTACAGTGGTGAGGCAGATGAGCAGGGGGGTTACAGTGGTGGGACAGAAGAGCAGGGTGCTACGGTGGTAGGGCAGATGTACAGGGGATTACAGTGGTGGGACAGATGAGCAGGGGGGTACAGAGGTGGGGTGGATGTATAGGGGGTTACAGTGGTAGAACAGATGAGCAGGGCAGTACAGTTGGGGGGCAGATGTGCAGGGGGTTACAGTTGGGGGCAAATGTTGCGGGGGGTTACAGTTGGGGGGCAGATGTGCAGGGGGGTTACAGTTGGGGGGCAGATGTGCAGGGTGGTACAGTGATCTAAGGTGTGAAGGTGCATGAATTGGGACTGATCTGAGTTGAGAGTGCAGCATGCTAATTTCTCACTACTGAAGTAGTTTACAGCATTTACTTTATAAAAAAAATCCTTTTTCATGGTTGAGAGTGTGAAGTTGAATTTTTTTTTGTTATAAAATCGGCACGCTCAGTTACTTTGAAAACCATGTTTCGGCACACTGTGCTCAAAAGGTTGCCTACCCCTGTATTAGTATGATCCTAGTAATCACATGAGCATTGCAACAAAACTGATATATTCCTTGTGCCGCTTCTTCTCTCTCCTAGTCTGAGCTCTGCTATAGTGGAGATTTCAAGAGACTGGTACCCAGACAAATTTAGGTACTTCCTCTGCTTACATTTTTAAAAAAAATGATTAAAGCCTTTTATTAATTTTATTTTTCTCTGGCCATTATAAAACTTACATTTTTTTTTAAAGTTAAAGGGTTACTAAACCCAGGACCCTGCATTCACTATATCTTGTCCCCCACACTACACAGAATATGGAAATGCAATTGTTTTAGTAAATTTAAACTGCTAAATACCTTTTCTCATCAGCAGTATATAGCAGTCTTACAAAAAATATATGTGGTGGTCTGGTGCCACTGGTGATGCACCACTTCTATCCCTAATTAACCATACATATAAAAGCACAAGGTTTTGCTCTAAAACTTGAAATGATGTGTAACTTGTATGGCCACTAAGTACAAGATAAACACAAGCTTGATTGCTATGGCGACATTCCCAGTTGGTAAGTGTTTTGAACGTCTGGCCCGGGAGCTGTAGGAGCAGGACCAAGGAGGACCCAAGAGGGAGCAAACGAAAGTTGGATACAGCATGTGGGGAATAAAAAATGTGTCCATATGTCATCCAGAGTAATTACTATAAAAAAACATATGTGTCTAAACAAAATACCAGCGTGACATAAGTAGAGTGAAGACAAAAGACAAAAAACCAAATCGAGAGTTGGAAGTGCGAGGAAAGTTGACCTGAGTACAGGAAAATACAAAAAAAGCGCCAAAACAGCAAAGCAAATGCAAAAAAGTATAAAGAGAGGTAGATATAGATATCTATCTATATCTATCTATCTCTCAATGTGTGTATATATGTGTGTGTATATATATATATATATATATATATATATATATATATATATATATATATAATGTGTGTGTGTATATATACATTTATTATATATACACACACATATACATATATGTGTGTATATATAGTGTGTGTGTGTGTGTGTGTGTGTGTGTGTGTGTATGTATATGTGTGTGTGTGTGTATAATATATATATATATATATATATATATATATATATATATATATATTGCGCATGGCTACCCACTATGAAAGTGAGTTAGTTAACAAGCCAAAGATGATTCCTTCACGTGTCAAGCTCGGTTTACACTAGGGGCGGCACGACTTGCAGGTCGCCTCACCGAGGCGACCTGCACACGACATCCACGGCGACTTACAAAACGACTTCTGTATAGAAGTCTATGCAAGTCGCCCCAAAAGAAGTACAGGAACCTTTTTCTAAGTTGGAGCGACTTGAGTCGCTCCTATTAGAACGGTTCCATTGTACAGAACGGGAGGCGACTTGTCAGGCAACTAGGTCGCCTGACAAGTCGCCCCTGTGTGAACCGGCACTCAGAGAAAACCTAAATAAATGTATCAAATATGTTTACCTTGTACTCAGTAGCCATATGTGTTGCACCTCATTTAAAGTCCCAGAGCAAAACTTTGTGTGTCTGTATGTGTGTGTGTGTGTGTGTGTATATGTGTGTGTGTGTGTATGTGTGTGTGATATATATATAATGTATGTGTGTGTAATCAGCGTGGAACGCAAGATGACACCGTAGGCATGCTAATGCGGAGGGGGTGGTAACGTGTTTAGAAGCGAGGGCTGAAGGAGCGGATGCTATAGGCTCTCAGGAATATCCATTAGCAAAGGGGAACAGATGGATGTTTCCGAGAGCCAATCGCATCCGCGCCTTCATCTTTCCTTCCCTATATTCGATTGACAGGTATGTCGGCCAATCAGGTCTGAAGAAGTCATTGCCTCGAAACACGTCACCGCCCTTTACACGTCAGCACGCCTAACACGCCCACGGTGTAACATCCCTTTCGGCCCAGCTCCATCTTGCGTTCCACACTGGTTACAGCGGCGAGCGGCCACTTCCTGTTTCCATCTAGCAATACAGCGGGTGCTCGAGGCTGCCACAACACTGGGACTGCTTGGAGAGACATCAATGTTGACTACCATATGCTTGTGTCTATATTACTCATTTATCTTGCGAGTTGCCAATTGTTTTTACTTTTATTAAACCACCGTTTTTAATGCTGCACTTAGTCTGGCACCCCTCTGTTCCTGCTTTTACCTAGAGAGTCTCTTGCTTCGCTCTAAGGGTGCTGCCTCCTAGTCCTACCTGACAACCATCCTTCATGAGCTTTACCATGGACTGATTGATTACCATTATGCTGTTATAATAGTGTGTGTACTACATATTAGAGTGCCATAGCCAGGTGCTGCCTGACTACCCCTCATTTATATTTGCTATTGGACTGAGTTATCTTTGTTCACAGTGATCTGTATATAGCTTTCTAATACACCCCTCTAGTGTCACTGTATATTTTGTTTTTTTTTTCCTGACTTTTATTCGTGTCTGGTTAAGGCTTGTAGGAGTTTTCATCCTACTCTGACTGTCCTACGAGGCTGCAGGACCCCTGACCCTCTGTCTGGTCAGTGCTGATTGGCCTTGTGCCAATCACATGCACCCTCCAAAAAAAAGAAAAAACTCTTAAGCTATACACCCCAAACTGAGCATGTGCAGAGTAACTCCAAAGGCTCTGTCTTATCAGGAGATGGATTGGGGACAGTTGAAGGAGGATCAGGGAAGACGGGATCAAACGGCCTTTTTTTACACAATGCAGAGGATTAATTATTATTGTTATTATTCACGATTTATATAGCGCCAACAGTTTATGCAGCGCTTTACAATGTATAGGGGGGACAACACAATTACAGTACAGTTCAATACAAAAGGTACAGGAGGGCCCTGCTCGTAGAGCTTACATTCTAAGGGAGGTGGTGGTGGTACAAAAGGTAATAGCTGCAGAGAATGATTTGATGGGGGTGACAGGGGCAATACACCCCTGAACTATTTTGGAAATGTATTGCCATGCATTCTAGTGTGATGCACTTTAAGAAAAAAAAGGAAAAAAAAAAATCATTAATAAAAAGCACTTATAAACAACATAAATATAATAGTGCAGCATTAGTAGTGAAACTCATCAACAAAAAAGTCTGAATAATCAGTCTTTTTGGGATGTCTCTACCAGCTTTGCACATCTAGAGTGACATTTTTTGCCAATTCTTTGCAAAATAGCTCAAACTCTGTCAGATTGGATGGAGAGCATCTGTGAACAGCAATTTTCAAGTCTTGCCACAGGTAGGGCTGCGCCGATACTAGTATCGGTGCCGATACAGAGTATTTGCACAAGTATCAGTATTCGTGCACCGATACCTGAAACCAATACTTTCAGGCTCGGTTCTTTGAGCTGTCAACGGGTCTCCCCAGTGTTAAAGAAGTCCGGTAATTGGAGCTGTCAAAAATAAAAAAAGCAGTTGGCAATGTTTATTAACAACATTGCTCAGCCCTGCAACACTAAAATAAAAAGAAACATTGTTTCTTTTTGTATATTTCTGTTTCTTCATCTGCAGATCAAAGTGACGAACAAATGTTCCTCTGTTTAACCCATTAACCACTTGACGACCGCCTCACGCCGATGTACGTCGGCAAAGTGGCACGGACAGGCAAAATCACGTACATGGTACGTGATTTGCCTTCCGCGGGTGGGGGGTCCGATCGGACCCCCCCCCGGTGCCCGAGGCGGTCGTCGTTTGTCCAGCGGCGATCAGTGGTGAGGGGGAGACCATCCGTTCGTGGCCCCCCCCCTCGC
Source organism: Lithobates septentrionalis (assembly GCA_037952835.1). Lineage (NCBI taxonomy): Eukaryota > Metazoa > Chordata > Amphibia > Anura > Ranidae > Lithobates > Lithobates septentrionalis. The sequence goes on along the minus strand of JBBDGP010000713.1, from coordinate 832,759 downwards.
GATCGCCGCCGGCCAATCGAATCATTCCTTTGCTGCTGTATGCTAAACAGCAGCAAAGGAAATGATGTCATCTCTCCTCGGCTCGGTAATTTCCGTTCCGGCCCGAGGAGAGAAGACATCAATGTGAGTGCACCAACACACACACACACAGTAGAACATGCCAGGCACACAAAACACCCCGATCCCCCCCCCAATCACACCCCCCCCCCCCCTGTCACAAACTGACACCAGCAGTTTTTTTTTTTTTGTTTTGTTTTTTTTTTTCTGATTACTGCATAGTGTCAGTTTGTGACAGTTACAGTGTTGGGACAGTTACTGTTACCCCCCTTTAGGTCTAGGGTACCCCCCTAACCCCCCCTAATAAAGTTTTAACCCCTTGATCACCCCCTGTCACCAGTGTCACTAAGCGATCATTTTTCTGATCGCTGTATTAGTGTCGCTGGTGACGCTAGTTAGGGACATAAATATTTAGGTTCGCCGTCAGCGTTTTATAGCGTCAGGGACCCCCATATACTATCTAATAAATGTTTTAACCCCTTGATTGCCCCCTAGTTAACCCTTTCACCACTGATCACCGTATAACCGTTACGGTTGACGCTGGTTAGTTTGTTTATTTTTTATAGTGTCAGGGCACCCGCCGTTTATTACCGAATAAAGGTTTAGCCCCCTGATCGCCCGGCGGTGATATGCGTCGCCCCAGGCAGCGTCAGATTAGCGCCAGTACCGCTAACACCCACGCACGCAGCATACGCCTCCCTTAGTGGTATAGTATCTGAACGGATCAATATCTGATCCGATCAGATCTATACTAGTGTCCCCAGCAGTTTAGGGTTCCCAAAAACGCAGTGTTAGCGGAATCAGCCCAGATACCTGCTAGCACCTGCGTTTTGCCCCTCCGCCCGGCCCAGCCCACCCAAGTGCAGTATCGATCGATCACTGACACTTACAAAACACTAAATGCATAACTGCAGCGTTCGCAGAGTCAGGCCTGATCCCTGCGATCGCTAACAGTTTTTTTGGTAGTATTTTGGTGAACTGGCAAGCACCAGCCCCAGGCAGCGTCAGGTTAGCGCCAGTACCGCTAACACCCACGCACGCACTGTACACCACCCTTAGTGGTATAGTATCTGAACGGATCAATATCTGATCCGATCAGATCTATACTAGCATCCCCAGCAGTTTAGGGTTCTCACAAACGCAGTGTTAGCGGGATCAGCCCAGATACCTGCTAGCACCTGCGTTTTGCCCCTCCGCCCGGCCCAGCCCAGCCCACCCAAGTGCAGTATCGATCGATCACTGTCACTTACAAAAGACTAAAACGCATAACTGCAGCGTTCGCAGAGTCAGGCCTGATCCCTGCGATCGCCAACAGATTTTTTGGTAGCGTTTTGGTGAACTGGCAAGCGCCAGCGGCCTAGTACACCCCGGTCGTAGTCAAACCAGCACTGCAGTAACACTTGGTGACGTGGCGAGTCCCATAAGTGCAGTTCAAGCTGGTGAGGTGGCAAGCACAAGTAGTGTCCCGCTGCCACCAAAAAGACAAACACAGGCCCGTCGTGCCCATAGTGCCCTTCCTACTGCATTCGCCAATCCTAATTGGGAACCCACCGCTTCTGCAGCGCCCGTACTTCCCCTATTCACATCCCCAACCAAATGCAGTCGGCTGCATGAGAGGCATTTTCTTTATGTCCTCCCGAGTACCCCTACCCAGCGAACCCCCCCAAAAAAGATATTGTGTCTGCAGCTAGCGCAGATATAGGCGTGACACCCGCTATTATTGTCCCTCCTGTCCTGACAATCCTGGTCTTTGCATTGGTGAATGTTTTGAACGCTACCATGCACTAGTTGAGTATTAGCGTAGGGTACAGCATTGCACAGACTAGGCACACTTTCACAGGGTCTCCCAAGATGCCATCGCATTTTGAGAGACCCGAACCTGGAACCGGTTACAGTTATAAAAGTTAGTTACAAAAAAAGTGTAAAAAAAAAAAAAAAAATATATATAAAATAAAAAAAAATAGTTGTCGTTTTATTGTTCTCTCTCTCTCTCTATTCTCTCTATTGTTCTGCTCTTTTTTACTGTATTCTATTCTGCAATGTTTTATTTTTATTATGTTTTATCATGTTTGCTTTTCAGGTATGCAATTTTTTATACTTTACCGTTTACTGTGCTTTATTGTTAACCATTTTTTTGTCTTCAGGTACGCCATTCACAACTTTGAGTGGTTATACCAGAATGATGCCTGCAGGTTTAGGTATCATCTTGGTATCATTCTTTTCAGCCAGCGGTCGGCTTTCATGTAAAAGCAATCCTAGCGGCTAATTAGCCTCTAGACTGCTTTTACAAGCCGTGGGAGGGAATGCCCCCCCCTCCACCGTCTTCCGTGTTTTTCTCTGGCTCTCCTGTCTCAACAGTGAACCTGAAAATGCAGCCGGTGATTCAGCCAGCTGACCATAGAGCTGATCAGAGACCAGAGTGGCTCCAAACATCTCTATGGCCTAAGAAACCGGAAGCTACGAGCATTTTATGACTTAGATTTCGCTGGATGTAAATAGCGCCATTGGGAAATTGGGGAAGCATTTTATCACACCGATCTTGGTGTGGTCAGATGCTTTGAGGGCAGAGGAGAGATCTAGGGTCTAATAGACCCCAATTTTTTTAAAAAAGAGTACCTGTCACTACCTATTGCTATCATAGGGGATATTTACATTCCCCGAGATAACAATAAAAATGATTAAAAAAAAATAAAAATGAAAGGAACAGTTTAAAAATAAGATAAAAAAGCAAAAAAATAATAAAGCACCCCTGTCGCCCCCTGCTCTCGCACTAAGGCGAACGCAAGCGGCGGTCTGTCGTCAAACGTAAACAGCAATTGCACCATGCATGTGAGGTATCACCGTGAAGGTTAGATCGAGGGCAGTAATTTTTGCAGTAGACCTCCTCTGTAAATCTAAAGTGGTAACCTGTAAAGGCTTTTAAAAATGTATTTATTTTGTTGCCACTGCACGTTTGTGCGCAATTGTAAAGCATGTCATGTTTGGTATCCATGTACTCGGCCTAAGATCATCTTTTTTATTTCATCAAACATTTGGGCAATATAGTGTGTTTTAGTGCATTAAAATTTAAAAAAGTGTGTTTTTTCCCCAAAAAATGCATTTGAAAAATCGCTGCACAAATACTGTGTGGAAAAAAAAAATGAAACACCCACCATTTTAATCTGTAGGGCATTTGCTTTAAAAAATATATATAATGTTTGGGGGTTCAAAGTAATTTTCTTGCAAAAAAAAAAAACTTTTTCATGTAAACAATAAGTGTCAGAAAGGGCTTTGTCTTCAAGTGGTTAGAAGAGTGGGTGATGTGTGACATAAGCTTCTAAATGTTGTGCATAAAATGCCAGGACAGTTCAAAACCCCCCCAAATGACCCCATTTTGGAAAGTAGACACCCCAAGCTATTTGCTGAGAGGCATGTCGAGTCCATGGAATATTTTATATTGCGACACAAGTTGCGGGAAAGAGACAATTTTTTTTTTTTTTGCACAAAATTGTCACTAAATGATATATTGCTCAAACATGCCATGGGAATATGTGAAATTACACCCCGAAATACATACTGCTGCTTCTCCTGAGTACGGGGATACCACATGTGTGAGACTTTTTGGGAGCCTAGCCGCGTACGGAACCCCGAAAACCAAGCACCGCCTTCAGGCTTTCTAAGGGCGTGAATTTTTGATTTCTCTCTTGACTGCTTATCACAGTTTCGGAGACCATGGAATGCCCAGGTGGCACAAACCCCCCCCCAAATGACCCCATTTTGGAAAGTAGACACCCCAAGCTATTTGATGAGAGGTATAGTGAGTATTTTGCAGACCTCACTTTTTGTCACAAAGTTTTGAAAATTGAAAAAAGAAAAAAAAAAAAGTTTTTTCTTGTCTTTCTTCATTTTCAAAAACAAATGAGAGCTGAAAAATACTCACCATGCCTCTCAGCAAATGGCTTGGGGTGTCTACTTTCCAAAATGGGGTCATTTGGGGGGGTTTTGTGCCACCTGGGCATTCCATGGCCTCCGAAACTGTGATAGGCAGTGAAGAGTGAAATCAAAAATTTTCACCCTTAGAAATCCTGAAGGCGGTGATTGGTTTTCGGGGTCCCGTACACGGCTAGGCTCCCAAAAAGTCCCACACATGTGGTATCCCCGTACTCAGGAGAAGTAGCTAAATGTATTTTGGGGTGCAATTCCACATATGCCCATGGCCTGTGTGAGCAATATATCATTTAGTGACAACTTTGTGCAAAAAAAAAAAAAAAAGTGTCACTTTCCCGCAACTTGTGTCAAAATATAAAATATTCCATGGACTCAATATGCCTCTCTGGAAATAGCTTGGGGTGTCTACTTTCCAAAATGGGGTCATTTGGGGGGGTTTTGTGCCACCTGGGCATTCCATGGCCTCCGAAACTGTGATAGGCAGTAAAGAGTGAAATCATAAATTTACGCCCTTAGAAATCCTGAAGGCGGTGATTGGATTTCGGGGCCCCGTACGCGGCTAGGCTCCCAAAAAGTCCCACACATGTGGTATCCCCATATTCAGGAGAAGCAGCAGAATGTATTTTGGGGTGCAATTCCACATAGGCCCATGGCCTGTGTGAGCAATATATCATTTAGTGACAACTTTTTGTAAATATTTTTTTTTTTTTTTGTCATTATTCAATCACTTGGGACAAAAAAAATAAATATTCAATGGGTTCAACATGCCTCTCAGCAATTTCCTTGGGGTGTCTACTTTCCAAAATGGGGTCATTTGGGGGGTTTTGTACTGCCCTGCCATTTTAGCACCTCAAGAAATGACATAGGCAGTCATAAACTAAAAGCTGTGTAAATTACAGAAAATGTACCCTAGTTTGTAGACTCTATAACTTTTGCGCAAACCAATAAATATACGCTTATTGACATTTTTTTTACCAAAAACATGTGGCCGAATACATTTTGGCCTAAATGTATGACTAAAATTGAGTTTATTGGATTTTTTTTTATAACAAAAAGTAGAAAATATCTTTTTTTTTTCAAAATTTTCGGTCTTTTTCCATTTATAGCGCAAAAAATAAAAACCGCAGAGGTGATCAAATACCATCAAAAGAAAGCTCTATTTGTGGGAAGAAAAGGACGCAAATTTCGTTTGGGTACAGCATTGCATGACCGCGCAATTAGCAGTTAAAGCGACGCAGTGCCAAATTGGAAAAAGACCTCTGGTCCTTAGGCAGCATAATGGTCCGGGGCTCAAGTGGTTAATAACCCTTAATTTTCTCCTATCAGCCTTAATTAACTCCCTATTCCCCTCCATTTAATTATTATTTTCCTGCTTTTTTTTCTTTTCACATCTATTTTATAAACGATAAACAATTAATTTTTTTTTGTTTGCTTTGTTAGTGAATATTTTTACACATATATATTTACACATTTCACGTTGAAAAAGTGCTGAATTAAAAAAAATCTATTTATTTCATTTGTAAATAACCTTTCAATGCTTTGTACTAAACCATTCCATTGTTGTAGCTCTGGCTGTATGTTTAACCACTTCAGCCCCGGAAAGGATTTACGCCCTTCCTGACCAGAGCAATTTTTGCGATTCGGCACTACGTCGCTTTAACTGACAATTGCGCGGTCGAGCAACGTTGTACCTAAACAAAATTGACGTTTTTTTTTTCCCCCCACAGATAGCTTTCGTTTGGTGGTATTTGTTCGCCTCTGTGGTTTTTATTTTTTGCGCTATAAACAAAAAAAGAGCGACAATCTTGAAAAACACAATTTTTTACTTTTTGCTATAATAAATATCCCCCAAAAATATATATATATATAAAAAAAAATGTTTCCCTCAGTTTAGGCCGATATGTATTCTACATATTTTTGGTAAAAAAAAATGGCAATAAGCGTATATTTATTAGTTTGCGCAAAATTTATAGCGTCTACAAAATAGGGGATAGTTTTATGGCATTTCTTTTATTTAATTTTTTTTTTATTAGTAATGGCGGCGATCTGCGATTTTTTAAAATTTTTTTAAAATTTTTTTTCCCCCTTCTGGACTGCGACATGGCGGACAAATCGGACACTTTTGACACTATTTTGGGGCCATTGTCATTTATACAGCGATCAGTGCTATAAAAATGCATTGATTACTGTGTAAATGACACTGGCAGTGAAGGGGTTAACCACTAGACGGCGGTGAAGGGGTGAAGTGTGTCTTAGGGAGTGATTCTAACTGTGGGGTGGAGGGGCTACAACACACATGACAGCAATCACTGCTCTCGATGACAGAGAGCAGTGATCTCTGTCCTGTCAGAAGGCAAACAAAGCATTTCCCCGTTCTACCTCTGTTACACGATCGCAGGCACCCGGCGGACATCGAGACCGCGGGGGGGCGCGCGCGCCCGCAGCACCGCTTCTTAAAGGGGACGTACCTGTACTCCCTTATGCCCACCAGTGCCATTCTGCGCTGGTCTGGAAGCGGTTAAGGTCGTTGTCCTGCTGGAAGGTGAACCTCGCCAGTCTCAAGTCTTTTGCAAACACGAATAGGTTTTTTCTAAGATTGCCCTGTGTTTGGCTCCATCCATCTTCCCATCAACTCTGACAAGCTTCCCTGTCCCCGCTGAAGAAAAGCATCCCCACAACATGATGCTGCCACCACCATGTTTTACAGTGTGTTTAGGGTGATATGTAGTGTAAGTTTTCCCTCACACATAGCGTATTGTTTTTAGGCCAAAAAGTTCAATTTTGGTCTCATCTGACCAGAGCACCTTCTTCCACATGTTTGCTGTGTCCCCCACATGGCTTTTCACAAACTGCAAATGGGACTTCTTATGGCTTTCTTTCAACAATGGCTTTCTTCTTGCCACTCTTCCATAAAGGGCATATTTGTGGAGTGCACGACTAATAGTTGTCCTGTGGACAGATTCTCCCACCTGAGCTGTGGATCTCTACAGCTCCTTCAGAGTTACCATGGGCCTCTTGGCTGCTTCTCTGATTAATGCTCTCCTTGCCCGGCCTGTCAGTTTAGGTGGACGGCCATGTCTTGGTAGGTTTGCAGTTGTGCCATACTCTTTTTCCATTTTCGGATGATGGATTGAACAGTGCTCTGTGAGATGTTCAAAGCTTGGGATATTTTTTTATAACCTAACCCTGCTTTAAACTTCTCCACAACTTTATCCCTGAGCTGTCTGGTGTGTTCCTTGGCCTTCATGATGCTGTTTGTTTACCAAGGTTCTCTGACAAACCTCTGAGGGCTTCACAGAACTGTATTTACACTGAGATTAAGTTACACACAGGTGGACTTTATTTACTAATTAGGTGACTTCTGAAGGCAATTGGTTCCACTAGATTTTAGATGGGGGTATCGGAGTAAAGGGGCTAAATATAAATGCACCCCACACTTTTCACATATTTGTAGAAAAAAAATGAAAACCATTGATCATTTTCCTTCCACTTCACAATTATGTGCCACTTTGTGTTGGCCTATCACATATCCCAATAAAATACATTACGTTTTTGGTTGTAATATGACAAATGTGGAAAATTGTAAGGGGTATGAATACTTTTTCAAGACACTGTATTTGGGAATCCATACAGAGAGGGGTTCTGGAAGACGTAAGGGAAAAGTGCGAGAATTTTCATTTTGATAAGATTTATTTTGCTAATTAGTGGGAGACTTTTCCAGGCATTCAGTCTATTTTTAAGAAGTAGAAGTAGTTGTGTTTTTAGCAGCTAAAAAAAACAAAACAACTTTACATCTGTTTTTGCTTTCTATTGTTAATTCCATCTTTAATTCATGTTCCAAATATTAATTTCTTACTCTTCACATCTACTGACTTGTGACTGTAGGTGTGGTGATCATCTCTATTTCCTCTAGTACGGCAGCAGGTTCTCACCTGTAGCTCCCCCATATGGTTGCTCAGTGTATTACACATTAGGCGAGATTGGTCAGCACCATTCGTTCTTTTCCTTCCATTGTCTGTTGTATCATTTCCTATGCTCTAGAGCTGAGAGCAGTGCTGCCTTGTACCTTTAGCAGACTCATTGGCAAGAGGACGTGTTTATCCCTTTTCCTGGAGATTATCTATGCAAGCGTTCTCTGACAGTTACAATAACAAGGGCAGTGTGTTGTGTTTCCCAGAGAAAGGGCCCTCTCTGCTGAAAGATGTATAGCACTAATTAGAAATACATAGCATCCGGCCACATGGCAGCTTTCTCCTCACCGCCCGCTTCCTGCTTTCAGACAATGTTGATGGCAGTTTATGTTTTCCATGAGTGTAATGTTCTCTGAGAAACCAGAGAACGTGTCTCAGATTGGTGAGAAGAGTTGATAATTTATTAACTTCCTCTACCTCAGGTAGATTTAATACCTGTGAAAATAAAGAAATAAAGATCAAAAGGTTGTGGCAATCGTCCAATAAGACTCCACTTTGACAATCTCCATATATGTTACTGGCACTAAAAAGGATAATCCCTGCAGTATTGTGAACATACAAATTTCTTATTTCACATTGTAAGAGCCAATACTGTCAAAGTGGAAAAAAAAAAACTGCTCCCTGGAAAAAATGCAAGTATCATGTCCCTGCAATAAGAGAGAGATTTTACTTCTCCTGTCCCTGTAGGTTCTTTGCCTTTTACAGATTTAGTGCCAGTTCACACCAGATGCAGTTCTGTGCGCTTTTTTTCTGCACAAAATGCATGCACAGTGTTTTCCATGTATTCCAATAGTTCACACCATGCAGTCAGTTTCCGGTCATTTTCTGCACCAGAAACTGACCGGAAACTGACTGCATGGTGTGAACTAGAGCCATTGGAATACATGGAAAACACTGCATCTGGTGTGAACTGGCCCTTAGTGCTAGCTGCAGCTTTTGTCGGACACTTCAACATTCAGCAGTTTCCGGGAGTGTCAAATATCTGTCAGTGCTTGATCTTTCCTACCAGTGGAGCAGGGACAATTCATGGCACCTGTCCCTACACCTGAAGCTGCCTATATATCCGGCACACATCAGGCTGTTTATCTGTCAGCAGTGGAAATTTCTACATCTGTGGTACAATTCTTGAGCAGCTAATGGGTTTAAGACAGCCAGTTCTGTCTGGGGAAAAAAACTCTGCCCGGCTTCTTCCCTTATCAGCCCACTACCCTTCGTGTTGGATTCTACAATGCCTGCCCATGAAGAGGCAAGCATGACACAAGTACAAAAGGACCGGGACCAAGCTATAGTCAAATCCTCAGACGATCTCTCCCAGGCCTAGATGCACAGGCTACTGTAGCCTCACACAATAAGCCTATTAATACATTGCTACTTATCGCCGCTATTCAAGAGGGCCTTAGCAATATTGCTCTTGACCCCTTCCCGTCTTCTCGTACCTCTTTGTGAATAGGGAGACTTGCAGAATCTAACCATGTTTAGTCATGAACAAAAGGAACAATCTGTGAAGATTGGTGCAATCCAAAATAGATTTTCTCTCCTCCAAAAAAAAAAAATCGCATAACTCTTTTCCAGCCTTTTTCATCCAGGGTGCCTTGAGATTTCTTCAAGGTTGCCTTAGTAAAATGGCTAAAAATTGCCCAAAAACTATACAAATCAAGCCTGCATTTTAGTAACACAAAGCCACGGGTTTTAATTGTGAACCTATACAACCTTCTTTCTGCCAGTGTTCAAACAACCAACGATTTCATCAGGTGGAAAGGAGGACGTCAGGCACATGCAAAGCATCCTTGTTTGCCCCTCCCCTGCTTTGCTGTATTTGCTTTGAAAGAATAAAACACCTCTAACGTTGGGTGTCCTATGTGTGTGGGTGTTGCTGCATTAAATAAAACTATTCATTTCGTTGTTTATATTTTAGAATGGGTTGCCTTCAAGATTGTGCATAACCTTAAAGGGTGCCTTGACTGATAAATGGTTGAGAAACACTGCTCTATCCTATAGAAATGGGTATTTACTGTAAAATGAACTGCACCAATAGTGAATCCAACTGTCTTTGAATAAACATCTCACTATTTCACCAAAAGGGTATCCCTTGCCTTTAAGGATCTCCTATAGAAAATTTGAAATGCTCTTGAGAGATCTTTTAGGATGGCAGGTTCAGCTCTGCAGCCAGCAATCACTGCTTGGTCTAATTGTCAGACATATTGACCTGGAACATATGCAACCAACAAAATCCTGTTTTTCAGGATCCCATTTTATCGGAGCACGTTGGGTGGTTACCTCCTCTTCTTGGTGTTACCATTATAGTCTACATTTACCCATCCTTTTAGACACAAGTCTAGGACTTGACAATGTCTTTGGCAATACCTCCCTCTCTCTGAAGGCCCTCCCTCACTCTTATGCCGCATACACACGGTCGGACTTTTCGAAATCCGGCGGACAATCCGATCGTGTGTGGGCTTCAGCGGACTTTTCCAGTCGCAAATCTGACGGACTTTAGATTTTGAACCTGCTTTAAATCTTTACGTCGTAACTCCACCAGACCCAGAAATCCGCTCGTCTGTATGCTAGTCCGACAGACAAAAACCCACGCTAGGGCAGCTATTGGCTACTGGCTGTCAACTTCCTTATTTTAGTCCGGTGTACGTCATCACGTACGAATCCGTCGGACTTTGGTGTGATCGTGTGTACACAAGTCCGGTCATTAGAAAGTCTGTTGAAAGTCCGCCAAAAGTCAGTCGAAAGTCTGTAGGATGGGATGTCGGACTTTTGTAGCTGAAAAGTTTGACCGTGTGTACGCAGCATTAGTTGTGGAGGGGGGCCAAAATTTATTCCAAGTATGTAATATATCTGAGTGCACCGAATGATCCCTTTCCATATTGGGGAGCATTACTGTGATTCAGTCAATGAATACATCCAATATGCCAGGAAAATATCCAGCATCTCTTGACATTTCAGGGATATAGGTAAGGGCAACATGGGTTCATTTTCTTTTTGTGGGGATAAAGTGCATGTCGCCTATGCCTAAACGGGCTGATCGGCAACACAAATTATTGGAACATGAGGTCTGATGGATATATACATTGCAAATAAAAATTCCTTGAGGGCTTAACCATTGGTGGGACATCAATCTGTATATGAAATGAGGGAATACTAAAGACCTGTAGTAATTTGCCTTTGGATCTCTTGACCCTTATTGCATGTTAATGAGTTTTAGCAAGAAGTATAATGTATATTCTTTCAGATATTGGTAAAAAAATCCTTTCCTTTTTGGTTTCTAGATATTTATTAGAAATGCAATTAACTGAGGCTACTGGCGATCATGTTTTTAATTTGTTAGTTGTATGCATCCACTTAGTGATTTTATTTGTCTGATGTGCCATGACTAAGACTTAGTTGCTGAAACACATAAGCCCATTGTACCTGGATTCTGGATTTTACCCCACAAGTCATTAAAGACATGATACCAGGAGATTATACTGAACTGCCAGCTTTCTACGCTGCCCAAGAGTAATTGTTACATGGGTTAACAGAATCCCTAGTCAGAGCACCAGTGTCCTTCATTACACAGTTTGGAAGTAACTTTTACATGAAGAGGGCAGGGACAGTCAACCCTTGGCACCGCATCCCAAATATAAATACACAAAGTAGGCAGCATGTCTCCCCCTACTTTATATACTTTAGTACCCAAGCACCTTAAAAGTCCCAGGGGTAATTTTACCCCATTCCCCTCTCCTTTGTACAGTTTGGAAGTAGTGTGCAGCCTTTTCCTTTCTTTATGCTTTCTTGCTCTATAGGACGTGCACTGTTTTCCAAAAGACATCCCTAACCTGGATTTCCAGAAAGGGCTCAGAAATGCATTATGTAGAGTTGCATCTCTACTTCTCATTTTCTTTCTCATCGCATTTTAATCTGCCAAGACAGAGTCACAGAACACCATACCCAAATTCTAGAGATTAGTTTCCTAAAGGACCAGTTACAAAATTCTTGTATATAGAAAAATACCTAAGTCTTATGCTGGTCATAAAATATACGAAAAATGGGATGATGGCGATTTAAAAAAAAAAAGCATTTTCGGAAGGGCGAAAGATACCATCATGTAGCGACCAAATTTTGATAAACTTTCAGTGGACATAAATTAACCGGTGTTTCGTTCGATTTGGTCACATAAGGGAAATTACTAAATAAAATTGACCTCTTGACATCCCTTCAGTGTATGGTGCAAAAATCTGTTTCTAAAGCCAAGCCAGCTAGCCAATAACCAACTTTAAAATTTCTATTACACGTTTAATATAAAATTTGTCTTATTCCCTTACTCCCTGTCATGCACAAGTTACAGCTAAATGTTTGACGGTGAAAGATCCTTAAAGCGTTTGTTAAAAAATGTATATCCTGGTCCCTTAAAGCAGATTAACAAGCACAGTGCTTGTGCTTTGTAATCTGCCCCCCTCTAAATTGTAAAAATAAACCTCCATGAACCTGCCACTTCCTGTATGCCCTCTCTATACTGACCACGAAAATCATGGCTGCTGAGCCATGACCACTGTGGTCAGAGTACTTCTCTCAGTCATACGCTGCTCTCACCTCCTCCTTTCTGCCTCTCAGCTCCCTCTTTCGGTCTGTTTCCGCTCAGCCCCCCCCCCCCCCAGCCACTATTATTGAAAAAAAAAAAAAAAAAACCTACAATTGTCACTGCCAGCCCCTCTATTAGAGGCTGGCATACCACACTGTGTAAAGCATTTTAAAAAACTAGCAGTGTAAATACTGATTTTTTTTTTTTCAGCTGTTTTCAGGCCGGCACGTGACTCGCTTTACAGCTACGAGACAGGGCTTCTGCGGGTGCCCGAGGGAGCCGAGCCACCACATAACCCCTCCTCGGTTGGCATCAGAGGGAGATTATGTCGCCTCCTGCAGAAGCAATCCATTGGTGCTGGAAAGTGTCCATGGGTCACGTGACTGGCCTGAAGACAGCTGAAAATCGTTATTTACACTGCTCGTTTTTAAAAATGCTTTATTAGAGGGTCTGGCATAGACAAATGGGTTCACAAACCCTTTAAAGTAGATGTACTGTAAGCTCAATCTCTTATTGGCTTTAACAAGTTAATGTGATTTGAAACGTAATTTTCAGTAGGTTTAAATATGCAGTTTTCATTAAAGTACCTGCGTAATCTACAATTCAGGTCCTTGATCAGACACTTCTGTTTTAGACTGACATTCTGTCCCTGACTCCTAGTTGTGCTCAAACATGTCACCTTGTTACATGGGATTCTGATGGATACTACAGCTTAATTCACACTGGCATGTCAAATTTTTGTTTGTGTGTTTAGAGGACATTTTTAAATGCCATTGCATGTTATTTTTCATTGGTGCCATTCACACTGAGCATTTACCTAAGTTTAGATACAGTCGGTTTAACTGTGTTTACAGATAATTATAATTTTTTGTGTCCAGAATCAGATTAGAAATGCTGAATGTGCCTAATAACCAAAATGCAGGAAAGTGATCTGGGACGATTAAAAGCTTTTTACACCTGGATCACTTTTCCTAACTTTAGAAAAGCTAAATGCAGTGTTGCTTTGAATGAGGCCTACAAATGGCTTTACATAGGCGTGATCTACTTTTCTCACCACCAGGAGATCTGCCCTGAGAGATGCCATGCAGCCATTCCTAAAGTGCATGTAGACATGCAAGTAATAAGCAGCAGTGAAATATGTGTGATATTAATAAAGAAAAGGAAAAAAAAAAGTGTACTGTAGCAAACTAAATGTCAACCCACTAGGTCATTTGCTTACCTTCAGACCAGATCTAATGATCTTCACTGTGTCGCTCCGCTTAGAACTGTTTGGCCTTCTCTTTAAAAATGACCTGTTTATACTACACACGTGTGCCAGGAGCCTGTTTTATTCCTGTGGGAAACCTCCAATACTTGAAACCTCCATGAGTACAGCTTTAACATAAAAATAAATAGGACCATTTTTTGCAAAGCAGCCATTTTTGCACAAGATGGGCTTTGTGGCTCCGTGCCGAGACTGCACAGTCAGCGTGATCGGGGCTGAAGGTAAGTAAAACACCTAGTGGGTAGAGTTCAACTTTATATTAGTATATCAGCTGTACAAAGGTAAAGTTGTCCTTTTTAAGGTGGTAAATACTCCATGATTGAGATTGTAAACTCTAACGAGCAGGCCCTCTGATTCCTCCTGTATTGAATTGTATTGTAACCCTCCTGTTTGCCCTTGCACTGTAAAATGCTGCGTAAACGGTTGGTGCTATATAACTCCTGTATAAAATTAATAATAAAAATGTAGGGGCTGCCTTTGCTGGCCTCAAAGTTTGCCTGGCTGTTAAAATGACTTCAGTAATTTGTGACTTTGATCAGATAAATCAAAGTCAAAAGTCCTTATTTGCATCCATGTTCTGTTTCAGTGAATTACCAAGAAAGGCAACAAAACAACCAGTTAAGCTAGCATTTTCTGAAGTACGAGTCAGTGGTGGCAACCTCAATGTTTCCCATTTGACAGATTTACGTTGAAACTGCTTTGAAGTCTTAGTGTCCCTGAAGGCAAAACTGTAGGGTAGGCTCCATGTTGTGCCAGAGCTTACATTGCAGAGTTAAACAAATCCTCTTCAAAGTGCAGCTGGAGCTTGTGGAAGATACTGTGCAAATATGGAATTTTTGAAAGTTGGTATTTATGTAGGCTTAGACACTTCCCCCTGGGTGACTTTGCTCAGGCCTGGCAATTGGTTGCTCAAGTACTCAGTACTAGTAGATGGGGCATGACTAATACACACCATAAATTGTAATTGATTATCCAATTATACTGTAGTTAATTGCTGGCTCCTCATGTCGTCTTCTACACAGCATTATCCTTTTGTTTAACCACTTCAGCCCCGGAAGGATTTACCCCCTTCCTGACCAGAGCACTTTTTACAATTTGGCACTGCGTCGCTTTAACTGCTAATTGCGCGGTCATGCAATGGTGTACCCAAACGAAATTTGCGTCCTTTTCTTCCCACAAATAGAGCTTTCTTTTGATGGTATTTGATCACCTCTGTGGTTTTTATTTTTTGCGCTATAAACGGAAAAAGACCGAAAATTTTGAAAAAAAATGATATTTTCTACTTTTTGTTCTAAAAAAAATCCAATAAACTCAATTTTAGTCATACATTTAGGCCAAAATGTATTCGGCCACATGTCTTTGGTAAAAAAAAAGTCAATAAGCGTATATTTATTGGTTTGCGCAAAAGTTATAGCGCCTACAAACTAGGGTACATTTTCTGGAATTTACACAGCTTTTAGTTTATGACTGCCTATGTCATTTCATGAGGTACTAAAATGGCAGGGCAGTACAAAACCCCCCCAAATGACCCCATTTTGGAAAGTAGACACCCCAAGGAAATTGCTGAGAGGCATGTTGAACCCATTGAATATTTATTTTTTTTGTCCCAGGTGATTGAATAATGACAAAAAAAAAAAAAAAAAAAAAATTTACAAAAAGTTGTCACTAAATGATATATTGCTCACACAGGCCATGGGCATATGTGGAATTGCACCCCAAAATACATTCAGCTGCTTCTCCTGAGTACGGGGATACCACATGTGTGGGACTTTTTGGGAGCCTAGCCGCGTATGGGGCCCCGAAAAGCAAGCACCGCCTTCAGGATTTCTAAGGGCATAGATTTTTGATTACACTCCTCACTACCTATCACAGTTTTGAAGGCCATAAAATGCCAAGATGGCACAAAACACCCCCAAATGACCCCATTTTGGAAAGTAGACACCCCAAGCTATTTGCTGAGAGGTATGTTGAGTCCATGGAATATTTTATTTTTTGACACAAGTTGTGGGAATGTGACAATTTTTTTTTTTTTTGCACAAAGTTGTCACTAAATGATATATTGCTCACACAGGCCATGGGCATATGTGGAATTGCACCCCAAAATACATTCTGCTGATTCTCCTGAGTATGGGGATACCACATGTGTGGGACTTTTTGGGAGCCTAGCCGCGTACGGGGCCCCGAAAACCAATCACCGCCTTTAGGATTTCTAAGGGCATAAATTTTTTATTTCACTCCTCACTACCTATCAGAGTTTTGAAGGCCATAAAATGCCAAGATGGCACAAAACCCCCCCCAAATGACCCCATTTTGGAAAGTAGACACCCCAAGCTATTTGCTGAGAGGCATGTTGAGTCCATGGAATATTTTATATTTTGACACAAGTTGCTGGAAAGTGACAATTTTTTTTTTTTTTTTTTTTTTTTTTGCACAAAGTTGTCACTAAATGATATATTGCTCAAACATGCCATGGGCATATGTGGAATTGCACCCCAAAATATATTCTGCTGCTTCTCCTGAGTACGGGGATACCACATGTGTGGGACTTTTTGGGAGCCTAGCTGCGTACGGGGCCCCGAAAACCAAGCACCGCCTTCAGGATTTCTAAGGCCATAAATTTTTGATTTCACTTCTCACTACCTATCACAGTTTTGAAGGCCATAAAATGCCAAGATGGCACAAAACCCCCCCAAATGACCCCATTTTGGAAAGTAGACACCCCAAGCTATTTGCTGAGAGGCATGTTGAGTCCATGGAATATTTTATTTTTTGACACAAGTTGCGGGAATGTGAGAATTTTTTTTTTTTTGCACAAAGTTGTCACTAAATGATATATTGCTCACACAGGCCATGGGCATATGTGGAATTACACCCCAAAATATATTCTGCTGCTTCTCCTGAGTACGGGGATACCACATGTGTGGGACTTTTTGGGAGCCTAGCTGCGTACGGGGCCCCGAAAACCCAGCACCGCCTTCAGGATTTCTAAGGGCGTAAAGTTGTAATTTCACTCCCCACTACCTATCACATTTTTGAAGGCCATAAAATGCCCAGATGGCACAAACCCCCCCCAATTGACCCCATTTTGGAAAGTAGACACCCCAAGCTATTTGCTGAGAGGCATGTTGAGTCCATGGAATATTTTATATTTTGACACAAGTTGCGGGAAAGTGACAATTTTTTTTTTTTTTTTTTTTTTTTTGCACAAAGTTGTCACTAAATGATATATTGTTCAAACATGCCATGGGCATATGTGGAATTACACCCCAAAATATATTCTGCTGCTTCTCCTGAGTACGGGGATACCACATGTGTGGGACTTTTTGGGAGCCTAGCCGCGCACGGGGCCCCGAAAACCAAGCACCGCCTTCAGGATTTCTAAGGACATACATTTTTGATTTTACTCCTCACTACCTATCACACTTTTGAAGGCCATAAAATGCCAAGATGGCACAAAACCCCCCCAAATGACCCCATTTTGGAAAGTAGACACCCCAAGCTATTTGCTGAGAGGCATGGTGAGTATTTTGCAGCTCTCATTTGTTTTTGAAAATGAAGAAAGGCAAGAAAAACGTATTTTTTTTTTCTTTTTTCAATTTTCAAAACTTTGTGACAAAAAGTGAGGTCTGCAAAATACTCACTATACCGCTCAGCAAATAGCTTTGGGTGTCTATTTTCCAAAATGGGGTCATTTGGGGGGGGGTTGTGCCATCTGGGCATTCCATGGCCTCCGAAACTGTGATAGGCAGTGAAGAGTGAAATCAAAAATTTACGCCCTTAGAAAGCCTGAAGGCGGGGCTTGGTTTTCGGGGTGCCGTACGCGGCTAGGCTCCCAAAAAGTCTCACACATGTGGTATCCCCGTACTCAGGAGAAGCAACAGAATGTATTTTGGGGTGTAATTTCACATATTCCCATGGCATGTTTGAGCAATATATCATTTAGTGACAACTTTGTGCAAAAAAAAAAAAATAAAAAAAAAATTTGTCTTTTTCCCGCAACTTGTGTCACAATATAAAATATTCCATGGACTCGACATGCCTCTCAGCAAATAGCTTGGGGTGTCTACTTTCCAAAATGGGGTCATTTGGGGGGGTTTTGAACTGTCCTGGCCTTTTATGCACAACATTTAGAAGCTTATGTCACACATCACCCACTCTTCTAACCACTTGAAGACAAAGCCCTTTCTGACACTTATTGTTTACATGAAAAAATTATTTTTTTTTGCAAAAAAATTACTTTGAACCCCCAAACATTATATATTTTTTTAAAGCAAATGCCCTACAGATTAAAATGGTGGGTGTTTATTTTTTTTTTTTCACACAGTATTTGCGCAGCGATTTTTCAAACGCATTTTTTGGGGAAAAAACACACTTTTTTAAATTTTAATACACTAAAACACACTATTTTGTCAAAATGTTTGATGAAATAAAAAAGATGATCTTAGGCCGAGTACATGGATACCAAACATGACATGCTTTAAAATTGCGCACAAACGTGCAATGGCGACAAACTAAATACATTTTTAAAAGCCTTTAAAAGCCTTTACAGGTTACCACTTTAGATTTACAGAGGAGGTCTACTGCTAAAATTACTGCCCTCGGTCTGACCTTCGCGGTGATACCTCACATGCATGGTGCAATTGCTGTTTACATTTGACGCCAGACCGACGCTTGCGTTCGCCTTTGTGCGAGAGCAGGGGGGGGGGGGCAGGGGTGCTTTTTTTTTTTTTTTTTATTATTATTTTTTTTGCTTTTTTATCTTATTTTTAAACTGTTCCTTTCATTTTTTTTTTTTTTTTATCATTTTTATTGTTATCTCAGGGAATGTAAATATCCCCCATGATAGCAATAGGTAGTGACAGGTACTCTTTTTAGAAAAAATTGGGGTCTATTAGACCCTAGATCTCTCCTCTGCCCTCAAAGCATCTGACCACACCAAGATCGGTGTGATAAAATGCTTTCCCAATTTCCCAATGGCGCTGTTTACATCCGGCGAAATCTAAGTCATGAAATGCTTGTAGCTTCCAGTTTCTTAGGCCATAGAGATGTTTGGAGCCATTCTGGTCTCTGATCAGCTCTATGGTCAGCTGGCTGAATCACCGGCTGCATTCTCAAGTTCCCTGTTGGGACAGGAGAGCCAGAGAAAAACATGGACGACGGTGTGGGGGGGGGGGCATTCCCTCCCACTGCTTGTAAAAGCAGTCTAGAGGCTAATTAGCCGCTAGGATTGCTTTTACAAGAAAGCCGACCACTGGCTGAAAAGAATGATACCAAGATGATACCTAAACCTGCAGGCATCATTCTGGTATAACCACTCAAAGTCCAGCAACATACCAGTACGTTGCTGGTCCTTGTTGGGCATACATTGTAAACTTTTTTTCATGCAGCCTGTGGGCTGAACGAAAAAAAGATATTGATCGGTGGGTATGCCCACCATTAGAATACCTCCCTTCATCCACCCACTTCTAATGATGGGCATACATGCACCGTATATATATGCCGAAGCATGGGGGCATCCTCCCGCAAAAAGGCAGGAGCAAATCGCTCCTCCACCCACTGCTGCCCCCACGCTTCGGCATATATGCTGAAGTATGTAACTGTGGTGGTGAAATCACCTCCGACAGCGCTGGAGTCACGGCTTTATGTATCGTGGGAGCAAACGCTGTTGCTGTCAAGATAAATAAATCCGTGCTGCAACTGAATGGCGTACCTGCTAAGCAAATGATGGTTAACAAAAAAACAAAGTAACATTACAGTATAACAGTATTACTTACCATACCTGCAAAGCAAAATACAAAAAAAACATAGTAAAAAATAAAACATTTAACGCAACCTGTGCCTACCTAAAAATATATATATGCCGAAGCATGGGGGCATCCTCCCGCAAAAGGCAGGAGCAAATCGCTCCTCCACCCACTGCTGCCCCCACGCTTCGGCATATATGCTGAAGTATGTAACTGTGGTGGTGAAATCACCTCCGACAGCGCTGGAGTCACGGCTTTATGTATCGTGGGAGCAAACGCTGTTGCTGTCAAGATAAATAAATCCGTGCTGCAACTGAATGGCGTACCTGCGAAGCAAATGATGGTTAACAAAAAAACAAAGTAACATTACAGTATAACAGTAATACTTACCATACCTGCAAAGCAAAATACAAAAAAAAATAGTAAAAAATAAAACATTTAACGCAACCTGTGCCTACCTAAAAAATATATATGCCGAAGCATGGGGGCATCCTCCCGCAAAAGGCAGGAGCAAATCGCTCCTCCACCCACTGCTGCCCCCACGCTTCGGCATATATGCTGAAGTATGTAACTGTGGTGGTGAAATCACCTCCGACAGCGCTGGAGTCGCGGCTTTATGTATCGTGGGAGCAAACGCTGTTGCTGTCAAGATAAATAAATCCGCTCTGCAGCTGAATGGCGTACCTGAAAACACAAAGGTGGTTAACAATAAAAAAAACAAAGTATAAAAAAATTGCATACCTATAAAGCAAACATGATAAAAACATAACAATAAAACATTGCAGTATAGAATGCAGAACAATAGAGAGAGAACAATAAAACAACAACTATTTTTGGTTTTTTTATTTTATATTTTTTTTGTGTTTTTTTCTTTTTTTTACTTTTTTTTGTTTTTTTTACACTTTTTTTTGTAACTTTAACTTTTTTAACTGGTACCAGGTTTGGGTCTCTCAAAATGCGACAGCATCTTGGGAGACCCTGTGGAAGTGTGCCTAGTCTGTGCAGTGCTGTACCCTACGCTAATACTCCACTAGTGTGTGGTAGCGTTCAAAACATTCACCAATGCAAAGACCAGGAATGCCAGGACAGAGGGGACAACAATACCGGGTGTCACGCCTAAATCCGCGCTTGCTGCAGACACGACATCTTTTTTGGGGGGTTCGTTGGGTAGGGGTACTCGGGAGGGCATAAAGAAAATGCCTCTCATGCAGCCGGCTTACTGCATTCGGTTGGGGATGGTGAGGTGGAGCACCGTCTGGATACAGAAGGGCTCTGACGATCTCTTCCTGGAATGTAAGGAAGGATCCAGTCCGTCCTGAAGCTCTGTATAGCACATGAGCGTTCAGCAAAGCCAATTGAAATAAATAAACAGACACTTTTTTGTACCAGCGTCTGGCCTTACGGGCAACTAGGTACGGCGCCAACAACTGGTCGTTGAGGTCCACCCCTCCCATATTAAGGTTGTATTCGTGGACACAGAGGGGTTTCTCCACAACACCAGTCGCCGTAGGAATTTGGACCGTCGTGTCTGCATGAAGGGAGGTGAGAACGAAAACATTCTTCTTATGCCTCCACTTCATAGCGAGCAAATTATTATACTTCAAGCAGGCTCTCTCCCCCAGCCTAAGACGGGAATCTACAAGCCGCTGGGGAAAGCCCCGGCGATTAGGTCGCACGGTGCCACATGCTCCAATCTGATGATCAAAAAGGTGGCTAAAAAGTGGCACGCTCGTATAATAATTGTCCACGTACAAGTGGTACCCCTTTCCGAATAAGGGTGACACCAAGTCCCACACTATCTTGCCAGCGCTTCCTATGTAGTCAGGGCAGTTTGTCGGCTCTACGTGACTATCTTTTCCCTCGTAAACCATAAATCTACATGTATAGCCTGTGGCCCTGTCACAGAGCTTATACATCTTGACCCCGTATCTGGCACGCTTGCTGGGAAGGTACTGTTTGAATGACAAGCGGCCAGAAAATTTAACCAGGGACTCATCAACGCAGACAACTTGATGGGGGGTAAACAAGTCTGCAAAACGTTGGTTGAAGTGGTTTACGAGGGGCCGAATTTTGTAGAGCCGATCGTATCCAGGGTCTCCACGAGGACGACAGAGTTCATTGTTGTTGAAGTGCATGAACCGCAAAATCTGCTCGTATCGTGCCCTGGCCATGGAAGCAGAGAACAAGGGTGAATGGTAAATTGGGTCAGTGGACCAATATGACCGCAACTCACTCTTTTTATTCAACCCCATGAGGAGGGAAAGGCCCAGAAAGATCTTAAATTCGGAGACCGTAATTGGTCTCCAATCTCTGGCAAGGGTGGACTGGGGCATAGTGGCGATGTGTTGACCAGCGTATAAATTGCTTTGGTCCACAATAGATCTATAGAGATCTTCGGTGAAAAACAGCGAATAAAAATCCAGTGGCATAAAGTCAACTGTTTCCACCTGAATTCCGGGTTGGCCAGTGAAAGGGGGAAGTACGGGTGCTGCAGAAGTGGTGGGTACCCAATTCGGATTGGCCAATGCAGCAGGAAGGGCACTATGGGCACGACGGGCCTGTGTTCGTCTTCTTGGTGGCAGCGGGACACTACTAGTGCTTGCCACCTCGCCAGCTTGAACTGCACTTATGGGACTCGCCACGTCACCACGTGATACTGCAGTGCTGGATGTACGACCAGGGTGTACTAGGCCGCTGGTGCTTGCCAGTTCACCAGAAGGAGTAGCGGCGCTAGTACTTCTCTGCTCCATACGAGAGCCCTGCGGTTCTTGCACTTCAAGGACAGCATAAGTTCGGGGTCTGGTACGCCTGACCTTAGCAGGGACCACAACTCCGTCGTCAGAGCTATCTGTCATGGAGCCGCTGTCCTCTACAGGATCGTATTCTGAGCCTGAATCTGACAGATGAGTGACTTCCTCTTCACTATCTGTCATGCTCAGAATCCTGTAGGCCTCTTCACTAGTGTACCTTCGATTTGCCATTTTGGCCTCTAAATTTAGGGGTACACTAGTGAGACTCACAGGCAAAAAAGCTCCCGACTGTCAGCGACTGATTCAAAACGCTACCAAAAAACTGTTAGCGATCGCAGGGATCAGGCCTGACTCTGCGACCGCTGCAGTTATGTGTGCTTAGTGTTTTGTAAGTGTCAGTAATCGATCGATACTGCACTTGGGTGGGCTGGGCTGGGCTGGGCCGAGGAGCAAAACGCAGGTGCTAGCAGGTATCTGGGCTGATCCCGCTAACACTGCGTTTCAGGGAACCCTAAACTGCTGGGGAGTATAGATCTGATCGGATCAGATATCGATCCGCTCAGATACTATAGCACTAAGGGAGGTGTATGCTGCGTGCACGGGTTTTAGCTGTACTGGCGCTAACCTGACGCTGCCTGGGGCGACGCAGACCTTATCTGATCCTAAAAACTTAACTTCTATCACCGCCGGGCAATTAGGGGGTTAAACCTTTATAAGGTAATAAACGGCGGGTGCCCTAAAACTATAATAAACTGTAATAAACTATAATAAACTACAAAAAACAAACTATCTAACCAGCGTCACCCGTAACACTTATACGGTGATCGCTGGTGAAAGGGTTAACTAGGGGGCAATCAGGGGGTTAAAACCTTTAGCAGGTAGTATATGGGGGTCCCTGTCGCTATAAAACACTGACAGCGAACCTATATACTTACCTCCCTAACTAGCGTCACCTGTGTCACTAATACAGCGATCAGAAAAACGATCGCTTAGCGACACTGGTGACGGGGGGTAATCAAGGGGTTAACTTTTATTAGGGGTGGTTAGGGGGTACCCTGGACCTAAGGGGGGGTACCCTAGACCTAAAGGGGGCTAACCTAACTGCCCTAACACTTATAACTGACAAACTGACACCAATGCAAAAAAAAACAAAACACTGCTATTGGTGTCAGAGTGACAGTGGGTACAGGGGGGTGATCGGGGGGTGATCGGGGGGTGACAGGGGGGTGAAAAGTGTGCCTGGCGTGTTCTACTGAATGTGTGGTGTTGGTGCACTTACTTGGATGTCTTCTCTCCTCGGCGTCGGATCAAAAAGACCGGCTCCAGGAGAGATGACATCACTTCCTCTCCCTCTGTTTACATTACAGAGGGAGAGGAAGCATTTGATTCGTGGGAGCGATCGGGAGGGGGTGGCAATCAATGGATGGCCTCCCCCTGACCCCCAATCGCCCGCGAACAAGACCCGACCACCCAGGGCAGCGGGGGGGGGTCCGATCGGACCCCCCGCCCGCGGGAAGGCATCACGTTTCAGGTACGTGATTTTGCCTGCCCGTGCCGACCTGCTCACGTATATAGGCGTGAGGCGGTCGGCAAGTGGTTAAGACCAAAAGCAGTTTCTGAAAATCCATAACCGTATAAAGGGGTTGTAAAAGCAGACATTTTTTTATCTTAATGCATTCTAGACATTAAGATAAAACGCCTTGTGTGTGCAGCAACCCCCCTCTGCCCCCCTAATACTTACCTGAGCTCCCTCCTCATTGGTTGAGAGAGCAGTGAAGCACCCTTGGCTCCTTCTGCTGTCAATCAGTCAGTGAGCCAATGAGGAGAGAGAGGGGGCATGACCGGGCAAAGTCTCCTTGTCTGGACACACAGAGCTGCGGCTCGGCTTCCACCATAGCAAGCTGCTTGCTCTGGGGGCACTCAACAAGAGGGAGGGGCCAGGAGCGCCAAGAAGGCACCTGAAAAGAGGAGGATCTGGGCTGCTCTGTGCAAAACCACTGCAGAGAGCAGGTAAGTATGACATATAGTGGCACGATTCTGGCCAAAATGAGAATCACAATTTTTTTGCTTAGAATAATCACAATTCTTTCACGATTCTCATCTTTCACATTATACAAAAAAATTAGGCTAAACTTACTTTTATTTAGTTTTTTTTTTTTTTTTTAATCCATTAAAGTGTATTTTTTCCCCCAAAAATTGTGTTTGCAAAACCCGTTGCACAAGTACAGTGTGACATAAAATATTGCAACAACCACCATTTTATTCTCTTGGGGGTCTGCTAAAAAAATATATAATGTTTGGGGGTTCTAAGTAATTTTGTAGCAAAAAATACAGATTTTAATTTGTAAGCAACAAGTGTCAGAAAAAGGCTTAGTCTTTAAGTGGTTAAACTGACTTCATTTACAGACTGAAGCTCATTCCTTTGATCTAAAGAGCTAAATTGTTACAATGTTTCTCTTTATCTCTGACTAAGCTAAACTTGGCAGGCTGTCTGGCTTTTTGGGGTTTTTTTTTGTTCGCTGTGAGCAGAGAACTCTCTGCACTGAATCGGGAAAATGCTTTAAGATGGCGAGAGCGGGGGTCGGATCACAATCTTGATACTTTAACGATTAATCGTGCAGCTCTAGTATGACATGTTTGTTATTTTTATACAAAAAAAACAGACTTTAATATCACTTTAGGTTACATGAAGGCTGAGACCTTCATGCACCAGGAGCACAGGAATCTCAGAAAAAGCTCATGCAAAGCTCCCAAACAGCTCTGAATGCTGTTGCTTCCCTTGCATCGGAGCAGAACCCTATTTTAACACCAGTCTTGTCATCTGATTCTAGCTCTATCTCAGGCATACAGGTGCCCTGTGTGACCAAGGTAGATTTCTCTATTTGGCCTTAATTCAGCCATCCACTGTCCAGAGCCTCAAAGCATTAGGCTTCTTCTCCACCTCTGCTATCTCTAACTCTGGCTACCTCTACCCCTTTTCGAAGGTGTAGCCATTGAAAACTTTGTAGAAGACCTGAAGGCAGTGTTAGAGGCCGTTTCTCACCCCCCAGCCTCTCATATATCCAGATAAGTCTGATCATCTCATGGATTAAAAAAAAAACACTGCCCAGCAATCTGCTGTTCACATCCTGAGAGTGGAAATTGGAGGGCAGATTTCTGCAATGGTCATCGCCTGAACCAAGGAGGATGCACCCTTCATCTTGACATCTTCAATCTCCTTTGTCAGAAATGGACATCCTGGCTTCCATATTCAACACGTTCCCCCCATTTGCGGCCAAGTCTAAAGATCCTGTAGCCCTGGCATCTGATGCTCTGGTAATCCCATGGACTCATTTCAGTTTAATATGTGCCTTTCCTTCAGTGGTCCACGACTACTCTGCATAATAGAGGAAGAGAAGAAAAAGGTGATTCTCATTGCACCAAACTGACCCAGAAGAACCTGGTACACAGACATACTCAGACTCCTAGGGGATGACTCCTGACCTTTCCCAAACACGCCAAACCTGTTGCTAAGACTCGTGCACCATTTTACTTCTTAGTCACAGTCTTTAACAGCTGTTGGATATACCTGTCCTTTAAGAGCTGGGCTCCAACTGTCATTCTTACAATACTCAAGGCCAGAAAAGCCACTTCAGAAACCTCTACCACACCTGGAAATCATTTTTCGCCTGGTGTGTGAACACATGCATTTCAACACCAGAGTCTGCTTGATGCCTCGTATTCTGTCCTTCCTGCAGTCATAACTTGACCAAAAAACGGCTCTAAATAGTCTTAAAGGGCACGCTTTGGACTTGTCCATACCTTTCCAATAGCCTTTGGCTTCTTTCTCCCTTTTAAAAAAAACACCTTTATTCAAGGTGTTTCATAGATCAGACCCCCATTATAGCACTCTGTGCTTCTTCAGGATCTTGATCTGGTCCTCTCTGCCCAATAGAAACTACCCTTTGAACACATTGGGAGACTCCCCTTGGGTGATCTCTCCTGCAAAGTTTCTACCTTCGTGGCTATCGCTGTGTTTCAGAGTTAGTGGTCCTCTCCTATAAGGAGCCCTTCTTCATCTTTCACACGTGCAAGGTGGTCTTACACCCAAAGGTGATATCAGCTTTCCACATTAAAGTGGAACTTTACCCAAAACAACTTGATAAACAATATTCTTGAGCAAGGGGCATACATTCCACATTAACCACCTTAACACTGGGCACTTTCACCCCCTTCCTGCTCATGCCAATTTTCAGCTTTCAGCGCTGTTGTACTTTCAATGACAATTGTGTGGTCATGCAATTCTGTACCCCAACAACATTTTTGTCATTTTTTTTGAGACAGCTAGAGCTTTCTTTTGTTGATCACCACTGAGTTTTATTTTTTGCTAAACAAATGAAAAAAGACCGAAAATTTTGTAAATCAAATTACTTTGTTACAAAATTTTGTAAATTAAATATTTTTTCTTCTTCACTGATGTGCGCTGATGAGGCTGCACTGTTTAGCAGCACTGATGGGCAGGCTTTAATGCGCTTATGGGGCTGCACTAAAGATTATCAGTGCAAACCCTCGATAGGCACCACACTGCACCATTGATCGCCACATTGTGCGTGCCCCCAAGGGCGCGCACAGCGGCTTGTTCTGAAGGACGTCATATGACGTCCAGTCAGAAAAATGGAACCCCCGTCTGGTCGTCATTCTGCTATAGGCTGGGCGGGAAGGTGTTAATAATTATGCTACCAAAATTTGTGTGTGCTGTAAATTCCCTCCAGCCTTGCTCTGGTTTCTTCTTGCTGGAGGCTGCTATTTTGCTGAAGCCCGGAGCCCCTGAACAGCAGTAAATCACAAAGCGGAACTAAACCCATTGATTTAACAGTTTCAAGAAAGTTACATTCCTGGAATTCCGGGGTTGCCAACTGTCACATTTGCTTGTGTCCTCAACCAAACTGTCATACCATCAAACGGCTGGTGGCATAACTCATCACATGTGCAGCACCATGGCAGTTGATGAAACAGAAGCAGCTTCCTTGGCTGTAAAAGATAGGAGGGTTTAATTCTGCTTTAAGGCTGTCAGCAGATCGGCCTCTACAAACTCGGCAGTGCCTAAAAATGGAGAGCAACTGAGCATGTGCAGAGCAGGATTAAACAGTATATTACTGGATTTTAAACAGTATATGTACTAATTTTTTATGTTTTTGCATAGTGTGGCAGTAGGACCCTGTGCTACCTGGAAGATTGCTGGTTTACGCCAGATTTTGGAGAGAAAGGTACGCTGATTGCACAGCTGTGTGCTGGGCTATTTAATTGTGACCTGGCTATGGCTCAGGGTTCCACCCAACAAACAGGAAGTCTGTGCATGGGAGTCAGGTGGACTCCCATTCCTCTGAGAGGAGTCAGAGGCTGCAGGAGGCAGCCAGAGCATGCATGTCTGCAGGAGGCAGATGTACTTGGTGACAGAGCAGCAACTAGTAAGCAGCAGGAGTAAGCTAGGATAGAGCTTCACTCTAGGAAACTCTTTTGGGTCTGAGGAGCAGACCTAAGGCCTAGGCTAAAGGCCTGAATCAGCCGTATGGCAAGAATGTAAGCCAGGAGGCTAAAGTATTGAGTGTGCAAGATACAGTAATGGTGGAACCCCCTGCGAGAGCTGCTGATGTCTTTGTGAACTTTTCCGTGCTTTTAAATAAAAGTGGGCTACCAGGCCCTTAAAAATACAGTTTTGTACTGGAGTACTCACTGACAACGCACCTACCGTTTGAGTCTGATACCCCAATCTTACAATAGCTATACCTACAAAAAGGGCCAGCCTAATGTGATCTAGCAGGTCTTAAAGCTCCACCCAAAAGAGGAAGCTCCGCTTGTTCACACCCTCCTGTCCCGCACTGCCACATTAGGCGCTTTTTTCGGGGGGGGGGTTGACAGGTACCCACATCCTGGTAAGATTGCCAGCGTGCGATCTGCATCATATTCTGCCCCTCCTCCGTCCATCTCCCCAAGCCCCCCCCCCCCCCCCCTCCTCCTCTAGGACCCGTGTGTCCCCCAGAAGACGACAGGACCATTCAGAAAGTGCAGTGCAACACAGGCTGTGAAGCCTGAAAACTTAACTGCCAGTTTCTTACTTGTAATGAACGAATTGGCCTGGGATCCCTAGAAAGGCAAGTGTCCGAATATTAAAAGTTAGCAGCTACAGTATTTTGTAGCTGCTGACTTAATTTTTTTTTAATTTTTTTTTTTTTTTTTTACAGGCTGGAACTCCTCTTACATTTTCTGACAAAAGTTTCACTTTAATGAAGATCTTGTCCTATGTTCCTTCCACCCTGCTCTCAAGCATGCCAAATAAATTGCTTTCCATTGTTTGGACGTAGTCAGGGCCATCCTACTAAAAACCTATTAGCTTTTTGTCCTTCCAGCATGGTCTCTATCATCAGGCACCTGTTGCTCAAATTTGTTGGCCTTCAACCTGATCTTCAGTTAACACATTCTCCAAGCTCTACCGGGTGGATGTTCAGGCCTCTGTGGATGCAGCTTTTGGACAAAAGGTTCTTTCACTGGCATTCTCAGTTGGGTTTTTGTCCCATTTCGGTTTTGTTGGGCCCATTGCCATCGTTTCTGTTTGCTTTGTTGTTGCCCCTTATACTATTTCATTGCTTGGGTGATGCCCCAGGGTCTATACAGCCTGTGTACTGTAGGATTAGGATAAAAGTAAGTTTAACCTACTGGTAAATTACGTATCTTGGAGTACAGTACAAGACCACCCTTTCCTCTGTTCCTGTCTTACTCTGCATTGTTTGTTTAAGAAAATAAGATCTCAATAAGTGTGGTAGGGGTATAGGGACATGCCCAAGGGTGTGTCCAAAAATGTTGCCAGTGTCCATTCACCTGAAGGTTCCAGCCTATAACTTGGGATCTATGCATATCCAGCCTGTATCCTTTACTGTATTCTGAGATGTGGAATTTATACGTAGGTAAAAAAAAATGCACTAATGGAGATTTTAATAATCCCTCTACGCTGAACTATTTTATATACTGCATGCAGCATGTTTTTGAGTTGGGGGGGAGGGGGGCAGGCAGGCAATGTTTTAAACCTGGGTTATATTGGCCTTCCACTTCAAGGATGAAACCTAGAGTTTTCACAGTGTGAGCTTAAGCATGTTCATTTCAACAAGTGCAGATTATAGCTTGGTATGGTACAATTTTGGGGGCATGTTAGGCTCTCAGGAAGGGCATGGTAAAAAAAAAAATCGAAGTAACTCTAAGACATTTAGCAACATAAGTAAGGATCTCTAGTTGACTATATATGTTTGCTTGTTTTTTCTATAGATGTCCTATCTGAGGGCACTCGCTCAGTAGTACAGGAGCAGGCCACCAGTCTGGGGCTTTCCATGTTCTCACTTCTGGTGAATAGATGCATCCATTTGTTACAAAATCAAAAAACAGAACAATACAGCTCCATGGCAAAGCAAGGTAAGATGACTCTCTTGTTGTTCTATAATAATCAGTTATTAATGAAATTATGGTAACTGAATATTTTTTGGTTCATCAGGTGTAAAAGAGGATGATGTTAAGGTAAAGGTTTCTTCTCTACCATCTGATCTAAAAGAGCTTTTGCCAAGTGTGAAGGTATGGTCAGACTGGATGCTGGGACACCCTGATACCTGGAATCCACCTCCCAGTCCACTGACAATCTGCAAGGAGTAAGTGTCTATCTCCCTACTCCAGGGCTTATAAAATGTAGCACATAAAGCACAATTATCTTTAGTATCGAATTTGTTAGTAAATGTATAATTTAATGGTTGATAGGCTAGTCCTATCATAACACATTGTCTTGGGCAGTGCCATTATTAAAGCGGTAGTAAACCACTGTTTTTTTTTTGCAACCTGCAAGGCAATGTGCTAGTGTGCATTGCATACTAGTACATTATGTGAAGCTTGCCTTAGAACGAAGCCCTCCAGCGGCGTGCTATCACTGCTGAAGGCGCTTCTATCTTCACCTGGTCTTTCTCCCGGGTTCGCGGATTCCAGCTGTGCGAGTGGCCAGAGCTGCAATGACGTTACACGCAGGAGCATCCATTTGCGGCACAGGACTCTGAAGGAATGGCCACCCAGGCGACGTGACCGGCTGCATCTACAGTAAATATCTCCTAAACGGTGCACGTTTAGGAGATATTTACAGTACCTAATAGGTAAGCCTTATTATAGGCTTACTTATAAGTAAAAATTAGGCTTGGGAGTTTACTCCCACTTTAAGTGGCCCTAACGTAGAAGGAAAGGTTAAGTAATAAACTAACATCTAAACGTTTCCTCCCCTTTTTTCCCTATGGCCCTGCATACATTTTAGGGCTGCAACTAACGATTAATTTCATAATCGATTCGTTGACCGATTATTGTTACGATTAATCGCTTAATAACATCAAAAGAAAGTGTGGAGTATAATTTAGTTAATATGTAAAGTTTTTTTTAAAAAAAGGCAATTTATTCTTAAATATCTCTATGCAGTGGTAAATATAAATAACCAACTATATGGTTAGGGAGCAAAATCTCTAATCCACTCTGAGAATAACAGAAAGAAGAGATATACTGTATATACTATTAAAGAGTGAATCTGGTAAATATCAGACTCGGAGATCAAATTTTTGTATTAAAAAAAAAAACAATGTCTTCCTTCAAAAAAAAAAATGTAATTTTAAGTACGTTCGTTTTCGATTTTCTAATTGTTAGTGAGGTCAAATTGACGTTCATTTTCAACCACAGCGACGGGAAAATTTGGAAATAATAGAAAACTTCTTGGTCAAAGGAATTTACAGACAGTGTATGTGGTTTTCGTTCAGAGATTACATTCATTTTAAACAGAAATGTTAAAAGCAAGTGAAAATTTCAAACAACATTCTTTCATTCAGCGAATGTATAAAGATTTTTCGTATGAATATTCTCGTCTGAAAATTGATCCTTGTGGCCAGCATAAGGCTCGGTACACACCTATGCAGTTTGCTTGTGATCTGTTTCTGCAGTGCTTTATGATTTTTGCACACGTGATTTTGCTGCAATTTGCGTTTTTGCATTTTTTTGTTGGGCAGATTAAAAAATACAAATTGCTGCAAAAACGCATTACTTGCTTTTCTGCAGCTTCTCCATTGAAGTATATTGAACCAAAAAAAGCAGTTTTGCGTTAAAAAAAAGTCCCTGACCCTTTCCAAACACGCAGTAGCTGAAAAAAGCATAGATGTGAACGTGTCCCATAGGAAACCATGTAAATGAACTGTAGTGCGTTTTTGCAAAAAGCACCAAAAAAACACACATACTGTAGATATGAACCAGGTCTAAGACGTTTAGTAAAATAATGGGGTTAAAAATAAATAAAATTAGCTCTTTATAGTACAAAAAAAGCAGATAATCACTACTGTAAGGGGTTCATTTTTTTACTGTAGAACTGTGAAAATAATATTTACAATAGCGATTATTTGATCTTTTTGTACTAATAAAGGGCTCCTTTTAGTTTTTTTTAACCCCATTATGTTACTGGCCGATTAATTGATTATGAAAATAGTAATCGATTATTTTCATAATCGATTAGTTGCCGATTAATCGATTAGTTGTTTCAGCCCTAATACATTTTATAACATATTGGCTTGGAATCATGTTACGTGTTACACCTGACACTCTTTGTGAGGCATGACCCTTGGCACGTATTAACCCCTGCAGCACTGCAAAAATTACAGCTGCAGGAAGGGGAGGGGTAGGGGTAGATGGGGGGAACTAAAATAACATTCAGCATGATGGCTGGAAGGAACATCATATGATGTCCGCTCGGAACGTGCCTTGCGCGGGGGAATGATCTGTGACCACCGTGTTCATCAGACTGGTGATAGTATCTAAAAAAAAAAAATTGTGAATTTTTTTTTTTTTCTTTATTTCATAATTTTCGCAAAAAGTGTGACAAAAAATTACAAATTACGAAAAAAACTTGCCATTCCTCTTACTAAATACCTTGGACTGTTTACTTTCCAAAAAGGGTAATTTGGGGGGTATTTGTACTGTCCTGGTGTCCTCAGACCTCAAGAAATGAGATAGGCCGGCAGTACATCAGGATTGTCTGATTTTCAGATATTTACCAGGGGACTTTATAACTTTCCTACAGACTAATATACACTGATTAGGGTTTTTGTTACCCTAAAAAACGTAGCCAAATACATTTTGGTCTACATTTTATGAAGAAAGA
The DNA here is from genome assembly GCA_037952835.1 of Lithobates septentrionalis. Classification (NCBI taxonomy): domain Eukaryota; kingdom Metazoa; phylum Chordata; class Amphibia; order Anura; family Ranidae; genus Lithobates; species Lithobates septentrionalis. Next base: position 800,284 of record JBBDGP010000713.1, on the reverse strand, counting down.
TTATTTGCAAAATGTTATTACAGAAACGAAGAAAACACGTTTTATTTATTTATTTTTTTTCCCTAAATACCACCGAAAGAGAGCTCTGTTTGTGTGAAAAAAAAAGATATAAACTTTATATGTGTTCAGTGTTGCATGACCGCACAATTGTCATTCAAAGTGTGACAGTTCTAAAAGTTGACAATTAGCCTGGGCAGGAAGGGGGTAAAGGTGCCTGGTATTGAAGTTAATCATGCAGTGTGGGACACAGGCTTGATATTCATAGACTCTGGGTTATAAGCTGGGACCTTTTAGGTGATTGTAAAGTGGCAAAGCACACACACACTATAACTCTACCCCATTCCGTGGGTCCCCCCCCCCCTTTTTTTTTTTTTCTCAAATGTCCTAAGGTGGCGGACCTCCCTTACAGAGAAATCACGTTTAGTCTAACTAGTTTATTTTACTTGTGATTCATCAATCAATTCTTCAACCAAATCTTCACTGTCTTCTCATACAACAGTAGAAGCAGTGCATCTGGATCAATGCAACCTCAGTAAAACACTGGGACCTGTACCCAAACCCCACTCCATGCGAATGGCCAAAATTCTTTCTTCATCACTGAATCCTGTGTGGGTGCTCACCATGGCACTTGATGCAATGTGTAGTTAGCCACATCGTGCTATACAAGTCATAGCCAATGGTTTATCCCTTTTGAACTTAGACCCTGAAGACCCCTTCTGGGATAGGCTGTCATTCCCACAATGCTAAAAGCAAGGAAAGACACTTTCTACTATCGTACCTGGAAATCCTTCTTTGCCTTGTTTGAACATAGGCAATTAAATCCCAAAGATTACTCTGTGCTTCACATTCTGGTCTTCCTACAATCGGGGCTTAACCAGAACTTGTCCTTAAAGCGGTAGCAAACACCCCTGGGACACTTGTACCTACAGGTAAGCTTATAATAAAACTTACCTGTAGGCACAAGGAATATCTCCTAATGGTGCACCGTTTAGAAAATATTCTGTTTCTTCAGCCGGTGACGTCATCAGCAAATGTGCTCTCAAGGGACGGCATACTCAAGTTTTAAAGGTAAATAAAATTTCAATAAAAATACACTAAAATTAACCTTAGTGTAGACAAACACAATAGAATGCCAAATTTTCAGCACAATGTAAAGATGGGGTTTCCGTAAAATAAATGGATACTTAACATGTCAATCATTTAAAATCTTTTGTACAAAAACTGGCAAAAAAACGACGGTAACCTAAATTGTCTATACATGATGCATTAAAAGCCTTTACAGGTTATCAACATGGTTAACTGTGAATTATGACCCTAGAATTATTGCTTTCTCTCAGACGCAAAGGAAGCACACAAGTCCCCTATGTGATGGTATGGGCAGGCGATAGGTTCACTTTATGGAGACATCAGGGGTTTCTTTGGACCACTCCCCTGCCTTTTACTGCAGCTAATCAAGCCCACATCAATCTTTATTAGTTGCTTCCCCAGCTAAAGGAGGCTGGGAGATGAACTGAAACCGGAAGTGTCAAAATGCTTGCTGCTTCTTGGTTCATTCATCGTAGAGGAAATCAGGAAGCTTATATTCCTCAATCTCGCCTTGCTCTGAATAGTGAGTGCGTTTACCATGGTCCTGCACTCCCTGGTCGGCCCTTAAACGTGAACAGGCAGCTGTAGCATTGCCTGGATCAATTTTACTGATGAGCTAATTTTAAATGTGACCGTGGCTGCTGGGGAGAGAAACCCCCTCCCATTGTCATAGGGGAGGAGGGTAAGGGGGGAGCTGGAACAAATTGCATGTTCTGAGGGTAAACTTTAGCCTTCAAGTGTCTTAGAATGTACAAAAGGAAAAAAATTCTAAAGAATTTATAAAAAGAAAACTGCACACATTGTAGAATTAAACTTTCGCAAAGGCAAGTGTTTGCAAGAATCTGTACAGTAAAATAATAATCTGCAAAGGGTCTTTTAAAAAGGTTGTCTATTAACGTTTTTTATGTCTAACTGTACCCACTAAATTTGCTGTGTAGGTGTGTGTGTGTATGCATGTATATTGTGTGTGTGCGTGTATGTAGGTGTGTGTGTGTATATGTGTGTATATGTATATATGTGTGTATATGTATGTATGTATGTGTATGTATATGTATGTATATATATATATATATATATATATGTGTGTACATGTATATATATATATATATATATATATATATATATATGTGTGTACATGTATATATATGTATATGTATATATATATATATATATATATATATATATATATATATATATATATATATATATATATATATATATATACAGAAGAGAAATCGAATTAATATTTGATGTGACTACCCCTTGCCTTCAAAACGGCATCCATTCTTCTAGGTACACTTGCACACTGTTTTTGAAGGAACTCGGCAGGTAGGTTGTTCAAAACATCTTGGAAAACTTACCACAGATCTTCTGAGGATGTAGGCTGCCTCAAATCCTTCTGTCTCTTTATGTAATCCCAGACAGACGCGATGTTGAGACGTGGGCTCTGTATGGGCCAAGCCATCACTTCCAGCACTTCTTTGTTTTTACGCTGAAAATACATTTTAATGACATTGGCTGTATGTTTGGGGTGCTTGTCCTGCTGCAAAATGCAATTGGGGCCAATCACACACATCCCTGATGGTATGGCATGATGGATAAGTATCTGACTTTATTTCTCAGCATTGAGGACACCATTGTTTCTAAATAAATCTCAACTCGATTTGCAGTAATGCAGCCTTTAATTAGCAAGGAACCTCCACCATGCTTCACTGCTTCACTGTTGTGTACAGACACTCATTGTACTGCTCTCCAGGCCATTGGCAAACAAACTGCCTCCTGCTACAGCCAGATATGCATCCTATGCATTAAGGTGAAAAAACTTCTGACACTGACCGATCCGCCAGATCCCCCCCCCCCCCCCCCCGCGCGCTTCTCACAGTGGGTTGTACCAATGCGAGGAGGAGCCGCGAGAGCCGCCGAGGGACCCCAGAAAAGGAGGCCACACTGTGCAAAACGAACTGCACAGTGGAGGCAAGTATGATATGTTTGTTATTTAAAAAAAAAAAAAAACACAAAGGCTTACAATCACTTTAAGTCCAGAGCACCTGCTGCCATTTTTATGCAACTCCGTATTTTTGTGCATAGTTGAGTCACTTAGCCTTGTTTCCACGTCGAAGGTATGACTATTTTGCCGCAATTCTTCCATGAAGACCACTTCTGCCCAGACTTCTTCAGACGATAGATGTGTGTACCTGGGTCCCACTGGTTTTCGCCAGTTTGCTGATGGCACTGCTGGACATCTTCTGATGCTGAAGGGAAGTAAGCATGATTTGTCTTTCATCTGCTGCATTCAGTTTCCTTGGTCAACCCCTGTATATACAGTCCTCAACATTGCCCATTTTCTTTGCGCTTCTTCAAAAGTGCTTGTACAGCACATCTTGAAATCCCAGTCTGCTTTGAAATATTTGCCTTTGAGAGACCTTGCTGATGCAGTATAATTACCTTGTGTCTTGTTGCTGTTCCCAGTTTTGCCATGGTGTATGACCTGTGACATGAAACGGTCTTCCACAAAAACCTCCCCTTAGTAGCAGAGTTTGGCTTTTCCTCATCCAGTTTTAAAGTGATTGTAAAGTTGTTTTTTTTTTTTTTTTTTTTTTTATTACTTTTTTTTTTATAAATAACAAACATGTTATACTTACCTTCTGTGTGCAAGGGTTTTCCACAGAGCGGCCCCGAACCTCCTTTTCTGGGGTCCCCCGGCGGCGCCCCTGGCCCCTCCTCTTTGAGTGCCCCCACGGGGAGCAGCATTCCATGGGGGCACCTGTGCGGGCACGCCCTCGAGTCCTGCTGCTGTGTCCATTGACACAGACAGCAGGACTTGCCCCTCCCCCCCGACTCCTGTGTCACTGGATTTGATTAACAGCAGCGGCAGCCAGTGGCCAGCCAGGTAAGAAAAAGGGGGGCAGCTGCAGCACAGTAGGGTTTTCACCTTAAGGTGAAAAACCATGAGACTTTGCAACTCCTTTAAGCCTCCCACATAGCTTTTACTGTTTTAGCTAATGACGGTGTTTCAACCTACATATAGAATTGATGATCATTCGCACCTGATTGGCATTGTTAGATAGTTGGTTAATTATACACCTGACTCTAATCCTTCAAAATCCCTTACTTTGTGCAAGTGTACAACGTGTGCAAGTGTAAGAATTGATGCTAGTTTGAAGCCAAAGGGTAGTCGCACCAAATATTGATTTGATTTAGATTTTTCTTCAGTTCGCTCACTTTGTTTTTTACCAATTTACAAAAAGCCGTTAACAAAACAAAAAACTGAAGATAACACAGGGTTCTCATGTATGCAGAGGGGGGGCTTCAAAGTTTTATTTCTGAGCACAGAAAACTGTGTTTTCAGATTTCTCCGGGATTTGCAGTACGTGGATTAGGGTCTGCAGTCCAGAGGCCTCGAAGAGCTTTGAGTGGGAATAAGCTTCCAACCCAGTGTCTGGGCCTTGCACGAGATAAGCAGGCTTAGGCCTCTTTCACACGAGAAGTCTGATCAGGACCAGCTGTCTGTTTTTCAGCTTGACCGGATCCTCTATGGTCCGAATCCGATCCGGTTAAAAATAAAACAGAAGGGGATCAGTTCCCCTCCGTCTGACCTCATCGGTTCCGAGGGCAGTTGGGTGTAAACCGACACAAGTCGGTTTACATCCAGCTGTCCATAGAGCAGAGCGGGCTGTGTCTGTGTCCACTCTGCATAAGCAGAGCGGGCACAGACCTGTCATCCGGCCGCTCAGCAGGGGATCAGCAGACAGCGCAAAAAAAAAAGTTCCCCTCAGTCTGACTGCATCGGTTCGGAGGGCAGTCGGGTGTAAACGGACACAAGTCAGTTTACATCCTGCTGCCCATAGAGCAGAGCGGGCTGTGTCGGCTCTGCGTAAGCGGACGGATCCCTTGCTGAGTAAAACTGGATCCGGCCTGCGTGAAAGGAGCCCAAGTGTGCAGGTGTGCACACCTGTTATAATCAAGGAAATAGCAGCAGTTCATGGCTGCACCCCTCCCCAGGAGTCCATGAGGATGCAAATGAGCAGCCGGAATGTGCATGTCTGCACAGTACAACTGCACTCTGTGGTGGAACAGAAGGAGGGCCCTAAGCCTGAGGGCCAGGGCAGCAGGGAACTTCGGGTTAGGTGCACTTAGCCATATGCTTTTATTATATCCTGTGGGTCTGGTGAGCTTTCTGAAGACGCGCAACAAAAATTCCTGAACGCAGGAGTTTTGGTGCATATTCAGGAAGTGCACCATACCCACAAGGTGTAAATGTATGGCAAAGTGCAGGGGATCCCCTGATAAAGTCACGTGACTGTGACGAACACGCATCGGGGACGCTAGGCACCGGAAGTGATGTTGGCGAGCTCGCTGCTCGTTTTTACATGCCTGTTTGAAACTGTTTAATGTGAGTACCTTGATTTTATTTGGTTTTTCCAAATAAATCTTTTAACCTACTACACTATGAAGCATCCCTCCTGTTCCTACATCTCCCCATGCCCCTCCGCGAGGCTTACCTGATCCAGACCTACCTGGGACAAAAAAGGGGACTCTGATTCCAGGTAGAGACACATGCCAGCAGTGCCGGGGATGCCAGACTGGGAGGCTGCCAGGGGACACACTGATTCATAGAAAGATATACCCACATGCTGTTAACTTACAGCAGTAAGGTAAGGGGACATCCATACATTACGTTGCACAGAAGACAGGAAGTCACCAGCACTCCATTCCAGAGAGTGGGCACCAGCACTTTACTTCCGTTTGCTTACACTGTAGATATACAGTCACCATCCATCCTGCACCTTATATTTTAAAAGACTTTCACTGACACATTTAGTTTTTCACCCATGAAAAGCATTACTTTGTTTATACTCATACAGATTTATTTTTGTGGCCTGGTATGGTCCAGGAGGGGTGGGGGAGCTCATTTGCTCCCCCCCCTTTTTGACCCGCCGAGCTGCATGCTCGGATAAGGGTCTGGTATGGATTTTAGGGGGGACCACACACACCTTTTCTTTTGGTGTGGGGTTCCCCCTGAAGATTCATACCTGACTCAAAGGGCCAGGTATGGTCAGATCAAAGTCCGATCCCATTTACTGAAGTCTCAGGGCAAAGTCGGATCAGAAGTTGTACAACTTTCGTGTCGGATCAGTGTGAGCATAGCCAGAATGAGAAGCAAAGCAGAGGGTGATGGCAATAAACACTTTACTGTTAGGTGGTCAGCTGGATCTCCTAAGAGTACACACAGCAGTGAGGAGAAGAAGAGGCAGGATGAGGTGCGGGTGGTTCTTTCTTCCTCCTGTCAATTATAGGTTCACCCTCAGATCATATAGGGCAAGACTAGATGACCTCTCCTTAAATCAGGAAAAATTGTGGGTAGTGAGAGGTATTCCAACCCTGTTGTGTGATGAGAGGCATGTGGTAGATGAGAGGTTTTGTGATGGGAGTGGGATTTGGTGGAGGGGGGGGGGGGACAGAAATTGTGCTAGGAGGGAGAATTTTGTAGTACGAGCTACATTTTATGCCATGCGGTAACGCGTGCAAAATTAGCATTTTTTTCCTGCAGTGCACGAAAATGCACTTTTGCAAACAGGCAGGTTCCATTAAGAATTAGCAAATATTCGTATGTTGGCACCTGCAAAAACATGATGCTAAAACATAACATACAGCAGCCCATTAAAAAATGTGACGTATGGGAACGCGCAAAAAAGTGAGTGCGATTGGACGCACCTCCTGGTGAACAAATCCTCACACTGGTGTGCCCCGGGATCGTGCACAATTCTAAAGGGTGCCCTGACTAAAAAACGGTTGAAAAACACGGTGATGAATCATAGTACTTAATCATTTCTGGGCATTGGGGATCTTCCCAGAGATGTTTGGTCCTAACAAACACAACAACCCTAGCTGGAGTGCAAAGTTTGTCTTGATCCCCTCCAGTAAAGGAATGCTTCTACAGTATCCACGTCTTTCAGTTTGGCGTGCTGCAGTAAGTAATCTTCAGCTCTTTCCTGCTGGCTACCTGAAGTCGGGCAAACTGATTTGCTGTAACAATGATCTCTTGGTCTACGTCACAAATGCTGAATAGTTTGGATCACATGGTATCCATCAATACCCCACATAGAGGATATGGACCTCTCATTTCACATTGTTCATCCCAATGTCAAACCACTCTTATGAAATTGATGGACATTTTGTAATTTAAACACTCTTGATTCCTTAAAGAGAAAGTGAAGACTTTGCTTTAATTGTACCTACCGGCAAGCCTATTGTAAGGCTTACCTGTAGGTACTGTAAAAATCTCCTAAACTTGCACCGTTCAGAAGTGTTTACTGTACATGCAGACGTCAGCGCATGCGCATTGAAGGAACGGCCTGCTCGTGCCGTTTTTTCTGGACCCGTGCCGTGACTGACGGCACACGCGCGCATGCACGGGAGTAATGTCTTTTCGGCTCCGGCCAATCACAGCACCGGAGCCCACGAACCCGGAAGTAACTTTGGGAAAGATGTCGGCCATGGAAGCGGCGTGCGGAGCGGCACTGCATGGCATCGTTCTAATGTAAGTATTTAATAATGAGCTAGTATGCGATGCATACTTTTTCGGAGGTTTACAACCTCTTTAAACTGGCCGTAGATGGATCGAAATTTGGCCAGTTCAGTAGGGACCAGCTGACTTTACATCCGTGTGCGGCTGCTCCCACTTAACAGAAGTCGGTCTTAAGATTGACTTCTGTGTAAGGGGCTGGTTGAAAAGTTTTTCTCGATCAGCGGCTGCAGCCAATGATTAGTTTATTCTGACAGCAGAGAGTCCCTGCTATCAAAATACAATGTCCCAGTGGGGAAGATTCCTCTATCCACCTCATTTTTTTTGTTTGTTTTTCAGCCAAAAAAAAAAGGATCCATCTATGGTCAGCCTAAGATCTGTTGTTGAAGAAAAAAGATGGTTTTCTGTCCTCAATCCAGGCTTATTCTTGATCATGGCTCTAGACTATGAATATCTAGAATAGGTCACCGAAGATAATTTCTATTCCATACTGGTTGTTTCAATCTATCACGTCAGGCTTTTCAACCTACTTAGAAGGATTTAGAATCCTAAATTAGAGCCTTCCCCTCTTTCCAAGGCATTCTTCTGACCTTACCTTATATCTCCTGCACTACAGAGATTTATTACTTTCTTTCCCTTACTAAATATGTGTTTTTTTTCAAGTTCCTTAATTAGCTTTTCTTCCTTTACTTACAAGGCAAACCATTCTCAACCTTTTGCTTTCTTGTTCTACAAGCAGAGCCTCTTATCAGAGCGCACTTTGTAAACCAGGTCCTGGTCGCATTGCTAACCGGGTTTCACCAGATCTGAGCTTTAAGGTGGTTGTAAAGGCAGAAGGTTTTTTATCCTAATGCATTAAGATAAAACGCCCTCTGTTTGCAGCAGCCCCCCCAATACTTACCTGACCCCCATCTCTATCCAGGAATGTCCACGAGTCCCTCCGCTGTCTGGGACTCTCCCTCTGCCGTCTGGGACTCTCCCTCCTGAGTTGCTGAGACACCACAGCAGCAGCACCATTGGCTCCCAAGTAAACTCAGCCAAACAGGAGAGCGAGGGGGTGGGGCCAGGCCGCAGCTCCGTGTCTGAATGGATACAGAAAGCTGCAGCTCGGCTTGGGTGCCCCCATAGCAAGTTGTTTGCTGTGGGGGCACTCAACAGAAGGGAGGAGCCATGAGATCCAGCCAGGGACACGAGAAAATGAGGATCTAGGCCGCTCTGTGAAAAACCAGCTGCACAGAGCAGGTTAGTATAACGAAATAAAAAGAGACTTTACAATCACTTGAAACCCTTGTTATGGGTCTTTGGCTATCCCCCCGAAACCCCCCCACCCCCGTTTTTTTTTTTTTTTTCCAGGTTTACATGTGTTTCAAAACTGATATTGCAAAGAGTAGAGCGTTCATTTCTAATTCATTCTCCTTTTCACCATCTTGTGCTTACTTGGAACATCACTCAGATGGTCTCTGTATCAACATATAACCCCCTGTGTTCGTAATCGTGGCGGATCCCTCCTTCCAACTGCCATTCAGGCAGTCTTCATGCCTTAGACATTTTTGTCTCTGGTGCTCCCATAAGGGGAGTTTGTTTCCGAATCCCTTGAGAATGATGTAGCACTATTCTACATATATCAATCTTGTTGGGGAGTCCACCCTTGTCATATTGTCAAGCCTTTTTACCAGGCATTCTTTTCAATTGTCACACCCCAAAGATGGCGTGGAGGAATTCTCCCTCTCAGGGTCTTCCGACATTCTATCTCCCTTCCATCAGCACCAGCTGAACAGGTAATCTATCTCAGGGGCCTACTCTTCTGTCATGTTACTCTGCCACTAAGGCAGACCTTATTCAACAGCCTTGTGGTTAATTCTGGGCATGTCCATCGTCCTGGTCATATGGCTTGCTCTTTATATGCATTCATGTATCTTAATATATTTATTTCACCACCTGGTTACCTGTTTATCCTCTCATATCCTATAGGTTATGCCTATTCTGGGCAATGATGGCTGCAGTTACCCTTAACCACTTAAGTTCCGGACCATTTGGCTGGCCAAAGACCAGAGCGTTTTTTGCGATTCGGCACTGCGTCACTTTAACTGACAATTGCGCGGTCACGCGACGTGGCTCCCAAACAAAATTGACATCCTTTTTTCCCCACAAATAGAGCTTTCTTTTGGCGGTATTTGATCACCTCTGCGTTTTTTGGGTTTTTTTTGCGCTATAAACAAAAAAAAAAGCGTCAATTTTGAAAGAAGAACATATTTTTTACTTTTTGCTATAATAAATATTGCCTCCAACAGAATATATAAAAAAAAATTGTTTTCCTTAGTTTAGGCCGATATGTATTCTTCTACATATTTTTGGTAAAAAAAATCGCAAGAAGCGTTTGATTGGTTTGCGCAAAAGTTATAGCGTCTACAAAATAGGCGATAGTTTTATGGCATCTTTATTAATAATTTTTTTTTTTTTACTAGTAATGGCGGCGATCATCGATTTTTATCGTGACTGCGACATTATGGCGGACAGATTGGACACTTTTGGCGCTATTTTGGGTCCATTCACATTTATACAGCGATCAGTGCGATTAAAAATGCATTGATTACTGTGTAAATGTGACTGGCAGTGAAGGGGTTAACCAGGAGGGGGCACTGCAGGGGTTAAGTGTGTCCTAGGGAGTGATTCTAACTGTGGGGGGGAGGGGCTACGTGTGACACGACACTGATCACCGCTCCCGATCACAGGGAGCTGTGATCAGTGTCACTAGGCAGAACGGGGTAATGCTTGTTTACATCAGCATTTCCCCGTTCTTCCTCTCCATGAGACGATCGCGTGGATCATCCGCGGGACCTGCAATCACACTAACGAAGCTTGCAGCAGGGTCACGCGCATGCCACCACACGGCGGCAAATTTAAAGGTACATACCTGTACGCCCATTTGCTTGTCCGTGCCATTCTGCCAACATAAATGTTCGTGCGGCGGTCGGCAAGCAGTTAAGCCTAGTACACATGGCTGAATGTCGGACAGCATCTGTCTGTTCAATAGAAACTGGTCAACATTCGGCCCGTGTGTACTGCAGTCGGCAAGCTTCTGTTGAAGGGACATGACTAAAAAAAGGCTCTGGATCAGCGCTCTCAGCCAATGGCACTGACCGGAGTGTTCTGGCAAGGGGGGCCGACCATTGCATAGTTAGTTTAAGAGTTTTTCATTTAGGTGTTTTTGCTGCTGCCAATAGAAACAATAGATAAATGAAATGGGAGACTGCGAACCAGGCCTTCTCATCCACATCAGTGCCTGACCTCACAAATGCGCTTCTGGAAGAATGGTCAAACATTCCCATAGACACACTCCTAAAGCCTGTGGACAGCCTTCCCAGAACAGTTAAAGTCGTTATAGCTACAAAGGGTGAGCCAAATCAATATTGAACCCTATGGACTTAGACTGGGAAGTCATTAAAAATAGTGTATGTTGACCTATACCTTGTAAAAAAAGCCCATTAAGTTTCAAATAGAAGTGAAAGTCAATGTATAAGTAAGTGTGCGTGTGTATATTTTATATTTAAATAATATGCCAGTGTCCAGTCACCTGAAGATACAAACCTATAACTAAAAGTCTATGAATACTATGCCTATGTCCTGTACTGGTTCCCAAGATATAAAAGTTGTAGGCACGTTTTGTTTACTTTTTTTTTGCATCACATAGTAATTTGATTTTGGACTTATTTAGAATGTCATACATGAGCAAATAGTTGTACTTAGCAGCACTTTGATGTTGTTTTTTTCTTTTTTTTTCTTATAAGTAGCGATTCCCATTTCTTAGGCTACTTTCACACTGGAGCGTCGTGGGCGTTGGCGGTAAAGTGGCTCTATATTTAGCACCGCTTTACCGTCGTTTTAGCAGCGCAATTCGGCCGCTAGCGGGGTGGTTTTAGCCCCCGCTAGCTGCTAAAAAAGGGTTAAAAGCGCCACTGCAGCGGGCTTTGCCGGCGCGTTTGCAGCGCTGCCCCATTGTTTTCTATGGGAAGGGGCGCTTTAGGAGCGGTAAATACAGCGCTCCAAAGATGCGGCTTGCAGGACTTTTTTGACCGTCCTGCAAGCGCACTACTCCAGTGTGAAAGCCCTCGGGCTTTCACATTGGAGACACAGCACCGGCTGTTTCAGGGCGCTTTGCAGGCACTATTTTTAGCGCTGTAGCGCCTGCAAAGCGCCCCAGTTTGAAAGGGGCCTTAATGTGCTCTAAAACTGTAAAATGAAGAGAAATAATCTATATGACACCTACTGACACTCTGAAGCATTGAGATTGATGCATATCCCACTATACATGGCTCAGCCCTTCCATAGATCACTGGTCAGCATTGTATTTATGGGTATGTGTGCATGCTGGCCTTGGATTTGAATTTCCGTGTAACTCTTAACTTTCCTAATGACAGGTTTGCTTTGCATCCTTTAAGGTTTTGCAAGAATAGTTTAACATCTCAGCAGTATGTTTTGTTTGTATTTATAACCATGTAATGCAGTTCTATGGCAAAGCCATAATCTCACGTAATTTATTTTGTTCAGCCTACATTCAGGGATTGTTGCTGAAATACATCAGCAACTGCTACCCCATTAACCAAACAGTAGAAGTCAAAGATACATTTTGAACTATTGACGTATGTGATTCCTTTTATATCCTTAATGTTCTTGTACAAATTTGAATAGCTACATGCAGGATATCTTCAACATCAAAGTTACTTTTAAAATGGGGGTCTAAAAATAAGTCCAGGGTTGTAACTAGTGACTGCTGGATCCTGAAGACCTTGTACACTTACGAGGTAGATGTCTGCAAGCTACTTGGTCAATGTAACTTCTAAGAGCAGCCATAGACAGCCCAAATATTATATGCAATGCTTCCAACCTAAAGCAGAGCTCCACCCAAAAGGGGAAGTTACGCTTGTTTGCTTCATCCTCCCCCCTCCGCTGCCATGCTTGGCACCTTTTGGGGGGGAGCGGATACCTGTTTTTGACAGGTACCCACCCCCCCTTCCAGGAAACCTCGCTGCGAATGTTCAGCCCCCCTCCTCCTTCCTGCACGACCGGGCCATTCAGGAAGCGCAGCGAGCTTGGCACATGCGCAGTAGGGAACGGTTGTGAAGCCGCAATGCTTCACTGCCGGTTTACATTACAAGGAATGGTGGTGGCAGCACCCGAGAGCCGATTGAAAAAATTGTCTGGGGTGCCGACACCCCCCTTGGACAGGTAGGTGTACTAATATTAAAAGTCAGCAGCTACAGTATTTGTAGCTGCTGACTTTTCATTTTTGGAGGGGGGTGGAGCTCTTCTTTAAGCATCATTTACAATAATCAGGCTGTCTGTGACCTACCTAGGGGACTATTGGGGTGCAGGTAGCTGCCATAACCCCGGTATTTTTATGCACCACGGGCTATCTGCTTTAAGATAAGTGGTCTAAGTAGCGACAGGAAAGGTGCTGCCGCTGCGTCCTGGTCATCGCTGCTTAATGGAGCCCGGGAAACTACCCGATCCTTTCCCCTGATGGATAGGAAGTTGAGTGATGGAATAATGGCTCCCGCTCGACTCTGCCATTGGACGTAGCTTCCGCCCAACGTCCTTGAAGGGAAATTTTTTTTTTTTTTTTTTAATTGACAAAAAGCATTTATTTATTGTAAATGTAAGATCTCAGGTCTTTTTGACCCCAGATCTCACATTAAAGAGGTCCTGTCATGCCCTTTTTTCTATTACAAGGGATGTTTACATTCCTTGTAATAGGAAAAAAAGTGATCCAAAAATATATATTTAAAGGGACAGTGTAAAAATAAAGGAAAAAAAATAAAAATTTTTTAAAGCACCTCATCCCTCCGTGCTCGCGCGCAGAAGTGAACTCATAAGTCGCGCCCACATATGTAAACAGTGTTCAAACCACACATGTGAGGTATCTCCGTGATCATTAGAGCAAGAGCAATAATTCTAGCAAAAGACCTCCTCTGTAACTCAAAACTGGTAACCTGTAGGAATTTTCAAACTTCGCCTATGGAGATTTTTATGGGTGAAAGTTTTGTCGCCATTCCATGAGCAAGCCCAATTTTGAAGCATGACAGGTTGGGTATCCATTTACTCGGCATAACATTATTTTTCACAATATAGAAAACAATTGGGCTAACTTTACTGATTTCTTATTTTTTAATTCGAAAAATTAATTTTTCCCAAAAAAATTGCTTTTGTAAGACTGCTGCGCAAATACGGTGTGACATAAAGTATTGCCACAACCACCATTTTATTCTCTAGGATGTCTGAAAAAATACATATAATGTTTGGGGTTTCTAAGTAATTTTCTAGCACAAAAAACAAACTTGTAAACACCAAGTGTAAAAAAATAGGCTTGGTCTTTAAGTGGTTAAATGGGTAAATAGCAAACAAAGAAAAAATATAGCTTATACAATTGTGATACAAGTCATATTGTAGTTGAATGTTATTAGAAATTACCTTTCCTTTTCAATCTGCAGCCACTGTCATTTTCTGAAAATGCAATATGGCTACCTTGAGGTATTTTGTACTCCAAATGTGTACAGAGTGCCCCCCAGAAACATAATTTCCTACTTCTGTAATTGGCTCACAAATTTTCCCACAAGTCTGCACTAAGATGCAAGTCATTTCAGGCATCCCCTGGAACAAAAATGTATTTTTTGGTAAAATACTCCCAATAGGAACACGTCTAAAGGGATGCAGGCCCAGCAGCTTTCCTCATTAGTGTCCTGCAGGTGCACAGCTGATTGATGATTATGAAACCACTCCCATTAGATTCATTTTCCCACATGGTTACAGACAAACACACAGAGATTTCTTCAGAATAACAAAAGGTAGGAATTTGCAACAAAGTTTAAAATCCTTGCAATTAGGGCTGGGAGATTTTCTTAAAAAAAACTCGATTCACTATTCGAATCGAGTTTTTTTTTTTTTTTTTTTTCGTTTTTGGACACCGCGCCGGTGACCAGTATTGATGGACACCAGTGTTGGAGGGCGGCTGGTCTATTATTTATCATTTATTATTGGCCAGATATCTATTGTGTTTATCAAAATTTAAAAAAAAATTGTTTTGCTTCACCAACTACTTGCAGTTTATTAATTGCTTTTTGACCCAAATGAAAATACTTACTTTTTAAAACTGCTTTCACGCTGTTGTGGTTGTAAATCAGTGCCTTAATCATCCAACTGGCGCTGTTTTGTGTAACTATGTTTAAATGAGGTTTAATTTCTCATGTCCATAAGTGTGTAGCATGGAATGTCTTTCTGCTGATTTATGCTTATTTACTTTGGGTGGTTGGGTGGGCATAGTTTTAAGTTTGAAGAAAAAAAAAAAATCCTATTGTTCTCAAAAAATGTGTGCAACAGTGGAGCTCATAACAAAGCAGCAGAAGGGAAGATATGAGCTCTGACATACGGCGAAAAGAGCAGGAGGGCTGCCAGCATCCCGCCCGCCTTATGCCGTGACGCCGTGTTCTCTGATTCCTTCATCCGTTGCTCTCAGAAACCGGAATAGTCGGGGGACTTTTGAGAACCATCAAACTCTCTGCAGCTGCGGTGCTTGGTTTATTGCTCTCAGCTGGCACTTGAACCCCGGTCTCTGGCTTTGGAGCGTTTCCCAGCTCCGATCCCTGGAGCTTTCTCTACAGCTGTGTGACACCGTGCTGACCCTGAGTGAGGATAGGAAAATAGAAGCCATGCCAAGCCAGAGTTTCTTTTTCATTTGGAGTCTGGCTGCTTGCCCATGACCAGGGTTACATAATGGGAAACACAGGCAGGGCTGCGGGGCCAGCGCTGCACCAGGCAGCCTGGGGCTCCATCCTGCCATGCCATATACATCGTGTGTGTGTGTGCGCGTGTGTCAATTGCTGTATGGAGGTCTCCGTGTTCTGTTTGTTTTTCTTTTGAGATTTCTTTTCCCTTCCTGTGCCTCACCCCTTGGTGTCCTTTGCATGGCTGATGGGGAGAGGACAGGTATGAAGAAATTGAGGCCAGGTTACAAGGAGATGTCGGGTAATTTTAGGTCATGGGGGGCATAAGTGGGGTCCCTTTGCATCTTTTACCTTTACTTTGGTGGCCATGGGCCAGGATTTAATAAGGAGACCTAAGGTTTCCAGCCCTGTTTTTGTAATGAAAAACATTTGCTCAGATTATTGGTTAAGGATAGAAATTGTATTTAGACGGGGTCAATTCCTGTTACATCTTTCCACTGCTACAAAAAAAAAAAAACATATATTCCCAGAGATGGATAGACTGCACATGTGAAGTTCGTTGCTAAATTATCATGTTTTTGATATTCCGCAGTCCAGCAGCTGCACTTTTCACTTTTTCTTTTCTTTTTTTTTTTTTTTTTATATATCATTTCAATAGTCCACTGGGGATTAAGGGTTAATAATTACTTTAGCAGAGGTTAACCCTTTCTAAACTATCCCTTGGTGTCTGCAGAAGCAAAAAAGCCGATTCTCTAGGAAGTCAATTAGCTCATTGTATTAATGGCTTATTAACCTCTGAGGAGGGTAACTAATGTCTGTCGTGTCCAGGAGTGCTGCCCTGCAGACATCTCTCACCCTAATATGCTCACGTGTTGAACTTGCTGTTCGCCTTGTTTGTGACATATCCTTCTCCATGGTAAAGACAGCTGGTGATGTCACACAGAGGGGATTATGGAGGAAGGGTTTGGTTATGGAAGGAAAAGCTGCTGCTTTAGAACAAAACATTTCCAGGGTACCGGGGGTGAGGACACATTCTTTCCAAAGCTTCATTATCTTTGTAGTGCCCATAGGGGGATGCTCTAATAATAGTAAGGTCATTGGTGTAATACTGCTAGACCGGGGAGTTCCGCTTTGTTGCCACAATTCTAAATACATTTGTATTCTTAGAGTGGCATTCCAAAAAGTCTGGCAAAGTACTTTTTACAGTTCTAAATTATTTTTGCATGTGTGGAGGATATCTGACCAGTTTCTGTTTACAAAGAAACTTTAGCGTGGCATAATTCATGCAAGCTTATTATGAATATGTATATAGCGCCAATATTTTGCAGTGACATGAACACAAAAGAGCTATAACATTAGCAGTAAAGCCTTTAAGAAAGCTTAAAACTCAAAAAATTAGGACCTCAATAGAGCTTATAGTCCTAAAGATATAAAGGTAATGGATAAGTACGATATCCAAGGGCAGTAAATGTTCATATTTCTGAAAACAAGAGCCAGTTGTAAGAAGTTACCCCTAGCAACCAGTGGGATCCATCTTTTTTTTTTTCTTTCTTTTTTTTTTTTCTTGTGTGGGCTGCATTGGTTTAGAGAAGTAAAAAATAGGTTTCCTGCTTACAATATCTTCATTCTGCATATCTCATACGTTTTATTATATATTATATGCACATGTTTATGCCACAGAATTTAATATTTTTTGTAATGTTATGGTCTACTATGCTTTTTATAATTAAATTGAAAAGGAATGCTGCACGCAAGAATTGATTGATGGTGTGTGGGGGAAATATTTCTGTATTAGTATGCTTTTTGCTGCAAAACATTTATCTAAAAGTCACCAAACACCTCCCTGCCCAAAGAAAATTAAGTTTAAATAGTCCAGACAATTTTCATTCTGCGAAACAATTTTTAAACAAGCCCACATTGGCTTGCCCTGATTGCACAATGTGAGACTTAGAAATTGGCAGCAGTACTCTGAGTAGTTCTTTCCCATTGCCTTGTCTTTATATAATCCTCTTCCACTTGGAATGCTTTGGTAGAGTACCCCTTTATGTAATTTCACACTTTAAAATTATACTTGTAATTGACAAAATATTGAACCACTGTGTCAGTGTTTTCATCAATGCCCCAAATTCTGTTACCAAGTTGGTCAAATCTGGTGGTTTTGATACCATGACGGTCTTATGGTTTTCATGAAAATTGTACAGTCTATTTAAATTTAATTTACTTGTACATTGCTCATTTTATGTGAAAGCACATGAAGTCAGTCAGTTTTTTGAGTAGTTCACTAAAACTTTGGCTTTACAGTAATACATGGAAGCATCGGTATGGAGATCAATAGCTTCAAGAGGAGTTCCACCCAGGGGGGCCGTCAAAAAAAAAAAAAAATCAAAAGTCAGCAGCTACAAATACTGCAGCTGCTGACTTTTAATTGGACACTTACCTGTCCCTGGGTCCAGCGATGCGGGGGATCGAAGCCCCGCTCGTCCCCCCCCCTCCGCTCGTCGGCACCGGCATTTCAACTGTGGGCGCCAGGCTGTGGCTTCACAGCCTGGCACCCACTGCGCATGCGCGAGCGGCGCCGCGCGCCGTGATTGGCCGCTCAATCACCTGGGACCTGTAATGGGTCCCAGATGATTGACAGGAGGGAGGGAGCAGAGCGGAGCCCTTCCTGTGCCGAGGGGGAAGTGATGTCACCAGCCCAGGCAAAGGAAGGGGCAGACTACGAGGGACCACCTAGCAACAGGCATTTAGAGGTAAGTGAAAAAAAAAAAATATCCAAATGTTTTTTTGGGGTTTTTTTTGGAATTTTTGAGGTATTTTTGTTTTTTTGGGTGGAACCCCACTTTCATTCAAAAAAGTGAATGAAAGGCTATTCATTTGCTAGTTAGGATTTTGGAAATGATTTAGATGCCAAGAAATTATGTTTCCCATTTGATGGGTATTTAGACATGTGCACTGATAGGATACAATTAATATTATTATTATTCTACAGGATTTATATAGTGCCAACAGTTTGTGCAGCGCTTTACAACATGAGGGCGGACAGTACAGATACAATTCAATACAGGTAGAATCAGAGGGCCCTGCTTGTTGGAGCTTAAAATCTAGGAGGAAGGGTCAAGTGATACAAAAGGTAATAACTGTGGGGGATGTTCTGATGGAGAAAATAAAAGTACAGTTGTTAGCTAGGGACAAAATAGTCTTCTCTGAAGAGGAGGGTTTTCAGGGATCGTCTAAAAGCAAACAGAGTAGGAGATAGTCGGACAGATTGGGGTAGTTAGTTCAAAAGGCTAGGAGCGGCTCGGGAAAAAGTCCTGGAGGTGACGAAGGAGCTAGAGAGCAGCAGGTCTTGGGAGGAATGAAGAGAATGAGTAGGTCGGTATTTTGAGACTAGGTTAGGTATGCATCTGGGGGCCGAGTTGTGGGAGATGACCAGGGAGTGAACTAGGGTTTTTCTGGAGACATTGGTTAGGAAAGGGCATATTTTAAAGATGTTGCGGAGGTTAAAGCGTCAAGATTTGAACAGTGATTGGATGTGGTGCTGAAAGGATAGTTCAGAGTCCAGGATTACACCTAGAACCTTGGCATGCGTAGATGGGCTGATAGTGCTATCAAACGTGACAGAGAAATCAGGGGAAGAGGCACATGTGGGAAGAAAAATGTATGACCCCGGTTTTGGAAATATTGAGTTTGAGGAAGTGGTGTGACATCCAGGCTGATATGTCTGTTAGTAAATTAGGGATCCGTAAGGATACTGAAGGAGTAAGCTGAGGGATAGAGAGATAAATTTGGGTGTTGTCAACATAGAGACAGTATTGGAAGCCATAGGAGGCTGTTACCTGACTCAAGGAGGAGGTGTAGATGGAGAATAAGAGAGGTCCAAGAACAGGACCTTGGGGACCCCAACAGAGGAGAGGAGGAAGTAGAATTGTAACTAACTCTAAAGCCGCGTACACACGGGCGGACTTTTCAGCATCAAAGATCCGACTGTCTTTTCGACGGAGTTACGATGGACTTTCAGACGACCAGTCTTGCGCCCACACGAACGGACTAATGTCCGTTGGTTTGAACGTGATTGCGTACAAAGGGACTAGAATAAGAAAGTTTATAGCCAATAGCTGCACTTGCGTCCTTTTTTTGTCCGTCGGACTAGCATACAGACGAACTGATTTTTCGACCGGACTCAAGTCCGTCGGAAAGATTTGAAACATGTTCCAAATCTAAAGTCCGTCTGATTTTCGACAGAAAAAGTCAGCTGAAGATCCGATGAAGCCCACACATGGTCGGATTGTCCAACGGATTTGTTCTGTCGGACCAGTCCGGTCAAAAAGTCCGGTCGTGTGTACACGGCATAAAGGTGAGGTTGGATAAGTAGGATGAGTACCAGCGAAGAGTACATTCATAGAGAGAGAGACCAAAGGCGTGGAGTTTTTTTTTTAGGAGGGGGTGGTGTACTGTGTCAAAGGCAACAGAGAGGTCTAGGAGTAGGAGTACGGAATAGTGTCCAATGGATTTAGCTGTAGGCAGATTGTTTGTGAGTTTTAGGAGAGCAGTATGCATGGAGTGTAGAGGGCGGATTACAGACTGAAGAGGTCCAAGAAGGTTGTTCTCTGCGAGGTGATCGCTCAGTCGGTTGTAGACTAGACAATCCAGGAGTTTGGATAAAAAGGGGAGATTCATAGCAGTCTTCCAAGGATGAGTGTTTATATTTCTGGTAGCCCACTGATATTGCAGTTATCTCACAACCCTGCTGATTTTGGCAGGGTTGGGCAATATGTTAGAATATCTGGCAGTCAAATGTGAAGCCCGGGCAGCCAGATGTGAGTACAGCACATTAAATAGTGTAAAATATATACTGTGTGCATATATATATATTCAGCGCCTTGAGGCGATTCAGTTCGCATTTGCTGCGCTTTACAAATCATTCATTCATTCATTCATATATATACGGTATATATAATATACACACACACAATCTCACAAAAGTGAGTACACCCCTCACATTTTTGTAAATATTTTATTATATCTTTTTATGTGACAACACTGAAGAAATGACACTTAGCTACAATGTAAAGTAGGGAGTGTACAGGTTGTATAACAGTGTAAATTTCCTGTCCCCACAAAATAACTCAACACAATGCCATTAATGTCTAAACCGCTACTAAAAAAAGTGAGTACACCCCTAAGTGAAAATGTCCAAATTGGGCCCAAAGTGTCAATATTTTGTGTGGTCACCATTATTTTCCAGCACTGGATTAACCCTCTTGGGCATGGAGTTCACCAGCTTCACAGGTTGCCATTGGAATCATCTTCTACTTCTCCATGATGACATCCCAGAGCTGGTGGATGTTAGAAACCTTGTGCTCCTCCACCTTCCATTTGAGAATGCCCCACAGATGCTCAATAGGGTTTAGGTCTGGAGACATGCTTGGCCAGGCCATCACCTTTGCCCTCAGCTTCTTTAGCAAGCAGTCGTCATCTTGGAGGTGTGTTTGGGGTCGTTATCATGTTGGAATACTGACCTGCGGCCCAGTCTCCGAAGGGAGAGGATCATGTCCTGCTTCAGTATGTCACAGTACATGATGGCATTCATGGTTCCCTCAAAGAACTGTAGCCCCCCAGTGCCGGCAGCACTCATGCAGCCCCAGATCAGGACACTCCCACCACCATGCTTGACTAAAGGCAAGACACACTTGTCTTTGTACTCCTCACCTGGTTGCTGCTACACACGCTTGACACCATCTGAACCAAATAAGTTTATCTTGGTCTCATCAGACCAAAGGATATGGTTCCAGTAATCCATGTCTTTAGTCTGCTTGTCTTCAGCAAACTGTTTGCAGGCTTTCTTGTGCATCATCTTTAGAAGCAGCTTCCTTCTGGGACGACAGCCATGCAGACCATTGTGATGCAGTGTGTGGCGTACAGCAATGCTGGCAGCACTCATAAGTCTATTTCCCAAAGACAACCTCTGCATATGACGCAGAGCACATGCACTCAACTACTTGGGTCGACCATGGCGAGGCCCGTTCTGAGTGAAACCTGTCCTATTAAACTGCAGTATGGTCTTGGCTACTGTGCTGCAGCTCAGTTTCAGGGTCTTTGCAATCCTCTATTAGCCTAGGCCAGCTTTATGTAGAGCAACAATTCTTTTTGTTCATATCCTCAGAGAGTTCTTTGCCATGAGGTGCCATGTTGAACTTCCAGTGACCAGTATGAGAGAGTGAGAGCAATAACACCAAATTTAACGCACCTGCTCCCCATTCACACCTAAAACTTTGTAACACTAACGAGTCACATGACACCCCGGAAAGGGAAAACGGCTAATTGGGCCTAATTTGGACGTTTTCACTTAGGGGTGTACTCACTTTTGTTGCCAGCGGTTTAGACATTAATGGCTGTGTGTTGAGTTATTTTGAGGGGACAGCAATTTTACACAGTTATACAAGCTGTACACTCACTACTTTACATTGCCGAAACCATCCTAGGAGAGCCTGCTTCACTACATCATCAGTGCTAAAATGCTGGCCCCGAGGAACTCTTTTAGGGGTCCAAATGGGTGAAAATCACTCGAAGCAAGATCCGATGTGGCAATGCCTCCCAGAGGAGGTGCTATAATGTGCATATAGTGTGGTGAGCAGTATGAATTTGTGCATTGTCCTGGAGAAAAAGGATGCCTTTAGCGATCAAACTAAGCCTTTTTTTTTTTTCACAGATGTGTATGCACATTTCTCAGAACACAACAGTAATATTCAGTTCGTCTGAAAGGCTTTGGGATACTGGATCCCTAGTGGTGAGGTAATGCCAAGACTGGGCGATGTCCTGCAGGCCGCAGACTCCAATTCACACAAGGTTGGGAGATGGTTCCAAACGAAAGTTCCAAAGCTATTGGCCGCCAAACCATTCCAAAGAGGAAGATGGTCCAAAGATGGTCATCAATGCTCAAGCATAAGAGAAAAAGGAACTCCACATGGCGTAGGTCAACCAAGATAGGTGTATTGAGGTAAAATACCACGTAGTATAAAAAAGTATGTAAAATGGCAATGTGTGGGAAGCAGGAGGCGCTGGCCCAGCCAGCGCCTCCTGCTTCCCACATTGCAATTTTATATACTTTTGTGAACACTTTTTTATACCACATGGTATTTTACCTCAATAAACCTATCTTGGTTGACCTAAGCCATGTGGAGTTCCTTTTTCTCTTTTTTTCCCCTCATGCTTGAGCATTGATGACCATCTTTGGATCATCTTCCTCTTTGGAACGGTTTGGTTGCCGGTAGCTTTGGAACTTTCGTTTGGAACCATCTCCCAACCTTGTGTGAATTGGAGTCTGCGGCCTGCAGGACACCGTCCAGTCTTGGCATCACCTCACCACTGGTGTATTTTCTACTTCGGTTGAAGATTGAAGAGAAAGTTCCCTTACCATTGGACACTTTACATGTGGACTTTTGGTCTTTTTTATTGCTATTATGCCACAGCACTTTGGGGTCTACTTTGTTATATATTTTTTACTTTTTTTGTATCTATTTCACCCTTGTGCTTGAGGTGTTCTGGATGTGTATGTATGTATATGTGTGTATATATATATATATATATATATATATATATATATATATATATATATATATATATATATATATATATATATATATATATATATAGTCACTTTGACATTATTTAGCGCTACACTTATTTTTTGGTATTTCTCATCAGACTTGGTTTGTTTGTGTGTTAGCAGCTTTTTTGTTCACGATTGTTTGGGTCTAGCGCAGTATTTTCACCCCTTTTCTACACAACAGTAATATTCACTGTTGATGGTGACACCACGTGGTAGAAAATCTACATGAATAACGCCACGTTTTTCCCAGAAAACACTTGCGACATGTGCGCCGCCTATCTGTAATAGGACACATTTGCCACTTACTACTGTGGGTAGTACCGCCACGCTAGCGTCCCTTTTTATACCTGTAAAATTAAGAGCCCTGGTTTGACTTTAACACCCCTCGTGTGAAGATAGATGAATATACACTGCTCAAAAAAATTAAAGGAACACTTTGAAAACACTTCAGATCTCAATGGGGAAAAATATGCTGGATATCTATGCTGATATGAACTGGGTAATGTTTTAGGAGCGAAAGGATGCCACATCGTTTGATGGAAATGAAAATGATCAACCTACAGAGGGCTGAATTCAAAGGCAACCCGAAAAAATAATGGAACAGGCTAGTCAATTTTTCTGAAATTCCATTGCAACAACTAATAATGGTACTCAGTAGTTTGTATGGCCCCCACGTGCTTGTATGCATGCCTGATAATGTCGGGGCATGCTCCTAATGAGACAGATGGTGTCCTGGGGCATTTCCTCCCAGGTCTGGACCAGGGCATCACTGAACTCCCGAATAGACTGAGGTGCAACCTGGTGGTGTCAGATGGACCGAAACATAATGTCCCAGAGGTGTTCTATTGGATATAGGTCAGTCGACCATGAAGGGCCATCAGTGGTTTCAATTCCTTCATCCTCAAGGAACTGGCTGCATATGCTCGCCACATGAGGCCAGGCAATGTGGTGCACCAGGATGAACCCAGGACCCCCACTGCACCAGCGTAGGGTCTGAAAATGTGTCCAAGGATTTCACCCCGATACCTAATGGCAGTCAGGGTGCCATTGTCTAGCCTGTAGAAGTCTGTGCATCCCTCCATGGATATGCCTCCCCAGACCATCACTGACCCACCACCAAACCGGTCATGCTGAACAATGTTACAGGCAGCATAACGTTCTCCATGGCTTCTGCATACCCTTTCACCTCTGTGACATGTTCTCAAGGTGAACCTGCTCTCATCTGTGAAAAGCACAGGGTGCCAGTGATGGACCTGCCAATTCTGATGTTCATTGGCAAATGCCAATCAAGCTCCACTGTGCTGGGCAGTGAGCACAGGGCCCCCTAGAGGATGTTGGGCCCTCAGGCCACCCTCAAAGTCTGTTTCTGATTGTTTGTCAGAGATATTCACACCCAGTGGCCTGCTGGAGGTCCTTTTTAAGAGCTCTGGCAGTGCCCATAGTGTTCCTCCTTGCACAAAGGAGCAGATACCAGTCCTGCTGATGGGTTAAGGACCTTCTACGGCCATGTCCAGCTCTCCTAGTGTGACTGCCTGTCTCCTGGAATCTCCTCTATGCTCTTGAGACTGTGCTAGGAGACAGCAAACCTTCTTACAATGGCATGTACTTATGTGCTATCCTGGAGGAGTTGCACTGCCTGTACAACCTCCTGTATAGTCCAGGTATCGCCTCATGCTATCAGTAATGATACTGACCCTAGCCAAATGCAAAACTAGTGAAAAACAGTCAGAAAAGATGAGTAGTGGGAAAAAAGTCAGTGTCCTCCACCTGTAAAACAATTCCTGTTTTGGATGTCATCTCATTGTTGCCCATCCAGTGCACCTGTCCATTTCATTAACACCAAAGCAGCTGAAACTGATTAACAACCCCCTCTACTACCTAATATCAATTTTTTTTTTTTTTTTTTTTTACACTTCTTTAAATGTTTGCTTTCAGTTATTGGTATTGCTATCACAAGGGGGTTAGTTGCTATTGCATGTAAAAGTGGTCAGGGACTATACTAAACAGCCAATCGTCAACTTAAAAAAAAAAGAAAAATGATGGCTGCATTGATAAGCAAGTGGTGAGTGATCAACTTTTAACCTGTTTTCTGCTATAACAGTGGAGAGGACCTTTAGTGTTACTGTGGAGATGGCCTGCAGTGTTGCTTTGGGCATGCCTTGGCACAAAGTGCAGTGCATGTAGTTGACCACAGGGTGCTCTACAGGTCCAGATCCGTGATCCATTCCTATGGTTCCCAGGCCCTGAAGACTCCACAGGGTGGTATGCTCAGTGTAACTAGCGAAGCCTATGCTCAGTGTCAATAGCGAAGCCTGGACCTTTACAGGGACCAGCAACATGAAAAG